>BMAO01008292.1:0-22895 GCA_019973975.1 Trichonephila clavata | reverse complement strand
ACTGAGAATTGTACCGCGTGCCATATCTGGCTCGTGTACAATAGGTTGCCAACCCCTGATTTATCCTTTCTCTTGTAAGATTTTGTGTCTTTGTTAAGCATGGGTAATGGGCCTCCAGGATTTTCAAGCAATCTCTCTTGTCATTTTGTCTCCGTTTTCTCCCCCCCCCCTGAATTTGCAAAGATAGGTACACATAAATAGATACATAGACAGATATAAACACAGTATAAACTAGAACACATACAAATGCGTTGTCCGAACTAATGAATGTATTAATAGTACAGATAAACCAAATATGACCATTGAGCTAATGAAAAACCTAACAACTGAAGAACATTTTACAAGGCGTGTCCGGAAACTAATTACGGTTTCGTTCTACAGCAACCGCAGTATAGTTTGCAATTCAACACTTTCGCTCCTCGTCACTGGTTGATCCAGTGCCACCATTATAGCCAGATTGTGTGTACTTACAAGTGTGGTGGTATCATCTATATAACTCTAACTACCTCCGGACTAAAGTGATCATTTTGGTCTAGTGGTATGCTTACGTTTCTTACGGAACCGAAGGTCGCGGGTTCTGTCCTTCGGATAAGCGCCATCTTTACACGTGTCAGTGAGCATTCAAAATATTTAAGGCGATTGCCGATCTCACCACAGTGAAGTGCTTTCTGTAGTTGGATTTTTAAATGCAAGAAATGTTAAAACAGTTGAAATTCATCGTCAGCTTGCAGAGTGTATGGTAAAATCTGACAATAGAATGATGAGAAAGTGGGTTCGATGATTCAATGATGGATGAACCAATGTTCACGGAGTGGACGTATTTCTCTGTAGTTAATGATGATTTGGTTGAAAAAGTGAATGAGAAAATTTGTGAAAACAGACGCACGCGTGATTCAAAATAACATTGCTTTGTATTGTTTCCGTAAATTTCAAAAACTTTGCCCAGGTGGGACCTTTTTTAAAGAGGGTATAGACAAGTTGGTTTCCCGATAAGCAAAATGCCTGAACAATGTGATAACAATGTAGAAAATGGTTACCAACATCCTGCTCTTTTATATAAAATACATTTTGTTTTGAAAACACTTTTTTTATGCGAGTTTTGCCAAAACGGTACTTAGTTTCCGGACATGCCTCGTATATTGTAGAATTAAATTCTTCAAGTCAAGTAAATAAGTAAGGTTCTTATCTTATTTTTTATGACATATTTTTTACATTCCAAGAACTGAAAAGTATTTGATACTCACCATCGTTGTGATGACAATAAAGAATACAAAACGCCCTGAAATGACCACTGCAAATTGGTCGTATCCTCATTGCCGTCGTACCCATCTTCCTCATGGCTTTCACGAGTTTCATTTCGAAGTTTTTAAGAGTTTGCGTCGCATTTTCTGTCCATTTACTTTCGTTGAGCACCTCTCCACTCATTGTAAGTTGCCAGAGATTATCAATAACTCTCTCCTCTTCATCTCTCATCTGAATCCTTTTGGATCTTTCATTGTCGGCTTCCAGGGCTTCAAAAGTGAATGCTCCCATCACAGTGTAACCAAACACCAAACTGCACAAACCGATGTGAGAGAACAGAAAGGTAGACCCAGCCCGACAAATAATATCTGCATTTGGCACATTTGGACATGTGCTCCGTGTTACGGAGCGTCATTTTGGAAGACTGTCCTGAAAAATAAACAATAAGAGAATTAACGTATCAGTTTGTGATAGCAAGTGACAAATGCAACCAACTCCTTAGTAATACTTGTGTCTGGGCTAGGCCATCGACACGAATAAAATAAAAACTATCTACTCCCAGAAGAAAACATAGCTTAAACTGCTTATCAAAACTCTTACGCTAGTGCTTCTCAAACTTTCAATATTTGTTACCCTATATTCAACTATAGTTTTCATCACCCCCCCCCCTTCATACTACAACAATGTATTGGATTCTTTACCAAACTATATGCTTTGACGCTAAAGCTACAATACAACTTAAACCTCTTAAAAGCCACCTGCGTATATAAACCTCTCGCTTAGTCAAAGCATTGATTACTCCAGACGTATATATACGTCTTTCCGAAGTACGATATTTTTTGTGCCTGCTACCCATAAAGTAATTCCGAAGGCTTTGGAATTCAATAAAAAACCTTGACAATGTTTGCGAAGGATTTACTTATTTCAGAGATTTGCTTATTTATCCTTTTCTCCCCCCCTTCCCAATAATCACATACGCGTGCCTAGTGAAACGGTGATATTGGGGAACGAATCATGTAACGTTAAATCAGTAATAAAGGAATTAATTGTAAATCGTTGAATTATCAAGATAAGTGTTAATTTTTGTATATAATTTTATATATGCCAAGCCCATGTGTTCTTAACTTAGTATTTTTAAATTACTTGTAAAATACATTGCGCAATACTGATACATTTATTATGTGTATTATGTCAATGTATATGTGTATTTTATTTTATTATGTCAGAATGTATTGTGTGTGTGTGTGCTGTTTACTTTTAGTAAATTAATAATTTTTTTAAAAAAATATATCTTTTGCTTTCGACTTTTCAGTAGGCTTGCACGCCCTTCGTGCAGTTATCTCGATCCCCAAGGATGACGCACCCCACAGTTTGCGAAACACTGTCGTACACTTATCTGATTTTTTGTGGGTTTTATCCATTTTCTTAAAAATGAATTGACGAATTTTAGTTAATATTATGTTCTTGTAATTTGTGTCGAGATAAGCCCATCGTCCTTAAATAGTACAGCGAAAGTAACCAGTCATTTAAAAACGCAGCAGAGTAGATATGCTTTTAGTTACATTGCCCCAAATCACAGTTCTCAATTCTTGTAATAATTTCAACGCAAAAACTTTTTTTTTTATAAAAATATAAATGTTTTTTGTTACATTCGTCACTTAAAGCGGGTAGCTTGGTTGGAAAATTAATGAACTCGTAACCCGTTGATCTAAGTTGATTCAGGTTGCTATAGACTAGGTCATGTACTTCGAAAAAAGATTATTTAGAGGTACTGATTCTCACGTTAAATATGTTGAGATTAAGATTTTCAATTTAGTTTCGCGTGGAGAGTAGAATGCCGATTCAGATGTTGATCCCGTCATTTCACTATATTTTAAAGTTACAAGACGCATTGGCTGTGTTAGTATAAATTCGGGCAGAAACATCCAAAGGGAAATATTGTAAAAGGTTAATTGTTTGATATATTTCTGTTATGAATTTTGCATTAAAAAGTTGTTATATTGCTATAAAATAATTTTGAAAGATTCATCATACGAATGAAGAATGAAGTTCTCATAAAAACAGCAGACCTTTTACAGATATGAAATCTCGTGAATTTAAATAAAAACAAACCGAATATATATTTTTGTAAAAAAGTCTCTGGTAAAAATTGCAGAGAATTTTTTTTCTTCCGCAACTCTATGTCAAGCAAAATGAGATTCTGAAAAAATTATTTAAGGCATGTACAAAAACATTGTAGAAACTTTTGTAGATTAATAAGGATCGTATTGATAAATAAGGGGTTGTAGATTAAAAAGGGGTTGATTCCTTTTAGTAATTCAGGGGGAATAATTTTTGTTAAATCTTTTGGGATTCACATTAGTTTGGCATTAATAAAGTGTGTGCCAATTCTACTGCAAATCAAGTGTTGATTTCATCTTCTGATCCCGTGATTAAAAATTACAAGGGCTATTGGTGAACCTTTTATCAAACAAAAACAGGTAGCAGAAAATGTTCAACAAATAAACACATAGAAACAGTTGTATGTCAACGGATTCACTAATAAACTGTTCAAACCCCCATCAAAAGTTTAATGGTTACCTGGGCTTCACACATAATTGCATAAAATTTGGTCTTGAATCCAAAAAGTGACCATTCAGATTGTGGTACCGTCGTAGATATACATGCATGTTGTTAAGACATACTATGAATGAAAGGTATTGAAAATACAATTTTAAAAAAAATTATTTTCTATATATTAGCAAAAGTTGGGACAAATTTGGAAAATTTTCATATAATTTTTCAGATCTCCCTAACTTTCCATTAAAATGCTATATTTCTCTCCTCTTATTAATTATTCACCTTCAAAATTTCCTGATTATTTTTCAGATTCCCTGCATTTGTATTGCATTTTCGCATTAATCAATGATATTGGTGAAAACTCAAATTACAACATAAAATTTTCCAATATTTTGTAAGTAATATTATTTAATGAAAAAATTTGCGCATTACTTAACCCATTTTTATTTATATTAAAAATTAGTTCCCTAATATCTCATTCATATTACAATGATCTAGTAGTTACACTAAAAACTAAAATTCTTTCTTATATTACGATTCAACTAAATCATTTAATTTTCTGATTGGATTGTTCATTGTAATGAAAATAGTTTATAGTAGAAGAATTTATGGCATGCTTTATAAATGCCTTTAATATAATATCCATTTATATAATTGACGGCAATGGACGATAAAAAGTGTAAAAAGTTACTTTTCATATGTATAATTACCAAACAGAGGCTATTATATTTAAATTTAGCAGATTCACACGTTAAATTATTTCATATTTAAATATCTTTAATATATGGTTATAAATTGTTATCAAAAAACTAAATTTGACATTTTCTATAAGAAATTTCTAAGACAGAAATTTCCAGAAAATTATTGAGCCCAGGAAATTAATAAGAGATAATAATACTTTAATCCAGTTCTGAAAAGAAGAAAAATATACTCTGAAAGAAAACAATTTCTAATCAATGTGTTTAATCTGTTCAATTTTTAGAGCTGTAAGATAAACATCATCAAAAAAAAAAAAAAAACGAAAAGAGAAGAGGAAAGACAGAATTTTTTTAAAGAAACATTTCAAGGCATAATCAGGTAACTCATCTTTTTGTCTGTTATCAAAAAATTTACTTAAAAAAAATTGCATGTGAAGGCATATATCTCTAGATATTTTTTTTAAAAATATTTGTGACAAATTACTTCATCGTTTATTCCTTCAATTTTCGATTCAAAATGCAAGATGCAAATTGGCTAGTTTAAAATCTTTAACATTACATACAATTAAGGAAATAATTAATTTATTGCAGAAAAAATTCGAGCCCTTGTTAAAGTTATTCAAAACTTGTTTCAATGTCAAGTACAAATGTTATTTATTCCTTAAGAATTAAAATGTAATTTTCGTTTCTTATTTGTTTAGTTTGATGTATTATTAAGCGTTTTTAAATACTTTTTTTTTCTTCTGCATTTTAGCTTACATGTAAGTACTTACTTTCCGGAAATACAATGCTTACATAAAATATCACTGCAATTTAACAAACATCCTTCTATTTTTTTAAATATAGCCAGAAATATAAATTAGCAGTTGAAGTTTTTCAATGATCAGTGAAGTAAAGAATATTTCTACAAACACTAACATAAAATTTTAAAAGGAAAAGAGAAAAAAATGTTATTCCATCGTAAATGAGTAAATACAAAGTACTACTAGCTATAAGTCATTGAAAGTAAAATACAAAATTCCAAGATTAAGAAAATCTCTTTGATAAATAGATGAAATCTCTTAAATTTTTTTAGAATTTCAACTGAAATGGTTTCATTAAAAATGCTTTAATTTCTTTTTTTGTTTTTTAAATTAAAATCTTCTAAAAACTAAAAATTTGTCACGTATAAGATTTTTGAAACAATCGAATTAATATTCGTGACATTCATTCTATATATACTAACTTTCCATTTCTTCAACTAAGAAAACATGAAAAATTTCACTTGTGTGCTTAATTAAATATTACTCAAATTATATTATTTTATTTTTTAAATTTAAACTGTTTTGCGTATGATCAACTATATATTAATTAACATTGTATAATATTTCTTTGTGCACTGAAAAATCGCGATATATATAATCTTTCCTCATAAAAACATAGAAAATACTTTTAATATATTGTCCTTTTTGTTCTGTTTTAAGCAACAACTTTTTCAATCTTACGAAATGTTTAAAATAATTAATGAAAATTTTTTGTTAAGGCTATTTAAAGGAATTAAGGAATTTTCGGGGCATAAAACTTTAATATAATTTATTAAAATAACTTAATAAGATTAATTAAAGCTTTATCTTTACACACATGTGCTTTATATGTAGCACACTTAATTTTCGAACAGATAATTATTCTTTAAGAGCTATAAACTTTTATAAAAAACTAGCTTATAAACTAATTTGTCGTGGATTGTTTAAGTAAAAATTACTCTTGAAGTTTATTCAATCTTTATACAGAAAGAAAGAGATGACACTTTATACGTATCATTAAGCTTCAAATTATTTATTTCAATAGGTTACAACAATGAACAATCTCTATTTTTTTGAATAATTAATCCCATTACGGATAGATTTACCATCCATTAAGATATATTCTTTAAACCAGATTGTTTAAAGTTTTCTTTGACATATATCATCACACAGATGCGTAATCAAATACAAAAGCTTTAAAAGTTTACCTCCCGAAATAATACAAAATATTTATCTTTCCTCAAATTTACGGATTGCACTTTCAGTTGCATTGTGTCTGAAGGGTATAAAAGATTACAATTTATAGGAAAGCAGGAAGTAGTTGAGAGAAAAATCAACTTTTTGAATTTCAGAACGCAAAAGCTTTGAAAACAGTTAAAACGTGCTTCAGTAAAAAACAAACAGTCCTTCAGCCAATTGGAACATTTCTACCTCTTCCGATTGTGTAATCATTACTTTTCTCGTAAATATCGCTGCACTGTTCTGTGAAGATAAATAAGTAAATATAAAAAAAGATACTCAATTTCCGCCAACAAATCGGAACATAAGTAAATTTTCAAATTCATCAGAAGAATTCCATTCTTACCTTGTGTGATAATCCACCGCAAGAACTGTTCTTGAAACCGGCAATAGAGAGTTGAACGAACTCAACGAACGGAACACAAAAGGGTCTTAAATTTTCCGCGTGATTTCATTCAAAATACCCGAGAAACATTTAATAGTCTCTAACAATATGTTCCGATTATCAAATTATACAGAGAGAGTGTTGTATGTTTTGTTCTTAAGGCTTAGATTGTGATTTTACCGCGGAGATATCGAGAACAGTAATCTTTCTTCTGGCGGACGTCCCATTTGTCCGGGTAAAAAGATTGTTCTTTTTATTTTCTTTTTCTTTTCGGTTTCTTTCGCTCGTTCTTTAGCGTACGTCATTTGCTCTTTACAGTTATATTCTTAGCGAGACAGGGAGTAGTATTACACAAGGACGCTTTGCTTCGAGATGTTACCGCGCTCATAATGCTATCTAGTTCTAATTAGAAATGATGTCACTGCAGTCGCTGTTGATATGATGATCCATGTCAGAACATCACTTCACCAGACTCCTACTCACTTCTAACGTTAGTTCCCTTTCTGTTGTGCTCAGCTTGAAGTCTTAACAAAAGATTAGCATATAGAGCATAGGTTCCCAACCTTTTTTGAACTGACGCCCCCTTTTCTAGTGAATATTTCGGTACCGCCCCCTCCCACTCTAGAGAAATAAAAGTGTACATAATATATGGGGTGAAAACAAAAGTTAAATTTAAAAAAAATATTCTGTTACTAATAGAATATATTTTTTTAAATTTAATCTTTTTCTAAAGCCCCAATTTTTTTATTTGCGAATCTGAAATAGCTATTGCCACAAATGTATTTAAATGTGTGATATTATTATTTTAGTCATAGATAGGATATTGTTAGAATTGAAACGCTACTAATTTCTCCTTCATTTAAAAGAGTGAAATAAAAGTTTTAGCTTACCTATTATAAACAGAGGCAGGAGTTTTGATGATGCGAAATAATTTATAATAAACTTTTGTTTTCAAAATAAATATAAATTGACAGTTTCAGCCTTTAAAGAATTACATGTTAATTCCTGGTTAACATATTTAATTAAGTTTCTTGGATAATATACGTAATGAAATGCAGTGGACGAAACATTTTTCCTACTGCTCACAGACAAAGACAACATGTGCACTACAGAAATTAAAATGCACTATATCATTCAATTTAATGTAGGTCTGAATGTAATGTAATATTTAAGTTTTTCATCAACTTCCCGAACTACCAAAATATGTGAATTTTCGTACATTGATATAATACATACAATCAAAATAAGTAAAGAGTATTAAAGTTTACTTTTGTTAGTACATAATCAGCGTGTTTTTTTTAGACTACATTTGGTTAATCTGCTCAAGCCCCTCCGTGCCATCTCAACGCCCCCTAATTTTCTCTGGGTCTTTTACTGCCCCCTTGAAAGCCTCAAACGCACACAAGGGGGCGTTATCGCCCAGGTTGAGAACCTATGGTATAGAGCAGAGGTTTCCAAACTTTTTTGTCTCATAGACCCTTTGTCATGTTTTTCGGTTTCGGGTAGACCCCTGCTTACCTAATATTGAATTTTTGCAAATTTATCAACTTAAATGTCTTTTTGACACCTGGTACTACTACTTACTTTAAAAGAATTAAATTTTTAACTGTAGTGAAGTATAGCGTGTTAATGAATTAAACTGAAATAAAAATAAATTAATTTTTCATCAAACTACTGTTACATAAAATAACAGAACAACAAGCGTTTTTAATGAGAGGGATGAATCTGGTGCTTCAATAACAAATTTTCAATATTTAATACCAGTCTAGTCAGGTTTAAACCTAAATTTTCCTTGTTAGTGGTGGTCCTTGTTTAATAAAATGGTCCTTATTTTAATGAAATTTATGCTGTCACTTATCCTCACTATGTTTAGCAACTAAATGTTAAATAGGTAAAATCTAGTCTCCACTAGATCACATTTTTTTCTTTTAAAGATTAAAGTCAGGATCTCTGGTTTAATGAGAGCCACTATTATAGTCCCCTTTTTACACCTCAAGGACCCCCAAATTATTTTTTCGCTAGCGTAGATCCCTTGCAGGCCGGCATAGACCCCTCGGGGTCTATATAGATCACTTTGGGAATCACTGGTACAGAGTATAGCGAGAATTAGTGCTTATTTCCCCTATGAGATATGATCTTAACAAATTTCTCCTCAGTGTGTTTTTATAGCACAAAATCTTTCTATATATGTATTATTTAACATATGCTTGAGCTGGATTATTTCCCATTTGATTTTTAAATTGTTGTCGCAAATATCTTCCAAAGAAGGATTTATAAAATTTATTTTTTTGTAGTACTTGCCATTATATTTTGATTTAAATAATCTTAAAAGGGTTTTAACATTTATTCAAACTTTTAAAACAATATCATTAAAAGTTTCAAAATTATGCATAGCACAAAAAGTAATAATAATAATAACAATTTCATAACTATTTGTTCTATGACATTTATATATTATATTTAAAAGAAAAAAGGATAAAGCTATATTTATAATCAATCATTATAGTACGAGAATATCAAAACACAAAATCTAATGAATAAGTTATTAAAACTGTTTTAGATGAATTTTAGATAAGTGGGAAAAGTAATTCTTAAAAAATTTTTGGAATTATAGTTTAAGGAAGATATTTGTAACTATACTTACACAAATTTATTTTTTTATACATTGAAATAGTATTCCAAAATATATTTCATAATTTCACTATGTCAAAGTATTCTATTTAAAGTTTCATCTTAAATATTTAAAAATTTTAGAGGCATATGAAATTAATGTTATTGTAAATAAAAGTATTACATGTTTATTATTTCGAAAAAATTATTTTCTTAAACTTTTCACATTTCCAAATTAGATTTAAAGTAAAACTATATACAGTGGACCCCAAAAGTGTTCGTACACTTGCAATTTCCTATAAAATTTAATGTTTTCGACTAATAAAAATTAACATATTGTAATTGTAATTTTTTTATGATATCTGCAACTTTTTCTTAATAGAATGACATAATTATTTTTTAAAAATGATATAACTATTATTTTTAAAAATGAATAATCAAAAAGCTATTGAAAAATTACGCCACAAAAGTCTTCGTACACCTAACAAAAATCTCAACTTAGCTGTAAATATTGTATTTCTTTCTTACTTTAGTACTTAGTAGGATATTTTTTAGTGTCCACAATAACTTTTAAACATTTTGGTATAGATTTAATCAGTTTTTTGTAATTTTTTGTAATTGGTTTTCTTCCATGTTTCTGTTATTATCGTTTTTACTTCTTATTATGTGTTTATATGTCATGTTTTTTTTAAAATCAGATTCTCTCCAAATATGTTCTACTGGGCTAAATAAACTGACTGAGGAGTTTTTTTTTTAGAATTTTGGACAGTTATAGAGACACCAGTGGCGTACACTGATAGCAGAGTGCTCGGCGTCATTATCCTGTTAAAAAATGAAGTAGTCTTCTATATCCAAATTTTCGGCGGATAATTTAAAATTTCACTTTCAAATATTTAAATAGAGCTGATGATTCACAATACCATCAAAAAATACCGAATTACCTGATTTTGAGGCCGATTTACACCTCCACACAAGAACACTTCCATCTCCATGGTTCATTGATCCAATTTGATTCTTGGGATTTTGTTTCAGAAAATTCAAAATTGACAGCAAATTGATTGGGATGACGGAAAATTGAACATTTTTGGTTCTGATAGGCATATAAAGTTTGTAAATGAAAAAATGAGGAATTTAATTCCATGAATTTATGTCCATGAAGAACTCCTCCATCTCCATGCTTCAGCATGGAGGCGGAGAACTTCTTGCATGGGGATGTAAATCGACTTTAAAATTAGGTTAATTTGGTTTTTTTTATGGTATTGTGAATCATGAGCTCTACTTAAAAATTTTAGAGGAATTTTAAATTATTCGCCCAAAATTTGGATATTGGAGACCACTTCATTTTTTAACAAGATAATGCCACCATGCGCACTTCTCTCAATGTATGCCACTGGTGTCTCAAGAACTGCCTCAAAATTCTGAAAACACCTCCTCAATCAGTTTATTTAGCCCAGTAGAACATATTTGGTGAGAATTTGATTTTTAAAAAAGAGAAAACATGACATATAAACACATAATTGAAGTAAAAACAATAATAACAGAAGCATGGAGGAAAACCGATGCAGAAATTACAAAAAACTGATTAAATCTATACCAAAACAATTAAAAGTTGTTGTGGACACCAAAAGATATCCTACTAAGTACTAAAGTAAGAAAGAAATACAATATTTATAGCTAAGTTGAGATTTCTGTTAGGTGTACGAAGACTTTTGTGGCGTAATTTTTCAATAGCTTTTTGATTATTAATTTTTAAAAATAATAGTTATATCATTTAAAAAAATAATTATGTCATTGTATTAAGAACAAGTTGCAGATATCATAAAAAAATTACAATTACAATATATTAATTTTTATTAGTCGAAAACATTAAATTTTATAGGAAATTGCAAGTGTACGAACACTTTTGGGGTCCACTGTATGTATTACAATTGTTTCAAATTCGTCTGCAAGAAAAAGTATTACTGCAACTAAATTATCAATTAAGTCAGTCTGGTCAATTTTATGAAATTGGGCAGCAAAAAAAGTTTTATGAAATTCGTTACATTAAGAAAACAGGAAATTCGGCAACTAAAAGTTAACAATCATTTAAAAACCGTTAAAAATAATTAAAATGCACTAAAATGAATGAAAGATCCGTCACAGCTTTCACAACTTACTTTTAATAACAAATCAAAAGTGTTGAAATAGTTGTTTTGAATTCAAATTTGTTTTTTTTTTAATCTTAAATAATCAATAATATACAGAAAATTATCTAAAATATTTTTTGAAGGACTTAAATATATTTATAATGTTTCTCCAGTTAAAAAAGATTTTAAAGAAAAGAGAAATTATTAAAGCGAGATTTCGTTCCGAACAGAGAAAGTAATTTAGCAAAGTTAATTCAATAATCAATTTTATGCCATATTTAAAAGGGGGAAAAATCCAGTACGGTAAACATAAAATTAATAATAATATGAATAAAAAATGCACGAATAAAAATTTTCAAGAACTGCATGGATTTTTTATAAATTGTTAAATGAAATGGCAAAAGATTTCACATTTTTCTAACAATATCACGATAATATAAATTGTGTTTGTAAAAAATGCAACACCATGAAGGAATCATCAGAATTAAATAAAATTTAATGCACAAACAACTTGTATTGATACAAATAAATGACGAAATTTTCAAAGCAAAAAAAACAATATTAAGTGTCCGAAATTAGTATTTTGTGTAGCCACCACGTGCTGCAATAAGTGCTGCTATACGACATGAATGTCTGCTTGTGGAAAAGAATTCCATATTGCTTGTATACGCAGCAAAAGTTCATCTTTTGAAGCTGCAGGACGCGAATCACGAGCGAGACGCCGACCAACCAAATCTCACACGTCCTCAATAGGCGACAGCAATTGCTAAAAAAGTTTTGAAAATAATTAACTGAAATTTTTTGTGTAAGTTTTGTATTATAGTAGAAGTGTTTTAACCCTCAGATTTATCAATCACTATTTTATTACAAAATTCACAGTCCCTTATGTGAATATAATCACTGTTTTTTTAAAGCAATTTCGTATAGTAGCTGAGATAAAGTGCTCTAGTTTTTGTAAAAATTAAAATATCTCTTATCCTGAAGGTCATTTCGACAATGAATAACATAGCAACACATCAGAATTGAAAAATTGAAAATTTGTTCATAAACCTTTGGTACAAAATGGACAGCGTATATGTTATTTCTTGTCAATTTTTTCCCATTTTAGTTGTAATAATTTGTTTTTATGTTCTTAATTTTAGCATATTTTTCTTTAAGTGTGCTAAAAAAAAAATCCACATATCTCCATTTCTTTTTAAAAACAAGATATCAATCATTGGCATGGCCAAGTAATTTTAGCGCGTTTTTCACATGTATTTTAATGCAAGTAGATTTTTTAAAAAAAAGTTTTGCAAACAATAAATTTACTAGGTAAAATTTGAGAAAATTTTGTTATAAACTACCGGAATTCAGGAAAATTTTTAGGAAAATTCTGGAAAACTATGGGAAAATTTAAATATGATTCGGCTCATCTAGGGCACAAATGCGACCAAATGCCGAAAACCCGAGGTTAATTGGTTGCTTATTGGCTGAGAAAAAGGTACGATAAAGTATGGAACGAAGACGAAGACGAAATTTGCGTCCTAATAACGCTTTTGTTCCACTACGTGAAAAAAGCGCTAAAAAGTTGTCACAACCAGTCGGATACCTTAAAAGAAGAAAAAAATTAAAAAAATGTTTGTATTGATACAAATATTTTCAAGTATCTCATTATATCCAATTCATTCTAATAAATGAATATTAAACGAAAAACTTTGTGGAAAGAAAGTGTATGCGAAAGAGAAAACACTTTTTAATCCTCTATATTTAAAACTACCGTAGCCTGTCCATCAAGATCACAGGTTTTTAAGGAAGTTCACCCATGTAATAAATACAAAAAAAAAAAAAAAAAAAAAATTTTTTTTGTAAATTGCTTTTTTAACATGTTTAGAATACGGTGATAAAGTGATTTTTTGAAATTCGAAATCGTTATAAAGAAGCAAGTGTTAGAAAAGCAGCTGTTCGGAGCGCTGAATTGGAGTGCCTATTGTGTACAGTCGGCTTGATACTGCAAATATACGTTCATACAAGTATAGACAAGTTTGCAGAGGTTTAAAAGGAAATATCTATATTTATTGAATATTTCATTGAACTTGTTTTAGTCTTCGCCACCAGGCATCGCCGATTGAGGGTAAGTTAAGATTTTCAATGTTTTAATCAGACTTGAAACTTTAAGCGTTTTTCTCAAAACTGTGTTTTTCAAACTTTCCTCCATCGTATCTCAAGAACGGTTTGACCGAATGACTTCAAATTTATAGGATAGACTCAGCACATATATACGCACCAAAGGGACTACGATCATTCCAAAATTCAAAATATTTCTGTTTTTTATAAAAAAAAAAAACATACCCCCCATGAAATTCAAAACTTTTTCTTCAGAGGTCTACCAAAAAGCCAATTTTTGATATTTTCAATTGAGTATTATCCATTCTATGAATCTAAGCTTATAGATTAAAACGCCGTTAATTTTTTTAAATTTCAGATAAGCCAATCAGCCGGAATCATGGAGGAAGTAAGCTTCCATTTTTTCGAGGCGGGTGTGTTCAGAGCGCTATAACTCACATTCTATTGAATATTTTTGGCTAAACATTTATACATACTCTTAAAATACATATAAATAAATGATAAAAAACTTAAAGTTCTAACTTTTACTAGTCTTCACAAAAAAAAAAAAATTCTCTAATAATGCTTAAAAAACAAGCTGTCTCATGGGTAAATCCCCTTAAGGCTCATCCCCAAATTTTCTCGTAGAAATTCTTGCAAAGTAATTGAGCCCAGCATAAATAAAACAGAACAACTCTTCGTTCTCACATTACAATGAAGTTGAATGAGCGAAATTGTTTCCTTTGTCTCAAGATTACGATTGGAGTGATTCGTAACGCGAAGTTAATTAAAGATCAATCAAGCAATTTGATAATTACTGTTGATGTCTTAGTTCTAAGTGGTCGTAAGTGCTATCAGAGTCGTAAGTGCTAAGATACTATAGATAAAAAAACGTATAAACTTTTCTCAGTTGTTAATGTTTTCGGTATTTTTTTATATATACACTCATTGCCATTAAAACCTGAGCTCTAAAACAGAGATGCCAGAATAAACCAAAATTTTGCATACGTAAGTACAACATTGATGCAAGCAAGTAATTACAAAATCAAAGCAAAATGATCATTTATTGTAGAAAAAATTACAAATGAATGTAGGTTTTGGTACCCTGTTGGGCCACTTCTAGTATAAATTCTTGATGTGAAACGGTCGTGCATTCAGGCGTAGAAGTCTCGTACGATGTCCTGAGAAATCTCGATCCACAGTTGCTGTAACGTGCCTCTAATTCGACCAAACTCGCAGGCTGTCCAACTTACCGTATTAATGATCCCAGATAAATCGAGAAGGTCCAAGAAGTGTGGAAATGTGATAGAGGGGTAGTCATGTGAAATCCTTGTTGCGTGTTGATGAGCCCCCTGCTATGAGGGGAAATGCATATGGTTGAAGAAATTCACTAACGTACTTTGTCATGGTACCGTAAATCAATATTAGGGGAGACCGTATTTCGTATGCGATATACCGTGAAGGAGGGATTGGGATGCTCATTACGGGACCCACAAACACGTACACAATTGTCATCACTCCCGAACTGAATCAGGATTCGTCATTGAAGGCGACCTAATTCCATTCGGTTGCAGTCCAATCCCTTCTAGCCCAACACCACTCCAAACGGAACGATGGTGAGTGGATGTCAAAGTCAGTACATGTAATGGACACCGCGACAGCAATAGTCCTTCAGCCAGGCCCTTTGCGGTGGCATGTACTCACATAGAGGTCCGTAAGGCAGGTCTGTTTGTGTATGGATGGCTGACAATGAGACAGTTTTTGTGCTGTGCGAGCGTGTCGCACGATGTGACGATCTTCTCGACTGCTGGTCTGTCGAGGGCATCCTGAGCCTGGTTGACGTGTAACAGACCTCTCTTTTGTCTACTGGTCCTAGCATTATTTCTCAATAAAATCAGAACGGCCTAGGCAGCAAGCTACTCGAAGAGTTGGCCATCCGGTTTCCAACATCCTTATTATTTTTCCCATCTCGAATTCTGACAACTGCTCATATTATCTCCGTTGACGGCGTAACGGCATCTCTACTTAAAAATCGTCCTTCTTCAAAAGATTAAATTCACACAAACAAGCTCCGCTTACTGGTTTTATAGTCCAAGTAAAAAAAGTTCAGCGCTCTTTGGCGGCACTACACAATGCTCAATTACGCTGCATTTCTAACCATTTACATATCTGCCTGACACGTACCTCCATATCAAATTTCTTAACAGTGCCACTCTTTCTTCTTGACGCGCAAATTTTTATGGCATTGAGAATATTTAAATGCAGGGTGTATCAATACATCAGTTACAAATTTTCTGGAGAGATAGAACCCACCGAGACGAGGGGAAATCACATAGCCCTGCATTATCGGAAGCGCTTTCCTAGAGTGTTAGTGACGGCACAAAATGCAAGAAAGCCAGAACAAGAATAAGAGGAGAAATTTTTTTATTATTTTTAGTACTAGGAGAGATATGCTAGGAAGTCTTTGGTTGGTGTATGGGATTGATGGCGCTACGTAAGTCGAAGCATCAGATGACGGTGTTTGTGCACAAGCGGGTTTTGCTGCCACTCTCGCTATGAAGCTTCGTTTTGTCTGGCGACAGAGTGGTAGTAGGATGGAACGTTGCACGAATCCCGAGCTCGCTGGTATGAATTTGACATATGGTGCCACTGATCGCAATGGACGAGCCTCACAATGGTTTTTCTCCTAACGTTATCCCCGGAAACAAACTTCCAGCTTTTCCTTCCTTGCAAGCTTGCACCTGTAATTGCCCGACAGCGAAGAGTTAGAATGCCAAACAAACAGGAGACTGCTGTATTTGGTACAGAACAATCTGGGTACCAGCATGCATGCTATCACCAGTCATGTCGAGATTTCCGATATGATCGTCTGGTGGATCCTGCGTACTAACGACGTGAACACCTGTCACACCGACTCCGCTCCCCACCCCCTGTTGTCTTTTTAACGTTATTTTTTCTTGGTTTTTTCCTGTATTGAACATGTTTCTCCTCTTATTCGCGTTTTATCTTTCTTGTGTTTTGTGTCGTTCCTACCGGGCTAGGAAAGCATTTCCGACCATGCATTCCTATGTGATTTTCCATCCTCTGATTTACTCTATCAGTCCTGAAAATTTGTAACAGCCTTACTGATATTCTGTGCAGGTAATAAAATTATGCTACGTTTTTCCTTCCTGAAAGTAAGCTAAAAATTTTGTCTGTAATACGTTTTTATATAAAATTATGAGACACGAGAATTTTTTTTTTAATTTTAGTAATTTTAAGGTAATTTACTGATTTAGTAATACAAAAAAGTTAGCAAATTAAATGGTAAAATCCAATTGATAACAAGATTAAACATTTTTGAAGCCCATTTTTTATTCGAAAACATATTTGTTTCTTTTTATCCTTATTCGAAGAATATTGATTAAGATACAAATTTTAACTGTAAAACATTTAATATTTCTTGAAAAACTTTGTAGATAATTCGAGTTAATCTTTGTGAGTAAAACACTCGATATATCATTCTGAAAAAAGATGCCAATACAAATAACTGGTAATAAAGCATTCATTCGAGAAATAACAATCCATTTGATTTTTTATTAAGAGGACACAGTACGATTCAGTTAACAAAAATCGTTCAAAAAATAAAATAAAATTTTTTTTTAGCTTAAATTATTCTTTAGATATCTTTCTATAACCTGACAAAATTAGAAAGCTCTAAACTAAAAAAACACAGAATTATGATAGCTTTTGCGTTCGTTTTTATTCACATCCCTATGGCAAATCAAAACTTTAAACTTACTTATCTCGGAACGATAAAATAACTAGTTTGTCTTCCTTTAAAATGCTAAGGCTTTTTTTCTATTGTGCCAAATACTTTGAACTTTTTTTTTACCTATTGCTAATAGTACATGTAACAAAAGTTGGTATGCATTTTTGAATCAAAGCAATACTTATTATTTTAAAAATTGAATACAGAATTTGTACATATTTTAAGGAATTTTCAATACGCATCCATAAAAAGAAGTATTGTACGAATACCAATCATGTTATCGCAAAACCCATACCAACTTCTTTTATGCATAGTTTGAAACACTTGTAAATCAAATTTCATGCATGTACGTAAATTTTTGAAGGAGGAGTAGCATTTTAAACTCACTTCACAAATTTGAGGTTTTATCCTTTAAAAAATTAAATGCCTAGCTTTTTATGAAATTTTGAGCACAAAATCTGTTTTACATAGGAGGCAACCAAAAAATTTTGAAATTTTTTGCTTAAATCGTACTATGTCCCCTTAACGTCGCACTTAATGTAAAAATGTCTAATGGAGACGGACCTCCTAATTTTAAGCTTCGGTCAAATGACGAGGATGACTGATTCGACATCCCCTCATCAAACTTTCACACTACACTAACGTAAAGACTTTGAACCTCAACAGGTGTACTGTACATGCCAGGACTCGAACCCGTCTGTTTCGTTACTACAGCCGAGTTCATGCCCATGGCAACTTGGCTATCGTGGCCACTCGAGAAGCATCAAAAAATATTTTAAATAACCGTTTTGTTGGTTATTTTCACGTATTTGAAAATTTTAATAAACATGTATATATATATATACATGTTTCAAATCAACACCAAGCTTTTTTAAAAACGCTTTTATTCACGAGTAATGTATGCGTCTGTCGCTGAGAGAAAGCGGACGCCCAATTGAAGTCTAAGGGGCTTAACATTTACATCCAAATATTCTAAGTACCCTTCTTTGTGAGGAGTTGTATTTGAAAGTTAAGCATGACATATGAGGCTATAAAAATAATGATCTGGGATTAGAGAAATATTCTGTTTGGGCCATCTGTTCCGCAAAATAATGGGGTGCTTAAATTTCACACTTGAAGAAGTAACGGAAAATAAAAGTTAAGTATTTTACAGATAATTTAATTTCAGGTCTAATATAATTATATATATATTTATTTATATAATATATATATTATATAATATATATATATATATAAATAGTCGCCTTTGAAAAACATACTAGCTTTGAGTACTCCTTATATAGTTCTTGTTTTTTAACTACTTGGAATATTATACAGCCATTTTCCCATACATTAGTCTTTATATTTAAAATGATCTTTAGGACAACAATCGAGTTATTGAAAAATTGAATCCTGCTACTGATTAATGGCAATGAATAATAGCTTTTTAATATGGGACATGTTTTTGTAAATATTAACGTAGAATTTTGGGATTCCGGAGAGAGGGAGAATTATATTAATACTCTTTGATATCAGCGACGGAGCGCCGTACTGCATGACATACAGATGAAACGTCAGAAATTGGCAACTTCGGAAACAGATATAAGTCAGAAGGATTTATATCATGGAAGTAGGGAGGGTGTTCCAAGATTTCCCACTGCACCTTCGCTACAGAAGAGTGACATTATTTGCGACATGATAACGAGCGTTGTCATGCAACACTATAGGGAGATTGCTTTGCAACAAATGTGGACATTTGCGCCGCATAGCCGGACGCAGATGGTGCTGTAGAAATCGAAAACAGTAGTTTGCGTTGACAGTTTGTCCTGCAGGCACAGCATGCACCCTCCCAGTAGTATGACACAATCAGCATAACCTGCATTCAACAGGATTCATGTCGAAATTTCTGTAGACTTGAGGAACCTCGGTGACGCCATTCATTTGATTGACGTTTTGATTATGGCTCATAGGCTCATGCACACGTCTCATCAAGAGCAACAATACGCTGCAGATATGCGTCCCCACCATTGCGGTATCTCTCCAAGTGGATGCCAACCAGTGCATACCGGTGCATTTCAGTAATTCGACGATTTGATGCAGAATCCAGCGGACAGCAATTATCCTCATTTTTAGACCTTTCTTCTTTATGTACCACACTGTTTGATGAGTTCATTGACGGTCTATGGAAAGGAGACCACTCAGGATTTAAATCTGATCTTGTGCAATGAAGGGCTGATCCGTGTGTTGCAAATCCATAGTCTTATTCCTACTAGAACGAAACACTTTAACCCTCCATTCAACCATTCTATACGGTAATAAGGTAATAACCGTTCTATACAGATTTTAAGTCACAACCACTGATCACCTTTTGAAAACATGCTTTAGAGCGTCGGAAAAATGAAACTCTTCACTTTATAAAGCTACATAACTATTCTTATAACTAAATCGACTGGGTTTTGCACTCTACACATCAACAGGTAGCGTCATCTATTCGTTCCGATATTCTATTTACGCATTCCCGCTCTCCTGCGAATTTCTATATATATAGATTAAGTTGCCACTTTTTAATTTACAGCCTTCGCATATCCTATTTTTGCCTTATGTCCGGGTCACCAATGTGGAAGATTGAACCCGCTACCTACGGGTTCGTAAGCACGTAACAAAACACCAGACAAAATTGATCACTCCTGTCCAGAGACTGTTACTGGTTTACTTAGATACCGCCACAAGTGTTTTATCAATTTGATTACCTTCGGGCATACTTGGTTCCTAATTGCTTTGCATCGTTGTTGAATTAGTATTAAATACCTTTCATTTCTTTAATTGCTATTTTTAATCTGCTAATTTCAGTATTATTCAATTGATTACAGTCATGACTACCGAAGTGGAGTATTGTCGTTTAACATATTTAAAGGAAAATAATTATCTTAAATAAATATTCACTAAAATTATACAGCCAGCAATTTTCGAAGATATCGACAAAATCAAGATTAATTATACAGATTAAGCTCACTGTTAATTTTCTAGGAATTTTGGAAAGAGTTTATCCAGTATCTCACTCGTGAAAAACTTCTGCTTTATTTTTTCAAGATAAAATTCTTTTTTATAAACAATGTTTAGGCTCATCCACATTTACGTACTAAGGAACTAATACGTAAGCAATCACTGAGTGAAAAAAGTATGAAGCTTTTTACATTTATATGTTATTATCTCGCTAAGAGAATCGCAAAAAGTAAAATTACTCATAACACTGATATTTATTCCTTATATTTTCAAGAAAAAAAAATATGTTTGCCTAAATTCTCAAGTGGTTTAAAATTCATATTGAATCTTTTTCAAAATAACGATAACTAAATAAAAATAGAATAAACAAATAAACTTGACATTAAATTTAATTCAGTTCGTAATGAAATATTTTATTTGATTTTCACTTCTCCTCTTTCAAATGGGGCTGCGGATTGGTAATTACCATTGCAAACCTAGTACCCCTCTCCCCCGAAGAAAGATTTTCAAAATAAAACAAGAGAAAAAAAAAGGCTTCGGAGTCACGTAAACTGACTGTGGACCAGTACACTAACAACATTCTTCCCAAATCAAATGGAAATATTTCGAGGAAAAAAATGTAAAGTGAAATCTCGCTTTACTTTTCAGTGTTGTTCTCTTTTTCTTGTGTATGAGAAGTGCTGAAGAAAAGAGTTCAGATCAAGTGTAGGCTGGGATAAAGGGAAGCGTGTATTCCGAGACATAGAACCAAAAGCCTAAACAGAAAGGAGTGGAATATGAAAATAAGAAAGCCGGGGAAGAAAAACAGAGATGACAAGTAATCTGTCTGACTTATCTTTGACATTGATGAACTGGGAATCAACAGGACAGTCTGAAAGAAAAAGGGAAAACATAAAATGCGCGAAATTTACAAGGATTACGAGACAATATCAGTTAAACAATCTGAATATATGTTTATAAGATTGTAATGGTGGTTTTAAGAAAAAAAATAGGAGTGAGAGACTATTTAGTTTTTGCTTAAGAGTGCTGGTTATATTTTATTCATGTTATGAAAGAAGATAGTTTGAGCATAAATGGCATTTTCTTGCAGAAGTTTTTAATTCTTTCGATTTTCAAATTGGTGTAGATGATTTTATTTCTAACATATGAAATAAAATGTGTATAATGATTCTGATAACATTATTTGGAGATTTCAATCTCAAAGTCCTCCATGGTGTGATAAGAAAGTTGGAAGAGTAATGTGAGTGAATATTAACGTCTCACTGTTCAGCTACACGAGGCTTTTGGGGACTGTCCGCGTAATTTTGAACCATGGTCAAGTGACGCGGACGATACCTGAGCTGGTACCCCTCTCCTAACTACCACACCACACCAACGGGAGTACGTTTGATCTCTCAACAGATTTTACGTGCATCGCCCCCCGACACGGCGGGTCTTCAGTGGTACTGGGATCGAACTCATGACATGCTAGCCACGATCCGATATCTAGACCATTTGGCTACGGCGGCCACAAGTTGGAAGAGTAAGATACCAGCTAAAGTAGCATTCTCACCATGTGAATATGGTTCTGAAAACCTAGAATCACCTTTTGTGATAATAACGCTTGCGTAGTCTCTTAAACTATATTAATTTCAATTAATCAATCATCGGAATAAAGGGTCCTGCTGTATGTTAAGTAGAATTTGTCATCAACTTTCTTAAAGGATTTTATAGAATTTTCGTCCTCGTCACTTGATTGAGGCTCAAAATTACGAGGTCCGTCACCAATAGTCCTCATGCTGCTTTAAAGTGCGACATTAATAAGTACTCACACAACTCACTGGTGATATTGAAAATTTCGAATTCAGGAAATAAAAGAGAATTTTCTGTAATTGATTCAAATAAAAAAAACATGTTAAAAATAAAACCATACTAATTCGTACAAAACTTTTAACCCCTCAAGGGACTCGCCTTCTTTAGGTGAGTACGGGTGTCACAATCCCGAGGCGCCCTAGTGATCTTTCCTTTTCCACGGGTTTACTGTCTTTGGTAAACATGGCTTCACGAACCCGGGTACCCTAGTGACCCTTCTCTATTTTCGACCCTCTTTCTTGTCATTCAATTCATTCTTTCTTTCTCTTCCCGTCTAGTTAAAACAAATGTTTGGCGCAGTATAGCCGAAATCGGCTCTTGCGCCAATAAACCCAAAATCACTCACTCACTCACAAAACTTTTAAAATTTAAAAAGCAAAAAATTAAAATTTTTTTGTCACCACTCTTTTTTTGTTGCGAACCGCACCCTGTCGAAAACCGAATGGGTGCAGCCCTGATGGACGACTGAATTATAGTTTGTTTTACATCACTTGGATCTCTCTTTTACTCTTTTCTTTGATTTTTTTTTATCCTTTGAATTTATTTCTTAGAAATTCAAAGCATCAAGTTTCTTTAATATTATAACTT
>BMAO01008291.1:0-12350 GCA_019973975.1 Trichonephila clavata | reverse complement strand
AAAGGAATAGTTCCTGATGCTTTTGTACTCTTGTAAAAGAGATTGGCGATAGCCCGAATGATGCATATCCTCCTTTCTCAAAGCTTCCTGCTTGTGAAATGAAATGTTGCATTGAAATACTGGAAAGAAATTTAGTCTACCGAACGACGGAATATTCCAATATTATGATGAAATGTTTCATCATTTTCAAAATCTTATAAATTTATAATCCAATTCTTCCATTTCTGATATTTAGTACATTCATCAATTGTATATTTCTCCATTCTCCGGGGAAAAAATTTTCGTATTACTAGAGCTCACTAGAATAGTAAATACTGAGTATTAAAATCCAGAAGGAAAGACGACATTTTTAAATTTATTGTGCGATTCAAAATAAAAAAGTTTATGCACATTAGCTTTTTGAGATGAATATAATTTTCAAATTACTAGAGTTTTCATGATGTTTTTTATTATTATAAATAAGTTTCAAAAAGTTAAAATATAATAATTAATTTTGAAAAATAACCTTTTAAATCATAACTTAACTACTACCTTTGGCGACGGAGAAAAAATGGCGTTAAATTGCGCCAATGACTCGTTTTTCAGCATTGATGCCAAATTGGTGACAATGATCAGCCAATTTGGCGATAAATAAAGGCATGGTTTGAAATAGAATCCAACCAAAATATTTCAGGTACTCCACATCAGACAAATCAAAATTTCATCATTTTTATTTTGGGCTTCTTCCAACTATTCTATAATTTTCTCCTTAATTGTAATTTTTGAATACTTGCAAAAATCCGTAGAAAATTTTATAAATCTACGATATTGTTTGGTTTCAAACTTGTCTTCTTACGAAGCATGCATTTTTAACTTACTTATTCAAATGCTTTATCAATAATCGCATGCTTACTACCTGAAATACGCTTCGGTTGGCAAACGTGAAAGCAAACTAACAGAAACTGTCTTATTATACATTTGCAAGTCGTGCTTTCCTCGAGAATTGAAAGCACGTGAGTGAAAGTCGATGGAGAGATTCCTTCTGACAGAACGCGCTTCTGTGTGCCCGAGAAATCCATTTTCCCTTGTGGCACCTTTAAATCCGCTTATTTACGCACGTGTGCGGGGTGAAAAAATTAGAATGTTGCAAATTGTTGAACGGAAATTAGATTTACAAAAGCTGAAAGGCAATGAGAATAAAGAAGTATAAAATGGGAAATAATACAGGGAATGAATGCCCAGGGGAAACTTTTCCACTCGCCTTTTTAAGAAAAGCTTTTATATTCCTTTCCTGCTTTAGATTATAATTGGTACAAAAAATAGTAATACACAGACAACGAAAAAAGTTTAGAGAGTTATTTCCAAAAGGAGATGTTTTTTTTTTTTTTGGATAAATTTTTTACATGTAAATATAATTTAATTGAGTTTGCGAATATGTGTGTGTTGTTTCTGCTCTTCATGTTGGTTGTTGTTTTAATGGAAAAGTAAGTACTTTGAAATTAAGTAATTAGTTGTTGTAATGAATAAATGAAGCACTTAGTTAATTTTGTTAAAAAATAATGTATTAAAATAAAAGTTTTTTAAGCTTTAATTTTATATTGCTCTTTTTAGGTATAAAAACTGAAACAGCGAGCTTTTTTTTCGATTTTTTTTCTTTGTTTCTAAAATAATTTTTCGTCTTTGAAAGAGATTTTTCAATATTTTAAGCTGGAAAAATTAAAACTATACACTAGGAATCTGTAAAATTTAGTTAATATGAACATTCATACACTAAGAAATAAAAAATTAGTATTTCTGCTTTTCTCTATCCATTTGTGTGTGTGTTTAATTAGTGTGTGCATTTGAATTCCTATCGTTTGAAGAGTTAACACAAGCATTTCCAAACGTGTGTTGAATAATTATCATATAATTATTTCTTATTAATTGAACATATAAACTCTCTATAAGTTTATGTAACATGGTGACAGAAATATATAGTTTTTTTAAAAAAATGAAAAGAGACTTTTATAAGGGATATATACAAATTTATACATTTTTCAAAATTAAGATGAGGAGTCACATGATTTCGCCTCTACTTTCCCACATGTCTGATTTCTTTTTAAAAATTATGTTTTTCTTATACTTTGAGTAAATGTATCAAAAAAATAACATTCTTTTCCATGCATTTTGCTTTATTTGAGATTAACACATAGTTATAGAATGTATACGTCATTCGTCTTTGGCTCTCAGTTGTTTTTGTGAAAAGAGGGAAGTAGGGTTGCTAAAGAAGGTAAGAAAAAAAAAATAGACAGTTGTGCATCAACCTGAAATTCGCGATTGAATTTCAACACAAGTTGTCTTATTTTTTCACTAATTCAACATATTTTCGTAATAAATAACTTGTAGAAAAACATAAATGTAAGTAAACATATAATACGTGCAAATAATAATAAAATTAAAAATTTGTTGCTTCGTTCCTTTTCTGAATTTTAATTAATTTACATGCAAAACTCAACTTTATTATTATTATTATTATTTCAGAAATTTTTTCAAGTTTTCGTTTGATCCGAATTCATTTATTACTAATGAAGAATTTATTGAATTTTAATTGAAGACATTATTTTATTTCGTCTCAAATTTTACTTTCTTGAAAGTATTACGTAAAAACATTTAAAACGCGAAAATTAAATAACTCACTCTATTCAAACTTCTCAAAACGATATCAGTTTCCTTTCCAGTTAACGAAACATTAAATTTCATCCAGAGGAATGAAACTACCAAACCAGACAGAAATAACACGCTTCCTCTCCATCACCGCAAAGAAATTATGTTCTAACATTACCGAACGAAAGCTTATTAAGATAAGCTCCGAGGAATCCTTTCGCTGACAAAGATTTAAATTTAGGAGAAACACATCAAGTTGGAAAACTTGGAAAAACTCTTTTTTAAATAAACTTTTCTGCAAACTTGGAAGAAGTGAGAATAAAAGAGTTTGCCGGAGACACATCCCGCAACGGAGAATCGATTTAGAGGCCGCGATTGCTTCTTATGAGAAAGCCAATTACATTTACCCCTAACGGAAACGAGTTGGGCCAATTAAAGCGCGATAACACATCGTTTGCAAAAGAAGAACGTATAAATTGGCTCTCGTTAACATTTGAGAGTCCACAGACGGTCGTTGTGAGGCCCATTCACTTTTCCTGTAACTACCTCTTCAAGTGGGGAGGAAGGTCTCGTGTATCAAGAAGTCAACTCTTCTTCTTTCTTTCTTCTCAGGAAGAACGACACTTCCTTCCCCCGCCTCCCCACCAGTGGCAAGTCTGTTCGTGTTAATGTCACCGGCTGTTTGCTGGACGTCTCCAGGGAACGCAGATGAATGAGTATCGATCGAATGGCGACAGGAATAAAAGATAAGTTTGTACGGAAAAAACTAATTTCGGGTCTTTCAAAATTTTACCAAGTTTTCTTGTTGTCATCCCTTCCTTTTTTTTATTGTTCGGATATTGCATTTTATGCGAAAATGTCGGTTTCTTTTTTCCTTTGTAAACATTCGCATTGGGAATCTTGTCCCCGAGAATCATTATAGAGAGTTGTTTTTATTAACTTAGCACAAAATAAACGCAAAATACCTATCAAACGAATTAATTGTATTGAGTTTGAAAAAATCCCCAAAAGTTATTTTTAGCTTGGTGTTTTGCATTACTCACACACACGTATTTAGAGTAGGGATATCAAACTCAAAGACTGACTTGGGCCAAACAAACAACGTTTAAATTAAGGTGGGCCGCAAAGAAAATCAATATTCATAGAAACATAGGTTTATTTAAAATAATGCATTACAGTAAACATATATAAAAGAAAAAGAAAAATTTAATATTTTCGACCTGACACTTGACATCTCTCCTCTGCTACTATCTTTCCTTTTTTCCGGAGAAATTTTGATGTTTTATTATATATTATTATGTGCCAATAGACTGGACGGGCCACAAAAATGCTCATTGTGGGCCGCGAGTTTACACCCCTGATTTAAAGTATGCTTTATTAATACGAGTGATATTCTGGAAGTAAGCATCGTCATTTTTTTCACACGGACACTCTATTGCTAAAAGAAACGACTTCGTGGCATCATTAACTATGTATTGTGCACTATTTTTTGACATAGTCTCCACCGACACTGAGACATTTGTTATTGCGTACAATCAATTTAAAGAAACTTCTGTGGTGAAACTCCGTCCCCTGCAATCCAAAGAATTATCGCAAAGCCTGCTCCATCTTAGCACTAATTTGTAAGGATTTTTTTCCTGGTGTTGAACTTGGATGCTTCCATGTCATTAAGGTGACTTTCGTTTCTGGGGTTGTATGGTGCACTTATAACTCATGGCCTGTGATGATTTAGAATAAGAACTCATCTTTTTCGATATACTTTCTTTCTCTCTCTCACTCTTCGGTAATCCAACACATCTTGGATCATGTGTTGCATGAGCAATGCGCAGTATGGATGTCACTCTGATGCCTCTGTCCACAAGCGCTATGTCTTGTTCTCGAGCAATGTTGTTTACATTAGTGGATGTGGAGGGATGCCCATTTCGACCTTCATCCTCGATATTCTTTCACTGAACATGCAACATCAGTGACCAACCATTTGACCAAACATGACCTCTTCACCATGCGTGATCACAACTTGTAGGCGTCCATGGATGACAGACACACTACTCTCCTGTGTCCATTCATACCTGCATGCAATTCCATGGGTGGCCACGTTGTCAGTACACGTCTGCATGTCACCGTGATCAGGGACGTCTTAAGGCATGGCACAACTGGACCCAGGGCCTCGGCCGCAATAGGGGGCCTTAAGAAGATCATAATTTGAAGAATTTCAACAATCAAATGTTATTTCCTGTTGTTTCCTCCGAAAAACTGGGAATTTCAAACGATATGTCAACTGGTTACAGGTGATGACCGTTATCCACGTATCGCCACACACCGTCATTACTCATTCAGTCAAAAAGTGGTAGTCGATCGAGCTGGTTTGTGAGATTATGAATGATGTATATTATTTTGTTTCGGGTTATTGTTTGTACGAGTATTTGACATCTTATGATATGTACTGTCTACTTTTAAGGGTCATTGGTGGGTCTACTTTTGAATCAGGGTCCAGGTTCTCAAGAAATCTTAAAGCGTCTCTGACCATGATATGTACTCAAATAACCTCGGGCACGCCAGTCCGCTGTTACTCTCTTTCCTTCGGCCCTCTGTGCATGCGTCATTCCTCCTACGTTGTATCTAGTTTCATCGTTTAACCAGTACAGAATATAGTTTCTTAAGGGGGTTTCTTTTTCTTTTACCTGGTGTTTGTCATTTTCTCCTAAAATAAAAATGACGAAACTTATACTCGAACCTTACTTTTGAAATTTACTTTCGAACCTTACCTCGTACTTAAATGAAGCAACCAGAAAGTTGACAAAATAGAATATTTTTTTTATATATACATATCAAGTGAATTTTAGTTTGGAGTTCAATAGGTTTTATTTTACAGTTTATTTTGTTTACATGATCAAATATCGATATTGTGTTTTATTTCAATTTGTATACTTTTAGAGTTTTGTACTCGTATTTATACCCAATAACTCACAAATAATGTCTCACGAGCCAGATTTTTTTTTTGTTACTATTTTTGCACTCTTTAAGCATTGCATGTCTAGTATAAATAAATCCTGCTCATGCTATTTTAATTATAATAGTTTTTACTTTGAATTCTATCACAATTCTTTTGTTTTCATTTTACATCGAATTTCTGCTCGCGTCGATGTGAGGATTAGCCAAAGGAAGCGACACCCAAAAAAATAAACAATTGTCAATTATTTAGTCTTTCAGCTATCAGCTTTAGTTGCTGTCAACTTTAGTTATAGCTAATAGGGAGTGAGTCAGTTTTAGCTCACTCTAAGTATTTATGAGAAAAATACTTATCATTTAATATAGATATATACTCGACTCATTTCCTTGAACGTTAATCATATGATTTTCCTAATCCTCTTTCTCTGCATGCACTAACAATTCAGTTACAAACTGTAATTTAGTCTGACGTCAACATGTCCGATTGCTATCTTCCTCCGGGAACTGAGTTCACTTAATTCAATTCTTACTAATAGTTCATATACTCTCCCTATATATATATATATATAGATATATATATATATATCTTGTTAAAATTTCAATCATTAATAAAATACTTTTTATTCATCGACTCAGATTCAAATACATTTTTTAAGTTTGTAGCAGATGACACTTGATGTTAATACAGTTTTTCAAGTATTAATTCATTAATTTTTATTTTTTAATTTTAAATTTATTCTGCTTTATATCTGACGAAGTTACAACTTGCTGCTACAGATGGCACCACCAAAGTAGGAATTGACTAAAAAAATTTCTGAAATAATTTGTTTTAAATAGTAGCTTGATTTTGCATACGTCACGGCTCCTTCCAGAAAGTGGCTTTCAAATCAAACAATTTATTTGAAATATTTCCCCTTGAAGATTAGTAGAAAAACGTGAAGAGATCCTCGTTACAGTTTTCAAATTATGTTATTTTAATTTTTCCTTTTTATTAATTCATAAAATTAACAAAACAGAAATTAATTCCATTTCAAATATAATTTTCTAATAAATTATCTTCTCAATTACCTTAAAAAACAATTATTCGTTCTTTTTAAAAAATATCGAAATCCGAATAAAATAACTGATTTAGTCCAGTCATATTAGGGTTTCGCTGCGGAATGAGAGATAATAAGCTGAAAACTCGTATATACCTTTATTTTGGCTTTCTAAAAGTTGACTCAAAAGTCTCATAAAATCTCGTGTCCGTGTCTTAAGATATTCAAGTTCAAAGGTCAAAAAATTCGTTTTTTTTGCAAATATCTCGTTAATGCTTTAATGTTATTTACATTTATTATAAATATTGTAGAGACTAAAATTTTCTATAACTTCAATTGAAACAATTTTTTATACATCAAACCGTTTTTGAGATAGAGGACGCTGAACGCTTAGCGCTTAGTTATCTACAGCAGAATGCAAGGTCGGCCGTTAGTCACATGATACAATACGCTGTATATAGTCTATTAACCTTAAAAATATACATAGTCATGAATTATTATTTTACATTTAGTAATAGATTTCATTAAACAAGTATATTTTTCTTTTATAACTAACTTTTGAGCTACACTGTTCGTGTAGTTCAAAAGTTGTTGACAGATATGCTTAAAGTATTTTTTAATTCTATTCTATTATTATATATACTAGTTGCGTTTAAAGTAGAAAAAATAAACTAAGTAATTTTTAATTATATTTTTACTTAAAAAAATATCGTTTTATACAATTATTACAACTGAAATTCGGATGTAAGGAAGTTTTACAAAAATTTTAATTATAAGACGAATATGAATATTAATTTTTTACCTCTTATTTTTCATTGTCTTTCAATCCCTCGAAAATTTGCAATTCATTCTCATTATTTTCGTTGTCAAGGATATTTTTCTCCAAATCTTGAAGGATATCGGAATCAAAAGTACAATCTTCATCGAGATCGCTCTCATATCATGAAGCATTGAAGTAAGCTTGCCCATTACACTGGCCACAAGCTGAAGAGCATTGCAACCCCGATTTCCTACATCCACAGCGTGAACCACAACCATTTTTGCAGTTGCAAAATATGGTATTGAGTATCCACCTGGAGCAGGCGGTAATATTGTCGTAATCGGTTCCAAGAATTCATTCCGCAGAAACCAACCCCATTCCTGGGGTTCTAAATCATTCCCTAGCCAAGTTTGAACTCTATAATATACACGGCTAATGTGTTGCTGAGCCGCTGCACTTGTTGGTGGAAGATTGGATAACTGCACGGGTTTGTTGAGCTTTGTTGACTTGATGAATTGAGTGTGTGTGTGTGTGTATCGTAAATTATCAATACTGTTCTCAGATTTTGGAGCATTGTATATCTCCAACAAGACTCGTAATCCATTTTCATGTAATGTTTGTACAGGGCAGTTTTCTTCTTGGATTACTTGAGCTAGTTGATCCAAGTTCGGAAGATTCTCTAATATTCTAATGAAAGTTTTTTTCCTTTTTTAAAAAAATGCAGATGTTGTATCACAGCCACTAAATGCGTGCAGAAACAAAATGTGATTTTTACAATGAGGATATTTGTCAAAACTTTTGGAAGAGTATATTTGAGTTTTAACATTTCCTTTGCCAACTTTTTTAAAGAACACTTCTTTTTGATGCGCTTGAGTACGTCCAATTAAAATGACGAGCAAATCAATATCTTCTCCTACTATGACGGTAGTCCTGTGATGTTCCGATTCTCCAATAGCTGTTTCTACGATAAGAACACCTGCATCATATTTGGCCTGTTTTATCGTGATATCAACAGATTCTAATTTCCCAATCAACATGTTAATAATTTTTTTTTATTACATCGATTCGACAAAAATTTCTCTTGGCTAATTGATACTATCATTGTTTCGTCGAAACAAACATCATTCGATTTTGATAAAGCAGCAGTTCGTCTTAGCTGTTCCATTGCTTTTATGTTTTTGCTATAGTCTGAGTATCCATCAAATACAACTACAATTTCAGAACCATAATGTTTTTGTAAATATTTTACGTATTTATCTAAAATTATTGGAAAAGTATCGTCTTTACTCCATACTGCGCGATGCAGAAGAAACCCACCATCGATAATGTATGTTACATTACTTTCATCGAAGTCGAAATTGACAGAAGTCATATTGTCATATAATGTCGCTTTCGTGGTTTTTCACATGCCATAATTATCAAATAAAGGAGATGGATATGGACTTAGTTCATATTGAAGATATTCTTGAACATTACATTCAAACTGTTTGCTTTCAGTTATCCTTTATAAGAGTAGCAATAAATCAATTGAAACTCTACAACCGTTAATTTTGACAGATTTGTTGACAATCGAAAGCGATAAAAACCTTATCGGATCGTTTTAACTTTATTTCATTAAATTTTAAACCAGTTATCTTTACCATTGATTCTAATCCGATTTCATAGGCTTTGTGCCAATTAATTTGATCATTTCCAACCATGTCAGAAGCTAAAGATACCAATTGTTGCGTATTTAGAAAGGGATTATGAAGTGTAAACAATTCAACTAGTTTACTTATATCAGTATTATCTCTTTTGAATCCCATAATCGTGCGTGGGATGATTCGATTTAATTCATTCAGTTTATTCTGAAATGGATCAATAAATAAGTTTAAGTTACCTACACACACTTCAACACCTTCATAGGAAACATTTCGGCAATTGATTTGTTCAGTTAACTCATTTAACACACAATCTTCATATCTTCGAAGATCATCGTTGATAATTCAAGTCGTAATAATGTATGACCTCTGATACTTCTTGAATGAGCGTGATCATTCTCGACATTTTATCGACTGAATTTTTTAGCATAGATTTTACCTAGAGCTTCTTTAAGTCCACTTCCATCCATTATATATTCTATGAATCCAAGAAAGGACATGAGCATATGAAACCCTCCTAATTTAACAACTATCTTACAAAATTCTGAGTTAGCATCTGATGCAGCAACTATTTCACGAGCTTTAGAGTAGAGTTTGATCAAAAGTAATTAAATACGTTTTTTGGCCATGTAACTTGGCAATATTTGCAGCACAATGTAAAGTAGTATAAATTGTGTCTACGTTACTGGCAAGAGGGTCAATAAAGGGAAGAAACATAACCTGAGAAGTAGAAAAATCCTTATTATATTTAGTGAGCTGTTGGAGAAAACCATTCCACCAGGAAATGAGGTAATATTTCTTCGAACAGATAAGGGTTATTAAAAAATATACTTGATGAATGAAAACTATTAACAAATGTAATAATAATAAAAAATGCCACATATTTGTAACTATAATTATTTACGGTTTATAGACTTTATACGGCGTGTTATATCATGTGACTAACGGTGACCTTGCGTTATGCTGGTAGATAGCTAAGCGTTGCACGTGCAGCGCCCTATATCTCAAAAATGGTTTGATGTACAAAAAAATGTTTCAATTACAGTTATAGAAAAATTTATTCTCTATAATATTTATAATAAATTTTAATAGCATTAAAGCCATAGGAAACGAGATTTTTTGCAAAAGAACCGAGTTTCTTGACCTTTGACCTTGAATATCTTAAGACGCGGACATGAGATTTTATGAGACTTTTGAGACAACATTTAAGTGACAAATAAAGGTCTGTTACAAACTTTCAGCTTATTATCTCTCATTCCGCAGTTGACCCTTCTTTTTGACTAAGATGACTAGGCTAATTACATTCTTAACATCATTGCAAAGCGTATTAACAGAAGTAAAGGTAATATTTTTTGTAGAACAAATAATCTTCATTAGAAAAAGAAAGACTGTACGTCAATACATCAAAATCCATAATGTAACAGTAAATTTTATTAAATATTTTATGAAGGCAATGGAATTCCTCGATTTAAACTAAATCGTACTATTTCTTAATATCCACCTTTAGTTTCAGGTAAATGGAGTCCCTATTGCTAAATATCAGTTCTGTAAGTGAATTCATAAAATTGTAAAATATTCGCTCTAGTTGATATTTATAGTTTCTGAAAAATTAGTGGTTGGCCACAGTTAGGGAAGAAAAATGTGGAGGAATGAAAACTGTGTTTATGTGCTCCGATTCTTAGGCCATAAATCTCTTTTTGTACAGTGGAACTCGCGAGGCAGAGTGAACACAAACATGTGCGAAACATTTTCGTTTTCAGATGTGAATTGCTGGTTAGAAAGAGTTTTGTTTTGACTGAGAAATTGGAAAATAAAATATCTAAATTTTCCGTATGTGTGTGTTTTATTGTCACTTACTACTAATTTTTTGCACTGGATTGCGACAAGTTTAAATAAAATATATATTAGAGTTCAGAGATTGATAAAATACTTCTTTCTCATTTTGAAGACTCTTAAGCAAAATTTTTGTCATCCCAATCAATTATTATAAGATAAGAAGAAATAAGCTTACAAGATGTATAAGATTTTCAGAGAGATAAATTTTTTTTGACTTGTCTTTCTATTTTATTACGAGGTTTCATTTTCTATCATCTAAAAATTATAAATTTAATAGTTATGAAACATTATACCTATATAAAATGCAACTGAAATGATTGAAAAAATATAAATGATTGACTGATTTTGAATGTTGATATTTTTCAGGTGTTACTCATACATAACAGGAATAATAAAATATATTAAACATTCAACAAATTATTTAACTTGATTACAATTATTTATGTTAAATGCAATTGAATACAAAATTGAATTTCCTCGCATACATCAGTCCCGAAAATTTGCAAATTCGGTGATTGAAAATGTGAGGCGAAATGGACTAATGTTAGAATTTCAGTGTGTAGTGCTCAAAAAGTGGCTGTGGTTTCTGAAAGTGATCAGTATTCTTTATTTAAGGTTCAAAGACATATTTTATAGAGAAGTTTAAAGGTGTAGTATAATTTGAAGAAGCGAGGGCTGTGAAACACTAACGGAGATGACGCAAGATATGAATATTTCTCAAAGTGCCGTATCAAAAGTTCGGCACCTCTTTTTAAGCACTAAATCCGAATGGGCATTCAGTGGATCGCGATCGACCGGTGGACCTCCAAGACATTTTGAATGGACCGCCTTCACTAAGACCTAAGACGCGCATACTAAAAGAAAAGATATTTGTGGAACACCGATGCCAGCTAAACTGGAAACCACACAGTCCTCGGGATTGGATTCTTGTGTTGACGTCCCGCGATGGCGCGGCACCTAGCAGTAAACGTGTCAAGTAGATATGTCGATTACAGAGTCATCGGTCTGTATTATGTTCGCTGCATTGAAAATGTCCACGTTTTAGCAATCGACATAGTTGTCCAAACATGGAATTTGCAAAAGAAGGGAAAGCAATCAACTTTTTTTTTCAACCGAAGGAATTATGATAGCAACAGCTTTTTAGCTCAAATGACCTCAGATGGAAGCATCAAGAAATGCCGCTCGAGTGTACTCACATTCATGGGATGCCTTGGTTCAAAAGTTTCATTGACTATTGGGCCATCTTAAAGAATAATCACCTTGAAAAAATTAGAAATAGCCCGCGTACCTGGCCACTTCTCGCACTAGATCAAATGATAGACCAAAGAGCAACAGCTACATTTGAAGACCATTTTCGGCTCGAAGAAATGGCGAAGCAACTTAGAGATTTGGTTTTTAGATATTCACACCGCGCGGGCTGCGACAGAATTCAAAAAAGCCACTCTGCTGCTGCACAGGGCATAATAAGTTTGAACCGTGTGTGAGAAAACCAATGTTTTTTTTTCT
>BMAO01008290.1:0-14515 GCA_019973975.1 Trichonephila clavata | reverse complement strand
TTTTTTTTTATGACTGATATTTTCATTTCTCTTAAAGAATGATTTTTTTAAGAAAAGTGGAATAAAAAATACTGTAAAAAAATATAATTCTGAAACATATATTAGTCTCACACACAGTATTATTTTCTTTTTGAATGATTTTGTGCAGTGAATGTAAATAAATTTTCAGGCTTTTTCATTCTTATATATATTTTAATCTAACATTCAAAAACAACGAAATGAAGAAATAAATAGTCCTTTCGATAATTAACGGTGAGAATTTTTGTATTTATTTTTTTAGAAAATGGATTAAAAATAATATATATTTTAAGAAACTAAAGCAATATATTTTTCTATTATTCATTACTAGATTAATTATGTAATGATAACACTGTATAATCTGTTTTTTTCTGGATAAAACAAGAGATTATAGTTTTCTGGACTATACTTAAGCTAACGGTATATAACGATTCACATTGGCAAATGTAAATACCACACATACACACAAACCCTTTGTATTATTTTAAGCTCTAAGAAAATAATTATTATTAAAATAATGAATATGCTTGGTTTTTCGTAATATATTATATCAGAACGTTTTCTTTGTTGCTTTAAATATACATTTTTTTAAGTAAAAAAGAAATGTTTTCTGTAAATCATTAATCGAAATTTTTCAATCGTTACGTATAAGGATTTCTTATAACTATGATAAGTAAACCATCTGAACTAAAAAAATTCATACTTTGCTCTTTTAATATCAGTGATTGAATAAATTAAATACAAAACATCATTTATTTGTCACGATTCGGATTTTTTTTCAAAATAATAATACTTTGCCTATTTTATGATTTCTTCTAAAATGAATGAATATCGATGCATTTAAATGAAAATGATTTTTTTAAAAAGTCATTGATCATTTAGAATTAATGATTAAAAAAATAAAATGCCAAAAACTATCTTTCTTTAAAGAATTTTATAGAAAAAAACAACTTTTCTTTTTTTACAAAACAATGATGTTTCGCATATTTTATGATTTTTTTCTCATATGAATCAATATCGTTGCGTTTAAATAAAAATAATTTTTAAAACCTTCAGAATCAGTGATTTAAAAAATAAAAAGCCGAAAACTTATTTGAACGAATTTTAATAAAACACTCAAAATACTTAAATCAATCATTCCGTGTGTCGAACATTTCAAAAAATCCTCACAATTTTACTTCAAAATTTAAAATAGTAGTGAAATTTTGTAATTTTTAAAATTTCTACTTCTCTGTCTTTTTTCAAGATACAACTATTTTTAAAAAAGCTACATTTTCGTTTCCGGGGCCTAAAAAATTGCAATGAAAGAATTGAAATGTGAGTGAGGGATTTTTAAAGTAGCACTTTTCACCTACTCCAGTTTTTTGGCAACGGACTTCAAAATTTTCAACTACGCTCAAGTAACGAGGACGACCCCTGAGCTTTCACCCTTTTCTCCATTTTATGTGAGTGTATTCGGATTTTCAGCATTAACAAATATAAAAATGAAGATTAACATGTGGATTAAGTTATACCCTCGGTAATAGCCCGTGCAACGCCGGGCAATGAAAGCTAGTTTGATCTAACTTGTGCCAATGTACTAGCTGTTCCACCATGCATTACTTTGTTATGCTCTCTGCGCACTATAAATGTAGTCAACAGGAAATCAGGATTTTCTAGCCTTCCTCCTAATCTTATGAGTCCATTTTCATCTAAATAAGACATGCAATTATATAAAGGGGATTTCTTTTCTATATTATTATCTTTTAAAGATTTAAGTTCTTCAGAGAACAATTTTCCTTGTTCAACTTGTTTCCAAAATCTTTCAGCTTCTAATCTCTTGACTTGTTAGGGGACCATGTACTAACTACATTGTATTTTTTCAACATCTTAATAAATCGTTTCAGCCACGCGGTAATTCTTAATACTTTTTCTAAATTGCTATATTTGGAAATGTCAAATAGATTTTTTCGTTCTTCAATAATACATTCATGCTGAACAATATCGTTGGATTTTCTATATTCTAAATAAGGCGAATTAAGACTATCTTCGTTCTTAGATTCAGGCCAAAATTCTGGAGGAAGTCTGAGCCATTCTGGACCATGTAACCAAGAGGTGTCATTTAGCAATCTGGAAATTTTCACTCCTCTGGATACAATGTCAGCTGGATTTTGAATTCCAGGGCAATGATGCCAATTTGATGGAGAGGTCAATTTTTGAATTTCTTGAATTCGATTTTTGATGAATGGCTTGAATTTTTCAGGTTGTCCTCGAACCCAAAAATACGTTATTTTCGAATCTGTCCAAAAGAAACAAGGAATATAGAGTTTTAGAGCTTTCAAAATATTGCTGCTTAATCCAGCTGACAGTAAAATACCCATTAATTCCAATCTTGGGAGAGTCAAAGTTTTCAAAGGAGCTATTCTGTTCTTAGATGCAAAAAATGATGTTAGAATTTCTTTATGAGATGATGTCATACGGAGATAAAAGCTACTGTTCCATATGCCTTTGTACTGGCATCAGAAAAAAGGTGAAGTTCCAGTGTTTCAAAATTATTCATTAAGGGGTGAGAAAAATAACAGCGTGGTATTGAGAAGCTAGTTAATTGGGGAACTTCTTCACACCATTCAGCCCAAAGAGAAATTATATCATCAGGAAGACTTTCATCCCAGTCTAAGCCCAGAAACCATACTTTCTGCATCAAGTGCTTTACCCTGAGAGTAAAAGGTCCTAAAAATCCAATGGGATCGAATATTCTGCCTAAGACTTGCAAGATAAATATCTTTGTATCAATTCTTTTAGAGACAAAGTCGATTAACCCTTTGATATCAAAGTACAGGAAGTCTTCCCTACTATTCCAGGCTATACCCAAAACTTTGTAAGGCAAATTATCTTTTTCAAAAGTTGCAAGAGAATTTTCATCCGAAACTACTCCATTATCTTGCCATGCCTTGTGCAAGGATTTCGAATTGGTTTGCCATTTGTGAAGAGGTATACTGGCATCTTCGAAAATTTTAATTGCTTCTAAAGTAATTGTTAAAGCTTGATTCACAAGCGGTTGGCTTCCTATAATATCGTCCACATAAATATTTTCATTCAAAAAGTTAATTGTATCAGTATACTTTTCCGAATATTTCTTCAAATGATGTTTTATAGTTGCGCTTTACAAAAAAGAGAGGACTACTACTTGTACCAAATAAAACTCTAGTGAACCGATATACAGAGGGAGGCTGAGACTCATCGAAGGGATCGTTTGAAAACAAGAATTTTGTTACGTCCCTGTCCTCCTCATTTAGCAATATTTGTAAAAATGCTTGATTCATGTCGGCAGTGAAAGCAACCGCATTTAGTCTAAACCTCAAAAGGATATCGAAAATTTCAGGATAAAGGTTTGGTCCTATATGTAGGCAACTATTCAAAGAAGGGGAATTTGCGTCATGTGACGAAGCATCGTATACAATACGTAGTTGGCTGGAAGGACTATCTTTTCGAATTACTTCTCTATGAGGAAGATAAAAAGTAACGTTGTTTGAGTCACTATCAGAATCTGGGACTAACTCTATAATACCCTGTTTCAAATAATTTTGTAATACCTCTCGATATTCAAGGAACAAATGAGGATTTTTCTGGAATCGCTTTCTAAGCCGCGTATATCTCTTAGCAATTTCCCTATTATCTTTCAATTCACGAGCTTCTAACTTCCACGGTAATTTTACTCTATATCGTTTAGATTTTTCATCGTATTTAATATTTGATTCGAAGTTCTTAATTATTTGATTTTCAGAGACGTCAGATTCTTGTTTAGTGTCGATTAAACCAGAGACTTCAAGATCCCAAAATTTCTTTAGTTGATCCGAAATCAACTTTTCTTTAACTATTACACTTAGAGCAAGCGATGTTTGATTTTCGCTGTTTCGTGACCTTGAAGACACCAGCCGAAGATGGTTTCAATCGCAACTAATTTCTTATTCAGATGTTTAATTTTTCCAGATTAGTATTGTAATGGGCTCTTGACAATCTGGTGAGTCCGCGAGGACTAAATTTTCTAAATGTGGAATATTGTCTAATTCAGGAGGAGGGATATTTGCTGTCGAAATTTGATCAGTAACCAAAGCATCTATGTCTATTTTCAAATTAGGCGAATCTTTATTTTTAAGAGTTAATTTAACTACATCATAATCTTTTTCTATAGGAGTTTTATTTCCGAAAGAAAAAACTGATAACTTTTCTTTTCTAATGGCAGTGAGTCCTAAACAAGTAGACAGTTTTTGTGTTATAAAAGTTATCATTGTGTGTGTGTGATCCACAATCACATAACAAATCCGAAAATATTTCTTTGGAATTATGTTCTAATTTAAAGGTACATGTTTGCAAGAAAATGTATTTTGTTTATTGCAAGAGATTGTTGAGACGACTGTATCCTGAGAATCTGTTTCCTTTCCTTCTGATTCAGCATGCTGATTTTCATTAATTAATTTAGATTTGAAACAAATTGTTTCGTTATGTCTACAATGGCAAATTCTGCAAGTCATATTTGATAAACAGTTTTTTATACAATGTTTTGGTTTCAGACACAAAAACATTTCCCCTGTTTCTTCAAAATTTCTTTTTTCTTTTCAATGCTAATTTTATTACACTTTTCTGCCCGATGATATAGATTACAAAAAAAGCAATTTTGTAGATCTCTTTCATTTACCGATGTCATAAATTCACACGTAGATGTGCGACCTTGAACTTTGTTCAGTGGTTTGGATTTGTTTTTCTTAGAATTAGTATATAAACTAGTTGCGTCGAATTCCGGTTTCATCAAATAGGTTCGCTCTCTACTTTCGATTTCTGCTTGGAAAAATTCCAAAAAATCATTTATATCTGGACTGAATTTTTTGTCAACATTTCTTCGATTATATTCTAGTGTAAATTCAGTAGGAATAATTTTCAAAACGACAGCAATTAACATAGAGCTGTAAGATTTGGGTTCTAAGCCTAACGCGGATAAGCTCCTAACATTTACTTCAATTTCGCTATGTAATTTTTTTAACTTCGGAATATCATTCGATTTATAAACTGGAAGCAGATTTAATAATTTATTCATATGGTTATTAATTATTACTTCTTTATTTCCAAATCTTTTTTTAAGAAGCTCAACAGCAGAATCATAGTTTAATTCATTAATTTCCAAACCCTTAAATTGCTTGAGCAGCTGAACCAGATGCATAGCTTTTTAAATAGTTAAATTTTTCTATTTTAGAAAGTGAATTATTATCATGGATTGTGAAATTTGGAACGTATTCCAGAAGCTATTAAATTGAGTACAGTCTCCATAAAATTTTTGAATTATTAATTTAGGAAGTTTAACAATGTTATTTGTATTTACAGAAGTTGAATTCTTTTCTGTACCGCTACTCACAATGGAATTAATCCGACTTTTATTTTCTTATTTGCGCGAAAAATTGTAGTAGTTATTTTGTCAGAATAATCAAATGAAGTATTTAATTCAGTGTCATATTGTTCTAATGTGGTTTCACTTAGTATAAAACTATCAATATTTTTTAACTCTTCCGATCTAGTTATTAATAAATTCAAATTTTCCTCAAGGGAATCAAAGTCAGTCAGTTCTTTTAATAAATTCTCAACGGTTTTAAGGTGACTGACTAGTGCAAAATCATCAATTTTAATGAAAATGACAAAACAAATTTTATTTGATATTTTTAATATTTGAATTTCCTTTTTTCTAAAAATACCTTACTTTTGCTTGTACTCCAATGGAGTCGATAAACCTGACGTCATAATCACGTGATGATATACAAAACAAACAGCCACGTGTTTGATTCGACTGAGTATTTTGGCGGAATTTTCGTATTTACATCTACTATCAAAAACAAATGAAAGAAGTTGTTCCAAAAGAAATTTCGACTGAAATGTGTGCACTTTTTAATTATTTCATTTTCAATATTTTTTTGTTTTTATCAAATACGCTGACAATTTTTAAAGTTTTAAAAAGAGTCTGAAATATTTTCTGAGCATTTCGAATTCGAAGAATTTTAATTTTGCAAACATACACAGATCAGGGTACCACTTTTGTGATCTATTCTGAATGCTCTGTATTTGTAAAGTATGTAGTTGATTACCTACGTTTTTTTTTTTCAATTCCTACTATTAGTTCACACTTTCTCAATATTTATTTATGTTGTTCAAATTTTCAATCGTTAGTAAAATACATTTTAAAGCGCTCGATTAAGCTAAAATTTTATATACATGGTTATTTTGGTTCACAATACATAATTTAATTAATAAAAATTAATTGATTAAAACTAATTATTCTAATAATTATAAATACATCCATGTTGGCATCATTTTTGGCGACATAGTGACCATTTTGGCGACTTGTGTCCAAAATTAAAAAGGTTTTTTTCTCACATTTTAAAACATTCAGTTGAACTGAAATTTGAAACACATTTGTTTTGGATAGCAATGCAATACTTTAATGATAATTAATAAAAATTAATTGTCACTTAATGTTGTGATTCTTCATATGTATACACATATTTATATTAACTATAATTATTTGATAAAAAGTAACTAAAATAAAAATTTTCTTACCTAAGAAGGAATTGACTTATTTATTTTATAATACTTGTTTTTGTTATTTTAAGATTATTTTCAACAATTTTACAAGCACTACAGACAAAAATTTGAAACTGAACTTTCTTAATAAAGAAATTTGTTCTGTTAAATTTTATTGGAATAAAATCTCACTCTTAAATTTTGCCATCCATTTAGTAGCAATACAAAATACTTTTTAATTTATAGAAATATCATCATAACTTTGTTCATTTTATTTCCTAACTGCGTATATAATGTTAATATATATCTATGCATTTTCTATGTTGCAGTCATTTGAAATTTTATTGTACTGTATGTTGATAAATGTGTCGACTTCAAAGCATTTCAATTTTGCAGACACGAAAAAACAAACCAGGGTTCTACTTCTGGGACCTATTCTAAGTATGCAGTTGAACTCACCTACATTTTTTTTTCTGTTTTCTCTTTATATAACTATTTTCACTAATTTAACAAGCATGATAGATAAGATTTTGAAACTGAACTGGCTCAGCAAAGTCATTGTTTTGTAATTTTCAGAACAATACACTTACAAATACAAATAAATTTACGAAGTTCATATGTACTTTAAAAAATATGCATCCATAAATGAACGTATAATGCTGTATGGTGAAGAACATACAATATAATTTAATAATTTGTGAGACTCATATTCCACTATTTTTCCAGAAATCAGAGAATAAATCAGTTCGATACTGAAGAAGCCAGATCATATAGAAATTGAGAAGCACGTATCTATCTATATTCTTAAAATACTGATTGCATTAACTTTTCCTAATATTAAAAAAACAATTACGATAAAAGAAAATTTCTAATTATCAATTTTACTATACTACAACTGACATTTTAAATTTCACGTTATTTTTATTTTACATTTTTATAAGCTTTAAATTCATGAGTAGTTACATATACATGCATAATTATGTAAAAAAAAATTTTTTAAATTCTTTTAATACAGGGATAGCAAACGTTACATTCTGATTAAGTCCAGCACTTTCCATTCCTTCCTAGATAAGCTTGCCTTTCACAAAACAGAATAGAAGCAGAAGAATATTGTACAGAAAAATAAATGCATTGCAAATAACATTAAGTGATTTGCATATGAAAACCTTAACAGAGGGTTTCATTGCAAGAGATTTTTTAGTGTATTCAATGTTTTAAATATTGAAAATACCTTAATGTCCCCCAAAATAATATTTTGCAAGGACAAGGTTTTTGGTAAAATTAAGGACAGGTGTGTCCAACACACACAATAGAACATATGTTTAGTTAATCTAAATTTTACATATCTTCACAGTAGTTAACAGAGATACTTCAGTATTTAATTATCTAAAAAATAAATTAAAAGTAAAAAAACTTTTTTAAAAACAAGCTTTTATTTAAACGCTCTAAAAAGAATAAAATAAATTTTTCTTTAAAATTTTTTTACTATCAACTTATAACGTCATTACTCAATTTATATGATATAAAAGCTTGTCGCAAGATTAAAGCACTCTTATTTACTTAGTTTGAAAATTTTAAGAAATTGAAATCAATTAGATTAAGTGATTTAATTTACTTGTTTATCTGCAGGGGTAAATCTCGCGACAAGCTTTTATATCATATAAATTGTGTAATGACGTTAGAAGTTGATAGTAAAAAAATTTTAAAGAAATATTTATTTTATTCTTTTTAGCGCGTTTAAATAAAAGCTTGTTTTTAAAAAAGTTTTTTTACTTTTAATTTATTTTTTACTTTTTAGTTATCACTGGACAGGGTTTCTTAGTCTGTTCATCTCACATTCAACGTATCATTGTTGCTAGGTATTAGCCGGTTATTTTTGAACAGTCGAGCTAAATGAATTCTCGCAAAACACAATTTTTTCTTAAATCCGTAAATTTTAAGCAATTCTTTCAATCTTCGTACAGATCGTGGGTAATATTATCCTACTCACGAAAAAAAATTTTATGAGATTTTCTTCAAAAATGACGAAGTTATTAAATATTAAAATGTTGAGTATTTTTTGAAAAATCGTAAAAAAAAAAGTTTTTGACATTTTATTTTTTAAATGACTGATTCTAAAAGAGCAAATCATGAGCTGTTTTAGTTCGGAATGTCGATTCATTTAAACAAAAAAAATTCAAGCGCGTCGATTTAGACATTATTTTCATAAAAACGCATCGATTTTGACTTATTTAAAAAAAATCGTAAGAAATACAATTATTATTATTTTGTAAAAAACATTATACCGTATCGGGACGAAATAAATGTTTTTTCCGATTCTATAATTATTTTTTATCTGAGCTTCATAGATTAAAGTTAGAATTTCTATAATACTCAATCTCAGTTTAACTTGGCAGCGTTGAGAAAGGTATACAATATGTACCAATCTACTTGAAAAATAGCTCTACTTTTATTTGTTTTGAATTTAAATCCAAGAAAGATAGAAATTTGTAAAAAAAATTGCATATGTTGTAGAAATTAGATTATTTTTACGTTGTAGAAATGTAATTATTTTTTAGACAAAGCTAATTAATACAGTCAATAGCGCAACGTTACGAAATTCCAGTTTGGCTGAAAACCGATTTTCGACGCCAACTTTTGTCATTGTTGTAACAATAAAATAATTACAACAATGCAGATATATCCAAGTTAACGCCCAAAACTAGTTTAACGTTTTTAATTAATATCTTTTTAATTAATTGCAATATCGGAATATAAATGGTCAAAACATGCATTGTCATCCAAACTAAACGTGTATATAAAATTTCAGCTCAATGCGATGACGATATCAGCTTCAAAATTGAGTTGCAAGATTCCACCCGAACAAATTACATTCATACATACATTGTAAGTTAAATAAAAGCTTTTAATAATTAGGATGCAAAAATCTGATATGTAACCATACATGTTGTATCAAAAACAGGTATACATACATATAAATCAAAAACTTGTTGTTTTTAATAATTTTATAATATTACAGGGAAAAAGAAACATTTTTGAGAACCATTCACTATAGAAATGGAAAAATATTTTAATTTACTACAGCTTGTTTAATGTTTATACTTGATGATTAATCAAGCACCATTTTTAAACATTAGAAGTCAAAATTATCATTTACCATTTGTAAAATTACATGTAAAAAATTATGCAACATTTTGAAAGTCCTTACTCGCTGTGCTATTTTAGGTAAAAGATATGATTGATCGAGAATTGATTTCCAAATATAATAAATTAAGAAATTAAAATTTTTTAATTAAAATCTGCGTATAATAGAATATGTTTATGTCCATTTATGGAATATAAAAGTCCTGCTCACTCTTACATGATCAAAATAAAAAAAAAGTCATTTTTAAATCCCTAATTCTTTTACAAAATAAATAATCGAATAATTGTAATATATTTGTGTGGTATCTATTAGCACAACATTTGTTTTTCAGAGTTTGACTGTGGTATAAACCTATCACACACCTGTACAATTTTTTTTTACTATGTATTACAAATAAGCATTTATAGGTATTTGCACAATTTGTAGATTTATCGTTATTGATTAGATTTGTGCTTTATATATCGATTTATTTTTATATAAAAGCTAGCTGTTACGCGCCCGCTTCGCTGGGAATTTCATGACGTTTTATAAATTTTTACTGCTTATATATATCTATAAATCATTGATATCTAAGTCCTGCATTAAGAATTCAATTGTATTGAAAAATATACTTATTCCTATAACTGTCAGTATACTTATACCTGTTGATAAAAAAAAGGGGCAGAACTCATCTAATTTGTGTTTTCTAAAAATCTCTAAAATTGAAGCATAGAATGATGTTTGCTCTTTCGTAACCCAAAAACCAAGTGGATTCCGCAAAACCAATTTTCGGTGGATCTCTACTCCGTAAATTGAACATGCAAGCCAAATTTCAAGTCTAAATCTAACAGAAAAAAAACAAAAGTTTTACTATCAATATCCCCGTAATCCCGTTGAGAGCCGTTTACCAAAATAACCGCTCTTAGCGGATTTCAACTCAACAAAAGAAAAATGCAAACCAAATTTCATTATTATAGTCCTTGTAGCTCGAAAAAAGTAATTTTTTTTATCAATACGTCCCAGTAACCCCCTGCACCGCCCCCAGAACTTGATTTGCTTAAAATACATTCTTAGTGGATCCCTATTCAACAAAAGAAACATGCTTAACAAATTTCAAGTATATGGGTCTAACAATTAAAAACAGGAATTTTTTTCAGCAACTCCTCTTGACCCCTCGCAACCCTCCTTGGGGGTCAATTTTCGTTTTACTCTTTGTTAGAGGAACTCTATTCCATGAAAGGAACATGCCTACCAATTTTCAAGCAGGATTATCAAATAGTGTAAAATGGAAATATTTATCAATTACGCCTCTTAATCTCCCGAAATTAAACTTGGTAGTTCATATTCGCGAAACCCATTTTGTAGCGGTTCTCTACTTTACGAAAGGAATCTGCTTATCAAATTTCAAGACTGTGCGTCTAATAGTTTAAAAATGGGGATAATTATCTATAACGCCACTTGAGCCCCCGCAACGCCACTTTTGGGACTGTTTTCACAAAACCAATTTTGTAGGGGAATTGCACAGTATGAAAGGAATCTGCTTAGCAAAATTTGAAGACTGTGCGTCCAATAAATTAAAAATGGAAAAAAAATTATCAAAAACGCCCCTTGAACCCCCGCAACACCACCTAGGGGTCGATTTTCACAAAAAAACACATTTTGCAGTGTATTTCTATCCTATGAGAGGAATCTGCTAACCAAATTTCAAGACTGTGCGTCTAATAGTTTAAAAATAGAAATAATTATTTATATCTGCCTTAACACCCCTTGGGGGTCAATTTTTCCCAAACCTGTTTTGTAAGCGGATATTTACTCCATGAAAGAAACATTCCTACCAATTTTCAAGCAGGGAGGTGAAGTAGTTTAAAAACGAAAATATTTATCTAGTACGCCACTAAATCCCCGCAACGCCATTTAGAGGTCTGTTTTCGCAAAACCTTCTTATAGCTGATCTCTACTCTATAAAAGAAATCTACTTATCAAATATAAAGACTGTGCGTCTAATAGTTTAAAAATGGAAATAATTATCTATAACGCCCCTTAAGTCCCGCAACGCCACTTGAGGGCAATTTTCACGAAACCCATTTTGTAGCGTATCTCTACCCTATGAAAGGAATCTACTTACTAAGTTTCAAGACTGTACGTCTAATAACTTAAAAATCGGAATTTCTAACGCCCCTTAAACCCCCGCAAACAATTGCTGCTAATTTGAAATTACAAACAGACACTTCAATTTTATTTATTTGTATAGATATAGATTGGGATTATAATAACTATCGTTTAAATGTGACTAAAAATGTAAATAAAAAAAAAAGCAAGGATTAAAACTAACCGTAAAACTTATCAATTTTTTGTTTCTTGCATTGCTTTTTGCTTATGAAGCCTTGATTTATTATTTTTTAAAGTGCATCCGAAACAGCCGATGCTCTACTTAACTGAACAGTAAGATAACTACCATAAAAAAATTATGGCACGTGTCAGCGTATTATCATGTGCGCATAACACTATTATGTCTCATGAAGAGCATCGGTCGCCAGTAACCAAAACAACGACTTCATTAGCTCAGCTTGGCGTTCATCTTGTCATTCAGTTTCACGTTCAGCCATATAGTTTCCATTCCCGTAAGAATACGGGAATAAAATATAGCCTATGTTACTCCCCGTTAATGTAGCTTTCCATTAGTGAAAGAATTTTTAAAATCGCACCAGCCGTTTCCGAGATTAGCCGGAACAAACAGACAGATAGACAGACAGACAAAAATTTTAAAAATTGGTTTTTTGTTATGAGTACCGTATATACTTTTAGTGCATTAAGTAAAAAGCTGCTAATTTGAAATTACAAACAGACACTTCAATTTTATTTATTTGTATAGATAAAAGTCTAAATGACTCATGAATATTGATATTATCCTGCTTATAAGTCCTGAATAAATTTTTCGCATTAAGTTACTTACAAATATTGACCCAAGAAGAGAACTTGGATCAATTATATATTTATTGAGAATTAGGATCATGAAACCAAATCTTTCTTTATGTATAGACATTTGATTCTGTGGGATGTTGTCGCATTATACAGCCAATAACTGGAGCTGTTCCTGCTCATGTTTGAACACAGTAATAATAATAACATAATTTTTTAAAGTTTTTTATGTGTTTTTGCTTGGCAAAATTATTTGGCAGTTTAATACATAAGTTCCTAATTTTGGAATGGTATGAGTACTGATTTAGCATTTCTTTGAAAAACTTTGAAGTAATTTAATATTTTGCTCAAGTATAATATGGGAAACTGAAAAGTTTCTTGAAATTTAGGATTTTCCTTGTAAACTAATGATATAATTAGTTAATTATCTTGCTTATAAGTAGTAGAAACTTATTTTGATTAGAATGGAACTCCGTTTATTCATGATAAACTTTGGTAACTTGTTGATGTTTAATAATGATTCTAATCTTTAATAATATATTTTAGTGGCAAGCTTCTCAATGGTATGGACCACAAGAAAGTCTCAAAAAATTGTTTTTTTAAATGTTTAGGGCATTGTAGATAAAATAGGTAAAATAGTATGATTTATACCATTGTAGATAAAATAGTATGATTTATACCAATACATTGTGAAGCTTTTAAAGATGTTATAAAATACTAATATTTAGCAATTTTAGTCTTAGTAATTATCACCTACAAATGTTTGAATTTTTTTTTATAAATTATTGTCTCCTTAGAAAAAAAATGAATTATACTAAAATATGGGAAAAATTTTAGAAATTGTTTGAAACATGCTAAATTATTTTCGTGAAAATTTTTACATATAGGAGCATACAAAATTTTTGTTAGCTAGTTTATTTTAGTAATTACAATTATTTAACATGCATCATTTATCAACATTTAATTTTAATATTACATGATTATAATACAAGTGAAGCATGTGAAAATTTTATTTTTTTAACTAAGAAATTCATTGCAATTTAAAAAATGCATTTTTCATATTCTATTGAAAGACTATCGGTGACATTACTTCATTATGTACTCATGTATGAAGAGTACTTTTTTCTAAGATGTATTCCAAAAGAAGAATCTTTTTTTGTCAGTTTCAATCTTTATTTGCATTAATATGGATACATAAAATTGAAACATTGTTATTGTATACTAATTTTTTAACACTGTTCTATAAAAATTCAAAGACATAGTAAGATCTTTTGAAATATATGATGATTCTGTAATGAAATAAACTTAGCCAGCTTTGATTGTCTGGCTTTACTTAGTAATTATCAATTTACAAAGGTTTGAAATTTCTTTTAGAAATATCTCTTTAAACTGACTTCAAAGTTTAAAAAAGAAATACTCTTATACTATTAAGTTAAAGAAAGGAATCATGTTAATAATAATTTTTAGAAATAATGATTACTTTTTGAATTATTCTTTATTATAAATTATTTCTTATGAGTTATTGAATTGCATATAATTATCCAATAGATGTAAACAAATGAATATTTCCTTACAATTTTAAAAATAAAACAATAATTAACATTAAAAACTTGATATCAAACAATAATACTAAAATGGATTTTCAGAACAGCAAAAAGAAATTTAATATAAATTTTAGAAATAACAGTGAAATTCACAGGCTATTTTTCATAATTACAAGAAGTTTCTATATAAAAGAATAAATGTCACAAATTTTAATAAATACCTTTCCAAACGGAATGTATATATCGATCTGCTCTGAAACATGACACATTTTAGAATGTAAAAATTTATTGTTAGTCGATCCTAATCATTAGCAGTATATCTCTTCCTATATTCACCACTACAGCCAAGTATTAACTAATCATTCTG
>BMAO01008289.1:0-20519 GCA_019973975.1 Trichonephila clavata | reverse complement strand
ACTACTATATATAGTCTAGGTTTTTAGGTTAGAGTGAGAGATAGGAGTGAGGATAGGCTAGACTGGTATCGGAGCAGAGATTAATCAAATTGAATGTGAATCGCGGATATTTAATATTTGATAATTGAATTAATTAAGGTGACGAATTGTCACTGAGATTAAATCCAGATTAAATAGATAAGAAGTCAAAGTGATAGCTTTGAGTGTGTATGATTAGTATTACAGTTTTCTGATAGCTCGCTTACCTCGTTTATTGTCGGCATAGTGATTAATTGGGGGCATCTCTCAGATTGGATCGATTGAATTGGTGTGGTGATTAATATTGTGAATAAATTAGATTATTTTGTTGTACTATGGCTAGTGTTCATTCTAATCCTCCTACACCTTTAGGCTCGCAGGGAAGAATATTACAATCTATGACCAAAATCAACCATCACAACAGTGATAAATAGAGAATTCGTGTTTAATGGCATGTTTTGAGGGAATTTGGGTAGAATGACCCTGAGAAAAAGATTATTTGACGTAAAATATAATAGAAAACTTGAGGCAATGGAATTTGGAATTATTTATTTACTCCTTGCATTTATACATTTAAGACAGAAATTGAAAAATATTCATCCTATGTTTAAACAGCAAAGAGTAACTGTATCTTCGTTTTAAAAATCTTTAATAACTTCGTAAAAATGAATGTATTTTTTATTATTATACCAATATTTTTAGTTCAATTACTAGAATTTTTCGAATGTCGAGTGTTTAAGAATCAGTGAATATGAAAGGAAATCATTAAGAACGAACGTCAACACAACAGTAAATTACACACACACACTATTGATAGAAATCATCTATAACAGGATCTGAGAACTTTTCAGCCCGAGAGACGCATTAATGATCAAACTTCAATCTGAGGCCAGCTATCGTGGTTAAAATAAAAGAAATTCAAAAGATAAGTGTTGTTTTTAATTATTATTTTTGTTTTATTCTGTTATTTAATAACACATTGATACACTACACATGAACTCCTGTATTATTATGAATGAGTTAATTGTTTGAAGGGTGTCTAAATAGCAGACATTTCTGGTTTTAAATCTGATATCCCTAGAAGATTACCTGAGATAATCATCAGACAAGCTTGTATTCAAATTTTCGTTCACATATTTCATTCTTGAAAATGTTTGTTCACACAAGTATGTTATTCCAAAGTTTGAAAGGAACTTTGATGCAAAAACCTTTGACATTTGAAAATAGTCTTTCTTGGTTAAAACCCACCAGTCCTTCCTTGAACTTCGTTCTAAAGACATCATTTGCTTGCAACTCAATGGCCTCAGCTTCTGTTCATCAGGACAACTTGCCATATCTGCTACAAATGGGTTTTGAAATAGACTCATTTCTTCTGTGCATTTGAGTTAAAGTAATAAAAAAAAACCACTCCTGAAACTTCTGCTGGAAGACTTTGATGATCTCCTACGCAAATGATGTGGGAAACTCAGCTGTGCTTCAGCCATGAAGGTCCTGCCCTGCTAAAATTGTCTAGTTGTTAGTGTGTAGTTTCAAAAATAAGATAAGTTTAGATCTGAAGGTCTTTAGGTAGAATTATACATAAGATACTCGAGGTTTTTATCTCCTTGTAGTTGAAAGTTAGAAAAATTTAAATGACTTGTTATTATGTTTGCTGCAATTTTCTGTCTGGTCAATTTCTATACACATTCTTCATCAGACAGTAATTCTTGTGGCTTGTACCGTTACTTTTCCAAAAGTCACCTATTTCCTTTCTTAATTCAAGTACTCTGTTCAAAAAATTTCTCACAATTTAGCCATCTTACAAATATGGTATATTGTAAATCTTACGATTCTGTCTGTATCTTTCAACTCATCTATGTGAACTGTCTATGGTTGAACCCAAATGACTTAATTGAATTCATTATCTTCGCCGCAAAATTCAGTACACTGCTAATATCTCCATATTTAGCACACAAAGTTTAAAGGTGAGTAACACAATGCTGGAACATTGGTTGTGGAATGTTTTTTTTTTCATTACACATCTTCTTCACTTGTCCAATCAACACTTTTACCTTATGTCACTCAGGCTATGTCCTCCATCAACTGTCAGGTAAGTTAGTCTAGTTCAAGTTATAATCATCAAATGTTTTTTTTTTTATGCCTGAAATATATCCTCTCTAGTAGCATTGTCATACATGCTATGTAGAGAAGCAAGCTCTATTGTTATGTTCATGTCGTCTTCTACACCTCTAATGAACACAAGCAGCTGAGAGTTGGAACAGCCCTCCAGCGATTCATCTATTCCATATGGAAAAGGGCAAAACTTGTTTGCATTTTTCGCTATTTAGGTCCCAATGTTTTCACCCATGTTTGCAACACGGCGCGTAATGGTATTTGCACCCAAAGATATACATTTCTAAATTGTGACGACTCTTCAGAGCAAAGTTTCTCAGTCTCACTTTCTACAAATATTCATTTACTACTTCATCATCAGTAAACGGTTTGCCACTTTTACCCAGAATGTAGGTAACTTTTATAATTGGCCTTAGTTAAGGGTTCCTTTTCATTTGAGGATTTTCTGAACAATGCCCTCTGAGTTGTGAGTTGATTTTGTAATATAGAAAACTTTTCGGCACAAATTTTACTTTTCCATTTGTGTCTGTTTCTTTTGATGTTTTCTTCCATGTTTCCTTCAGGCTGTATTCTTCCATCACAACCCCGGTTTCGATCCAAATTACCCAACCTCTCCGAATTTGGTGAAAAAATATTTAAAGCTCCATTCTTGAAACTGTCAACACTCGTTGTCTATTGTCTTTTCCTTTTCTCAGCCATTGTTGGGCATTGAAATAAAGAGACTTAGCGTGAATAAATAATGAAACTTAAAGTAATTTACACACAATATTGCTTAAAAAATCTTATCGTGTGAACTGCTTATATTCTTCTAATATGTGCTTATACCCTGCTTCTTATTAAAATAATTTTTATAATATACCCGAGATAAGCCCATGCCACCACATAACTTTCTAAGAACTTTTTTATAAACTGAAAAGTTGACACGAATGAAACAAATATATGTCGATGGCATAAGCAAAATGATATATTTTTTCTTGTAAAAGTTCAACAGTCTTTAATAATTCTTTTACACTCTTCTATGACGAATTCTTAAAAAAAATGTTGCATAACAAATACATTGAATGACACGGAAGAAAACATAGTGTGGGAAAATAGCGAAGCCGGCACCAATTTGGAAGTCATCAGTGACATTCATAAATCATTTGGAAACATGATACTGACGTTTAAAGAAGTTAAAGGTTCATGTGTGTATTTGAAAGATTTTAATACTGGAAAAATAAATGAATTATTAACTTATTATTTCTCATTAAACTTTTTTTTTTAAAAATTTCTTTGGTATCGATTATTGATAAACCTTGCACACATTTTTTGATATTTTTTCTCAAAAAATTGTAGTTAATTAGAAGTGCGGCTTAGAATCGATGGCGGCTTAGATTCGAGTAAATACAGTAGTAGGAATAATACAGTTCAGACATAAAACAAAAATCGAAATATTTTTTTAAGGGTGACTTTTTTTTAAATGTGTACAAATAAAAACGAAACATTTTTCATTTTATATTAATGCTAAAATTTTTGGTGATTACTATTTAACTATTTTCTTAACAAAATTGTTACCACCGCATGTTTTTCTTGCCATTGACTTTACAACCTTGTTTTTAAATTATCACTTTGATTTCTCTCTTCAATTTTGTCCTATTGAAATTCTTTTGACAGTTTTTAATCTGTTTTTAGAATAACCTGTTTCCAATCTCATTTTCAACCATTGACTTATTTATAAAATATACTCCACCTTAAATAATTAAAAACTTTCGATAATAAAATTCCTTATGATGTTTGAACAGCACATATGAGGGAGTGATAAAAAGTGAGATGAAGAAAATAACAAAAAAGGTTACCCTCTTTATCTTATTTCTTTTAAAAAAAAATAGTTTTGACGCATCTACAAATGTTTATTAATGTCATACAAAAAATCAGCTTATACAAAAGGATATGTAATGTGTGCGTTAAATTTTCCGCGGTTCAAAACGCAAGCGCAAAGGCTTGACATTTTTTGTAGTCAAGTTTGGAGTCGTTATCACTTTGTCCTTTGGATCCAAAGAAGTTACACGAAACTTTTTCAGAATGCTGGCCAGCACGATCTTCTCTTCAATCATTGCGAATTTCTGACCTGAAATGGAATATTGATGTACGTAAAATGAGTCGTGATATGGAGCAACTTACTCCAATAGTATATTTTCAGAACATACATTCACCCGCACATGTATTGTATACTCTATTTTCGGCATGGCTACAAATTTGGTACATTTTTTTTCACTCAACAACCATTACTTGTAACATTACTAGACCTTGCATAATAAAAATTTCTTCTAATATATTTAAGCAATTTTTTAAATTCATTTCACGTTGATTACGGCTTAAAAAAAGGATTTATATTTCATTTCGACAGAAAGAGAGAATGGCACGTTCAATTTCCAAATTGGACATATTGGATACTCTACCAAGTGACAGTTTAATTTCGTGACGTTTTTAAGAAAATAAAATTTGCTTCGTACAAAAAAGATTTGTTAGTAGAAATTAGAGCAACAATTAAATACAGCTGAAATTCACAGACAAGAAAACACGATTTACGTCCAAAGGAGTCCTTTTCCGAATATTTTATTCCAAAAACTATCCACACAAATAATTTTTAACTGTAAAGAAAATACAGTTTACATACAAAGAAATGCACATAGGAAAAACTCACTAAATCTAAGTAACTAATAGTAAATAAAAGAATTAAAATTTATGATAAAAGTAATGGACTCCTAACTTTCTTGGTTCCTTCTACATTTATATAGAAAATAAGCGCATATAAGAGAGTATCCAGGTAAATAACAATAAATAGGAATATAAATTCATAGATAGACAATTTCCTAGCAAATTTTGAAAATTTCTGGTTAAATGATTATTAATGTGAACATATATATGCAAATACAACGTTAACAAAAAATAAAAATAAGGATACATCATGAATTATCAATATCCAACCTAGGTAAGGATTGATTATTTTACCTCCTGGCCAATGTACTTCATCAAAAGAGTTTGTTTAGAGGGAGAAAGTGTCCAGCTCCGCTTGTGTTTTAACTGGTGCTGCAGACGGGGGGGGGGGGGCATTTCAACCACTGTTTTCTCCCTTTAGTCCTTCCAAGTGTTCCCTACCCACGCTGGGTCAAAGACCCCATCAGCGATTCTCCTTTCTGGGTTCTGATTTCACTCTCTGACTTTTCGGCAACAGTCGTCGAGGAAAAAGGGGTGTCTTCTTTCCATTTTACTCTCCATCTCTTTCGGTCGCACAACGCAAGCAACAGTTTTCTTTCATAATAGCAATCTCCATGAATAGCCACATCCGATTTTGCACGCCGTTTAAAACCGCTATTTTGAAGTTTTTGAGAATCTGTCACTCTTTTTCAACTTAAGTCTAACTTCCGCGTTCTAGCTTTCTTTGTCTTTTGATCCTCTTTCTCGCAAAGATTGTCGCTTTTTCATAATACCAATTCGTTTGATAAAATCAGGCAGTTCCAAAGCAGGTTTTTCTATTCTTCGTTTATCTTGCGAATATTTGACCCACTTGGTCTCCTAGGACCTACAATTAGTAAAGCCAAATTCCTCACGCAACAATTTTGGATTTTAAAATTAGAGTGGCATGAGAAACTACCTGTTCCTGTTGCCACAGAGTGGGCTTCCTTTGTGCAATCCTTACCTGTTTTGGAAAAACTAAGAATTCCATGATTTGTACTTTCAGAAAATCTAGAAAGCATAATTCTTTATGGATTTAGTGAGGCATTGGAGAAGGCATTTGTGTTGTTACTTATGTTTGTGTGATTAAAAACTGCGGAGACAGATATAGTCACATTTGCGTAGCAAATCAAGAGTAACACCTCTCAAGAATTTAACCATTCCCACAGGTTTGAATTATCAGCATGCCTTCTACTTTCCAAGCCTGAGAAAGGTTATAATTGCCTTAAAAATAAACTTCTCACAAATAATTATGTTCTCAGATTCTACCATTGAGATAAGCTGGATTAAGACACCACTTCACCTGTTTAAAATGTTTGTAGCCAACAGAGTTGCAAAAATACAAGAGTTGACTGTGAACCTCTCTTCTTTCCTGGCAACATATTTCATCTGAAAATAATCCTGCAGACCTCGTGTCCTGAGGTTTAAATGTTTCAGATTTAATTAACTCTCCTTTGTGGTGGAAGGGTCCTGATCTTTCTATTCTCACGAATGATGAACTTTTAGAAAACATCAATGACTGTGAAGTGAAAAAAGAATTTATTGTCTCACCAGTGAATTTGATTTCTGTAACAATATCCATTCCATAACTAATAATTATTGTAAACTAATCCGTGTAATTAGTTTTATTTTCAGATTCCTTGCCAGATTTTTAAAAGAGGAACAAGTTTCGGGTCCTTTGTCTCCTTAACAAGATCAATCAAGCCAAACTTTGGCTCATAAAGTCAGTTAAAAAAACAGAATTTAGTAATGAAATAAAAAATCTCCAGAGAGTTGAGCCAGTTCATCGTAACAGTAAGTTAGCTTCATTAAACTGCTTTATAGATGAAAATAATATTATTAGAGTAGGTGAAAGGCAACAAAATTCATTTTTATCATTAAATCAAAAATATCCTATAGTATTGCCTAGTAAACATGTAATAACTTTAATGATCCTAAACTTGTAAAATACCTTCATGTTGATTCAAATAATTTGCTATATCATGTTCGTCGCAAATATTGGCCACTTAATGGCAAAAATCTGACATTCCAAGTTCTGCATAATTGTGTCATTTGTTTTAAAAACAAACCCATTATATCAAATCAAATCATGGGTGGTTTGCCCAAATGAAGAGTTACTCCCTCATATCCATTTAATAATTCTGGAGTTAATGTTTGAGTACTATTTATAGTTTAATTTAAAAATCAACTAAAAGATCTCTTAATAAACTATATATGTTTTAATATTTGTATTCTTATATATATAAATTAAAGCAATTCATTTGGATTTTCTCTCCAACCTTATTTCTAAATCTTTCATTGCTTGTTTAAAAAGATTTTTCGGAAAAAGAGGTAAGAGTTCTAAGATGTTTTCTGATAATTGGAACGGATTTGTAGGGGCAAATATTGAATTTAAAAATTTGCATGATCAAGTTAAAGCTCTTGATGAAACATTAGTCAGTTATTTTTATGACGAACATAAAAATTGGCATTTCATTCCTCAAAAGGTCTCCAAGTTATGGTCGTTTATGGGAGTTGGTTATTATGTCCTTTAAAAACTCATTTAAAACGTGTAGCAGGAAATTTGAACTTGACCCATGAAGAGTTTATTACTTTACTTGCCAAGATTAAAGCTGTTTTAAATTCGAGACCCCTAACAACACTTTCATCCGATTTTGATGGTTTTCAAACTTTTTTACCTGGTCACTTTTTAATTGGTCGACCTGCTACGGCTATTGTATAGCCCCAATTAATTAATGTTAAAGAAAATGGATTAACCAGAAGGCACGGAGTTAATTGGCTATCCCAGCAGATCTGGAAAGTTTGGAAAAGAAAATTATTTAAATAATTTACAAGAAAGAGCAAATGAAGTTTCAGTAAAAATAATGTTGAAATAGGTACTCTCATTGTGATTAAAAATGAATCATTTCCTGGTACCATGGCTTACTGTAGAATTTTAGAAGTTTTTCATGGTTATAACAATATAATAAGGGTTGTTAATCTTAAACTCCCTGATAGAAGAAATTAATTAAAAGAAATGTCAGAGATATCTGCATCTTGTCTATTGAATGAAAATGTGTATTTATAATTATAATTTTTGTCGTTCATATATTGCTACCATTATTATTTTGCATTTACAATTGATTTGTTTAACTCTGATAAATGTGTTTCTTCAATCTTTTTCATTATTTTGTGCTATGTTATATATTTTTTTATTTAAACTTAATTATTCAGTTATGTTATGTAATAGTTCATGTTGTAATTTCGAGTGAACTTTTGCCTGCTTATTAATTTTTTGTAACCGTATTTATTAAGAAAATGTGCTTGTATTGCTTGTTAAAGTTGAAATATGTCAACAGGGTATAATATATATATTTCAACGGGGTAATATAAGTATTTTAACGGGGCAGGAATGTTGATACCTTGTACACATCCTCTATTGTCGCTTATCATGCCCCCTACAACTTATCACGTCTAGGACTTCACTCATACGAACGGACGTACGATAGCAGTCGTCAAGTCATACGAAAGTATCCCTTCTCATGTAAAGTGCCTCATTGTCTAAATATGCTATAATTCTAAAATTTATTGATAAATTGATGATACTCATTACATATGATGATCATAATAAATCTTTGTTTGTTTTGGATTAAAATTATTTTTCTCTTATCTGGGTTCTATCGACGATAATTTTACTGCCAGCATTCCGCCGCATTTAGGCCTACCACCGTCTATATTTTCAAGTAACACTTCATATTTACTTTAATGTTTTTCATTGAATTAAAAAAAATTAGAAGAGGTCGAATTTATGTTTAAGATTTAAAATTTCATGTACTGTAGTCTCTGAAAATGCGTCGGCTTTATAAGAAATGTAAGTCGGAAAAAAACTGCTGTACCTACAAAATAATACAGAGGGACTTTTACAATGAATTCACCTCTGTATATAAAATGAATAATATATTGAAAAAATAATATTATGAATAGAATCCAATAATTTCTAGCGTCTTTGACAGGGTAGCGCATTCCGAGTCACAGCTAAACATTAAAAATAGTTTTTATTTCTAGAATACGTAAATATTAAATGAATTAAAATTATACATCTCACGCAATGCCTGTAATATTTTGTTTCGCAGTGAAGAAAACTAAAGTCCAGTGTTGAAATAATTGCAAAATTTCCTAGCCGGTGTAAGGCGTCTCTCTCAGTCCTTAGTCATATTACTCTGATACCTCTTTCAATTGTCCGGAGGGTGCTTGCGCCACAATGTTCTCAGTCTCACCATATCTGGCTCAGGAACCATCAAAGTTCCTCTCTCTGCCCGTCGCGACCAGGCCTACACGTAAAGAGAGATCAATTCCGTCCTGAGGGCACTTGCCCTCACAATTTTTCTTTCCTCTAGATCAGGTAACGTCCGTCTTTTTCCGCAGGATCCAGTCTCGTCCCTTCTTTTTCCGAATCAACCCTTTTAAATTCCAGGGACGGGTCAACTACACTCCCTCGTCAACTCCCATTGGCAGGCCCCAAGGTTTTTCACCCTGAACCTCAGTCTCACTAGCCCACCACTGGTGCAGGCAGAACAATGGCTCTGGTCCCTCTCGAAGATTTCCCGCGACAAAGGCCTGTCCGACATCTGGTTCTCGACCCACCTCGCCGTATTTTTCTCTTTGAAGTGACACGCCGCCGTCAGCCGACGCGCCTGTCTTTTAAGACAAACATATACTGCCCATGAACGCGCACAATACAGTTATGTCCAGTCCATTGTGTTATCAGTCACACCAGCGTCGATTGTTCAGTTGTCAGACAAAGGACAATGACGCCAAAGCCACGTGCACTGTCTCCAAACCAAAAGCGAGCCACCTGCTTTCCAGATGTCCCACTCGTCATGTATAGGGGTGCACCCTCCTTGCGACATCGTTACAAATTCAACAGAACATCCAAAATGGAGATCAACAGTTTGTACCATCCAAAAAAATTCGATGTAAATAATGTATACCTTTAAAATTCTTTTAACTTTTTGCTTATAACCAAATTATTCAACGAATTGTTAAAAAAGAATTTTTTCTAACTATGATACTTAAAAATTGAATAAAAATTAATAAATAAAAATTACTGTTAGAATATGGGTTTCCAATATTCTTTAAAATTACCTATGCAGTTTCTTGGTCCAGCCGAGAAAGGAACATACGCATATGGATGTCTTCCTACTCTATTTTCAGGCAAAAACCTCTCTGGAATGAATTTCTCCGGTTCTGGGAATGATTCTGGGTCTAGATGTAACTCACAAATTAGAATCAGACACAAACTACCAGAAGGCACCGTGTGGTCCACTGAAATGGAACAGTGAAGGTAATTTACAATAAAAAATGCAAAAAAACTTCATTGTTTGATAGAATTTGAGATAAAGCATCCAGTTTAATTATAGCAATCGGAAAGGGAAACTTAAATAGTTTTTCTTTATATTTTTTAGTCTATTTTGTACCTTCTAAATTGATTGTAATACTTTTTCCGGGGTTTAGAAATTAGCACCAGTTTCAATACTGCCTAAAATGATATTACATTTGCTGGAGAAAATATAGTCGCAATTATGCATGAATTCAAAGACATATACGTGCACTTTACAAAATGAAGCCTCATGAATATAAATATATATAATCGCAACTACATGTTCAACTATCGATGTATATATATATATATATGTAATAATCCCCAGTAATTTATTCTTTAATAACTTCCAATTACCTTTGGTCCATCCTTTCAGGACCCATGTTTGATTAATAAACTTTCTAGCCACCTAATGAGAATATTTTAAACTACATCTATTCACCCACTCAGATCATGTGATTTGAGCCACCTATATATACTCCGAGATTTCTGGAGACCCCCCCCCCCCCTCCTTTGCTCTTCTGTATTTTTCTGCCTTCAACATGTAGCCGGCTGCAGATCATTGAGCATTCGTTTTCTTTTTTATGTATTGTGTCGTCTATTTCTGCATTATGTTTAACATGCTTATATGTGTTCAAGATCTGGAATGAAACAGATTTAAATAATCACAGGACTGACTCATCAATCTCATTTTAAGGAAACATCATTCATCATAAATAATGATCTAATTAAGGAATCCTTTACACGTGTCTTGCGGAGGAGGGAAATGCAATATATAATCCCCATTAACAAATTTTAAAAAAGAACTTATTTACAAAAAAAAACAGTATAACATGGTTAGTATGATGGTTAATACGGAGTATGTCTCCCGGACGATGCAATACAGGCCTTACAACGCATACGCATGCTGAGTATCAAATTATCAATCTGATCTTGGGGAATATTACACCACTCATCAAGCAATGCCCTCCGAAGTTCCGGTAGACAGGTGGGAGGGGGTTGACGGGATGCAATTCGTCGGCCAAGCATATCCTACACATGCTCTATTGGTTTCAGGTCCGGTGAGTATGCTGGCCAATCCATACGGGTGATATCCTCCGATTGAAGGCATTCGTCTACAATGTTTGCACGGTGAGGACGGGCGTTGTCTTCCATAAACAGAAATTCAGCACCCATGGCGCCCCGAAACAAACGTACATGTTGTTCCAGAATGACATCCTGATAGATGTGGACTGTCATCGTTACACTCTGAACATGTAGGTCAGTTCTGGAACCAAGAATAATTCCTCCCCAAACGAGCCATCCTGCACCACCGTAACGGTGTCGTTCAATGGTGTTCTCTTGGTGGTAACGGGTACCTGGCGCTCTCCATATGAAAGTCCAGTGAGAATCAGACTGCAAACTAAACCTGGACTCGTCGGAAAACATCACACAAGACCACTGTTGCGGTGTCCACAATGTATGCTCTCTACTCCAGGTCAATCGCAGGCGACAGTGAGTTGCGGTAAGGGGAACACATCTGACAGGCCTACGAGCATATAGACCAATGTGCCCTAAGCGTCTGTAAACGGTCTGCCTTGAAACTGTCGTACCGGTAGCTGAAGAGAGCTGACGAGATAGGTCTGATGCTGTGCTCCGTCTGTTTATTTTGGCATTAACGGCCAAATACCGGTCCTCATTCGGCGTTGTAACTCGGGGGCGACCTGTGCTGTAACATCTACTCACATTACCATCATATTTGAATCGTTGCCACAGCCTGGAGATGACACTCTGGGCGATTCCAAGTTCATCGGATACTTTCAGCTGGGTACGTCCACATTCCAGTCGTCCGATAATTCTACCAAGTATAGAATCCTCCAAAAGCTTCCTTTGTGCCATAACTATGCGGTTATTGCACTGAAAGGCTTTTAAAGCGCTTGTGAACAATTTTACTTCTTTGCCACCATTCCTTATATACCCCTCTCTTACACTCTCGTCATTGTGACGTACTATCCGCTCAATCTGGTGGTTTCCTGTAATTTGCATCTTCTTCTTCAAGATGTGTGTGATAATTCTACAGGTGAAATTTTTATTTTAGAGTTCAATTTCTGTGTGATTCTGAATTATCCTTAATTTATGGACGTGAGTGTAGTTTCAACTTTGCTTGAGTAAGACCTTGTCGTGTCGTGGAACCGCGATCTTGATCAACTTAAAATTCTAGCTGCGCATAAATTTAAAATTCTTTGTGAAATTTAAAAAAATCTAGATAAATTCTCTAAATTGTTAAAGGAGGAGGTAATTGCATGTAATTTAATAAAATTTTTGAATGTTTCAGATGATTCTAGGAAGATTCGGAGGTTGTTAAAGATGATGAACTTTCTAATCGATCTGTGACATCAAGAACCAATGAAAACTTAGAAACCATTATTGTGAAATTGTGCGTAAAGACCGACATTTGAGAGTTCGGATGTTGCAAATATTACGATCATTGACAGAGAGGAATTAAGAAATATTTTGAACTAGAATTTTCATATAATGAAAGTTTGCGCAAAACTGGTAACGAAAAAACTGACATACTAGCAACATCCCGGTGCATAAGGCTCTTTTTGTAAAGCAGTTCTTGGAGGACAAATGCATTACTGTGCTCGAACATCCACCTTACTCACCAGATCTCACACCATACGACTTCTACACTTTTCTTAGAGAGAAAAATGCCTTAATGGGAACACATTTTCATTCTATTGAAGTAAAACTGGCAGTTTTACTGAAGATGGCAACACTTAATGATTCACACATCTGTTTTGAACAGAGAAAAACTCTTATGCCTCTATGTATTGCTAAAGAGGGGGGAGTATGTTGAAAGGGATTAAAATGTATTTGGACATTGTTTTCAATAAAGCTAATTTTTAAGACTAGTCCGGTTATTTAATTGTCATACCTCGTATATTTGAAGAACCGAAATGAAGCGCCTTGAAGAGAGAAAGCTGTTTTTACTGAAATAAAATTTGTATAAATAGCCAATAAATGAGTATCCGATTTATTTTGCGCTTGTTTTACCAATTCATTCGAAACAGCCTCGAATCATTGACACGCATTCCTTTTTGTTGATCTTTGAAAAGTCATCAAATCATCCCTAATTAGATTTTAAGGCGTAAGCAAGAATTAAATGAATATAATTTTTTTTTAATCACTGATTTGAAAAACAATATATAAGTGTAAAAAACAGATGTATTTTTATACTATCTAGGGAATTACTGATGTATTAGAGGAGTATTACTAAATTTGGAAAATTAGTTTTATTAAAACGAATTTTTCTGTCATTTTATATATAACGTTTGCTTTATACTTAAATATTATGCCTTAACAAGCAAATTTTTAATCTTGGAAGCAAATTCTAATTTTAGTGTACACGCCATAAACTTTAATCAAATAGAAAATGCGCAAAAAGCAATGGATTATAAATAATTAAGGACTTACAGACTCTGAAGGGTTCATTACATTCTCTGGCAATAAATGGAACAACAGGATACAAGCGAAGAGATTCCTGTATTAAAACAAACAAAATCATTTCATTTTAATACAGAAACATTATGTTGGCAGATGTGAATAAGATAGATTAAAATTATGCGTAATGCAAAAAACTATCCTATGCATGGAATCGCCCTAATCTTTAATTTGCGTTCTTTTAATAATGCTGAATGGTTAGTAATATAATTATATCACTTGTTTAAATAAAATGGTCGACTATAGTTTGACAGCGAATTCCACTTCCACTAGTTTCAGACAAATCTAAATATGAAATGGAAGGTCAGAAAGGCGGGTATGCCGAATAACACGTACAGTGGGACTATTTTTAGCACGCTGTGCCGAAATATTGGCCATGAGAGGGCGCTGCTGTACGCACCTCAGTATCTAAATATAGTTAATGTGTAACTTGATTTGTGTAGAATGTAAACCGCATCAAGGCAAGTTCCCCTGCCTCACTAAACATTACTATATTTTAAATGTGTCGTCGTTAACTAATTCGTACACACTCATTGATTCGTTAGTTAGGAACATTCGCTTCTTTTATAGTTTAGTGGACTCCCGCTTTTATAAGTTTCACTTATATGTAGCGGAATCATTGAACTCGATTTTTACCCACTTTAAAAAGGTAGATTAATTCGAAATTTTGCACACTTGTCAAGGACTGATGACAATACAATAATTTCATAATTTCTTTTCATTGTTCTGATCAGGATCACCAGGAATAACGATTTCCAGATTTGGCGACTAATTCCGTATACCATTTCCAGGTTTGGCGTCTTATTCCATATATCAATTTCAGATTTGGCGACTTATTGCATGTACCATTTTCAGATTTGGTGACTAGTTCAATATACCATTTCCAGATTTGGCGACGAAAGGATCAAGGTGTAACCCTAAAAACGTGGTTAATACCAATAAAACAAAAAAAAAAATTGTTCTTTATGTGAGAAAGGGGAGGGTGGGTGCGTCAGCAATTTCCTACCATAATATAAATAATTGTCTAGTTTTTCTGAAAATGGAAATAAAAAAAAGACTCATAAATGTGGAAAAAAAATTATGTTCTAACTGCTAAATATTTTTATTTTAATAAGGCAATACATTTAGAAGTGATGATACGAATCAACATTATAGAAATACGTTTAAAGGGTGATAATATGATTGACACTGAATATTACCGTGTTTTTATTGACTCGCTTTGTTATATCTGTCCGGGTGGAATTTTATAATTCATTTCAAACTGAATTTCCGAGGAGCTAGAGACTTGAAGTTTGGAGCATAGCTCAAAAGTGGATGACAATGCATGAAAATGTGAAAAAAGAAGAAGAAAAAATAAACGAAAAGGAGGAATATTTTCTTCTTTTTAGTCCATTATAAAAACATGGTACATTAAAAAAAAATTTAATTTGAACTTTTCCTTTTTAACACTTTTATTAATTTGACCTATATTTATAGAGACGGAATCTTCAAAATATAACGATACGGTACTCATCCGAGGCCCCATAAACGGAGAGAATAAATACCCTTCAGACTTTTTTAATTAATATCCATTGAAGAGCAAGACTAATTTCAGCAGCCACGTAATTCCGGCTCCATATATCAAACTCAAGCATAAATTCAACAATAAATAAATAGTTTAAAAAAACTAAAAAAAATAAGCTTTTGTTGTAGATCGAACTAAAAAAATGAAAAATTTATTATAGTTTTAAAAAAACTAAAAAACACGTTTTTATACTAAATCGAATTAAAAAGTAAAAAAATAAATAATTCTTAATACAAGAATAAAATGATTAACGAGAAAATTAATGTCATTGAGGTAAAAGCGGGAGGTGCTCAAAATTAATTGTTATAATTTCTTACTAGTTCTATTCCGAAATGCTGAGTTAGTATAAAAATGTAGAGTACAAAGCGCCCCCTGCTTTTACCACAATGACATTAATTTTCTCATCAGTCATTTTATTCTTTATTAGGATTTTTTTTTTTTTTTTTTTTTTTTACTTTTTAGTTCAATTCAGTATGAAAGTGTGTTTTTTAGTTTTTTAAACTATAACTTTTTTTTTTACAAACCAGGAAAGCCGTAAGTGAACATTCTTCTTCTTCTTCAAAGCAAAGCTACGTCTCCCCTTATACACATTTAGGGAAACTGCCCAAATAGCTATTCGTATTCTTTTACATTTTGATTGAATATTTAGTATAAATTGTATCCCGTAAGTTCAGATTGGATACTTTTTTACCAAGTATCATTGCCTTAACTCAAAGGTGCCAAACTCATAAATTACGGACCACATAGTCTATTTTATTATAAGTTGGAGCCGCATGTTTACAATCTTCAAAAAAATTAATAAAATACGATTTTTATAATGTATTATACATTTTTAAGACTCAAATGGAAAGCTCTATGCATTTTATATTTTACATACTTAGTCGCTTTATATATTTCATGTTATTTTTTTAACTTAAGGTATCCGACTACCCTAAATTTTTTTTATGATTTTATATTATACGCCATCTTATTAGCTTGATAAAAATACTAAGTTTATCCTTTTCCGTTCACTAGAACAAAAACTACAAGTGTTTTAGTAAAAGCAGATGCCATTCCTTTAAGCAACATATGTCATACTTTAAAACACGTTTTACTCGAAATATGTTTTTTTAAATACTCAAACAGGGCCAGCGATTGCTAAAAAAAAATTGAAAATAATGAACTGAAATTTTTTCTGTAAGTTTTGTATAATAGTAAAATTGTTTTAACCTTCAGATTTATCAATCACTGTTTTATTACAAAATTTAAAGCCCTTTATGCTAATATAATCACTGTTTTTTTAAAGAAATTTCATATAATAACTGAGATAAAGTGCTCTAGGTTTTGTAAAATAGAAAATATCTCTTATCCTGAGGTCATTTCAAAAATGAATAATATAGCAACATAAGAAAGAAAAAATTGAAAATTTGTTTATAAACCTTTGGTACAGAATGGGCCCCGTTTATGTTATTTTTGGTAAGTTTTCACAATTTTTTCCCATTTTAGTAATGATCTTTTTCTCTTCTTAATGTTAGCATATTTTTCTTAAAATGTGCTAAACAAATCTAAAAACCACAAAAAAAATTCCCCATATCGCAGTTTTTTTTTTTTTAAAAAGTTGTCACAACCAGTCGGATACCTTAAATCATACGTATTTATATTTTTTATTAAAAAAAAAATAATAATTTTTTTTTCGAGAATTTCAATTTAACAGAACTTTTTAGAGGATTTTGACACCGTTTTTTTCCCCCTCATAGTAAGTCATCAAAATTGGATCAAATCAAGTCAATTTCGGTATCGATGGATAGAGATGAAGTAAAAAGGCGAAATTATAGCTCACGGGTTTTAAAATTAGAATTAATAATTCAGTTACAACCAATTTAATTTTTGAGCGTATTCAGTACATTTTAATTTATGGGATTTAATCAACAGATATTGACAGCTTTGAAAATGAGACAAGTTTTCTTTTTCTATTTATTTTCGTCAAATATTTTTAATATTATCAAATAGAGCTGTAACAACACGATTTTTTGCCTTGAAGCTTAAACTTAAGTTGATTAAGATGGCTTGTAATATCAAATGGGAAAGCTAGGTCCATCCGTTGTCCATCTTTTAATTCAGCACATTTATAATACTTTGTTTCCAAGAAAATTATAATTTCGTAGAGCAATTTGAAGAATCATTTTAACACTTTATGCTTTGAAAGTCATTGAATATCTATATAATATAGTAGATTGTTGTATTCATTTTCTATACCTTCCAGAAATGAAGCAAATTGGCGATGATTAAGTCGATTCTCGAATGTAATTTACAATTTTGGTGACTATTTTTGAGACATTCTATGTTTAAAACTTTGGAGCACAGTACCTATTGGTGAATAATATAATGAAGATGCTCAAAATTATTATTACCATGCTGTTTGCATGTTTCTTTTAATCTTGCAACAGTTCCTCTTCAGTAATACCGGTCATGGTAGGAGCACCATCATGCAAGACACACACAAACCAACTTTTTTCCAATGATAACTTATATTTATTCAAAATATCTATAAGTACGTTTAAAATATCAGACTTATAAAAGTTGCACTTTGAATATGAATGATTTCTAAAACTTCTTTCCTTATTTTTAAATCAACATCGCATCCATTAAAAATAAACCCGACTAACTGAGCGAAATTTCGAATATGTGTACTTTCATCAATGTTGCAATAAAATAGGCATAAAATGTTGATGTTATTGAATTATGCGGATTTCTCAAATTCTCGGCTATTTCATCAACTCTGCTACCTACAATATTTCGACTTCAACTTACATTTTTAATTTGTTTTGTTTGTACTGGACATAATACTTCAGCTGTTTTAAATAAACATTAGTAAATTCTCTTTCAGTAAATGATTTGGATCTGTTCCATGATTAAATGTATTAATATATAACTTTTATACAGCAGCTGTCTTCAACAAATTTAATGATGGAACTTCATTGTTTTTTGAAGAATTTATCGCAATTCAGACAATTTGCCTTCTCAAAGTTTTGCAAAGTATTAGTCATACTTTGCTTCATAATTATAGTGTCTTTTAAGATTATATTCCTCAGCAACTGAAATAGAATGTTTAGATATCAGGAATATTTTAATCGTATTTTGAACACAAAAATAATATTACAGTTGCCATTTTCTTGAAAATTACGGCTTTCCTTTAGAATTAATCTTTCTTTACTCATTATTGATTTTAGATTGTACTTTCATTTGCAAACGATTAAATATACACTGCCCTATCTTAAACGTCTTGAATATTTTTTTAAACTTTAAAAAAACTCTGTAACTGCCTCTTGCTAATTGGACACTCCAAACACAAAAAGATGAAGAGAAATAAAGGTCGCACTCGCAAAGAATAAGGGTACCATTTATAGTTCAGAATATGCACAATGCGTTTCAGAATTTAATAAAAAATAATTTACTATAGTAAATTTAAATAAAAACGTTTAATAAAAAGTAAACAAAAAATTTTTTTTATCTAATGGCAATTTTATTCATAAAAAGATTTCTTTTAAAACAAGAATAGGTAACAGGCAAATGTATTGTAGATTTATACATAAGGTTCACCTCAAATTAATTTCAAAATGGAAGAACTTTAAAAGCCTGATAGTTCAAAATTTTTTAAAAGAATTGTGTGTGTATGTGGCAGGCCGCAACTTACGTACTGGCGGGCCATGTGTTGACACCCCTGTTTTAATTCAATTTAATTATATTCAGAACATTTAACCGCGGCTTCCGACAGGTTGAAAAACTGCTTTTAGGTATTTGAAAAAAGGGCCATTAGAAAAAAGAAATATAAATATTGAGGAAGAAGGAATATAGTATATAAAACTAGAGAGTTTTTAATTTGTTTAAATAAGATTTACTTTATCCAAGTTATAAGAATATTTTTTGAATGAAATTTTCACTATAATTTGTGCACGAAGAAAAGGAGATATCTCCAAAAACAATCCAATCAAGTTGTATGAAATTATAACAAGAATGCAACAAGCCAATAAGCTCTTTAGAGTGTGACAAACCGCAGGTCTTAAGATAGTTACATTTAATCCAGTGCTTCTCAAACTTTCAATTCTTGCGACCCAATTTTCAATCATAATTCTCACACCTTTCACACAATAAAAATACATTGAGTGCAATAATAATGTACTTTGACGTTGAAGCTACAATTCGATTTTAATCATAAACCGGACAAATTATCAAGATAAGTATTAAATTCTGTATATAACAAGCCTATGTGAATCACTAGTAATTTTAAACTTGTTCTTAAAGTAGTAAACTTGTTCTTGTGAGTTTAATTATCAAATACATTGTGCAGTTCTAATACATTTATAAGTATATTATATCAGTGTAAATGTGTATTTTATTTTTTATTCTCTCCGAATGTATATTTCATTTTGCATCCTTTCAGTAAATTTGTAATTTTTTAAATCCTTTGTTTTTGACTTTTCTATATGCTCGCGCCCTTCTCTTAGGGTTATCACGCCCCACAGTTTTGAGAAGCGCTGATTTAATCTCATTTTACCGTTATTTTTAGCCTAAAACATACAGTAATTTTGACGAAAACTCGTTAACATTAAAATTTAAATGTTTATAAAATATTTATTTCTTAAAATGTTTTTATCCTGCGGTTTGTCACACTTCAAATGAATTAAGAATATCAATGGAATTAAAATCGCATTATGCCCAATGTATTTTCATTTATGGCGTTTTTCTTACTTTTGAAGATTTTTGCTCTCTAAAATTTCATAAAAATAACCTTTTTTCAAAAACAAAGGGTGGAATCATGTTATTTATTTAATAATTATGACTTTGTAAGGCTATTTATGTTCTTTAAAACAATGAAATTCTACTGTAAATCAATTTTTTGAATTATTGGTCTCTGAACCTAGTCGGAAGCCTTTACAGCTGAGGAAAAGTTGCATAATTCGCTTTCTATTGCCAGGCTTTTTGAAGGATAACTTCTTTTGGTGCATTTTGCTGAAGAAAGGAAAGTGAATTAAAGGAGCCAGGTTCGTGCGTGCTACGTTCACTCGATGTTTTCGGCTAATGTCGGCAATCCGTGCTCGGGTCGGCGGAGACGCGCGCTAGTTTTGAATTGAAAAACTTTTGAAGCGCGTGTTTTCTTTTAAAGTAAAAAATCTCACGCACGCTTCTTCATGATGAATTTTATTTTCTTTATTAAATTATTGCTGTCATCTAGCCCACTTCCACTCAACTCCAGGAAGTGAACGAGAGAAGTGGAAGAGAAAATAATTG
>BMAO01008288.1:0-24944 GCA_019973975.1 Trichonephila clavata | reverse complement strand
TTACAAAGGTGGCGCTGCTGTCGCTTTAAGAAGATGGGAGTTGTGACACCATGATTAGAAAGCTAATTAAAATATCGCATGGAGAAGCAGTCTCACTTCATGTTTCTAAATCATATTATTAAATTTTAAAAGTATTTGACGTGAGAATAAATTATAGTGGTACTGGGCATTTTTCATAATTTATCAATCATGTCAGACTTAGACACTAAGAGAGATAGAGATAAAGGGAGAAAATGGAAATCAAGTGCAGCAAAAAGGAAAAAAAGCGGAAAGAGCTGTATCCAACCAGGTTTAAAGTTCAGGTGTGATGGAATTTCTCGGCCAGACTGAATCTGGCAGTACAGAATCAAATTAATCGGTTCTTTCGAATTCTCAACAACATTTATCCATATCCGAGTCTCCGTTGAATTTGGAAGTTACTCCAGGTGCAAGACCATTGATACAGAACGACGAAAATCGGAAATAGAAATAGGATCAAAAGCTTGCCAATCATAATCTGACGCTGAGATTTCTGTGTTCACGTTGAGTAACATATATCAAATCAAAAAGAAGAGTTTGAGATTAGTTCTTCGCCTGTGAATGCCAGATGCCAGTGACGTAGTGAAACAAGCATTTTCCAGTTTTGACCCGGGATTGTCCTCGTTTCCCATGACAAATGCTCACCGGTCATGATATAGTTCGAAGTGGTTCCAAACACAGCAATTAAATAGCAGTGATGAATATTATCCTAAAGATGATAATAGACATTTTTTCTTTCATTTCTCAAGAAAACTAAATAACGGTGAAACTCAACGTCGTCACTGGTTGGTTTATTCAAGTTCTAAAAATAAATTTTTCTGTTTTCCATGCAGACTATTTGCCAATTCACCAACTCAAATGGTACAGTAAAAGTGCTGTGATTGGATACACTTAAGTAGTATTTTACACAGACATGAGAATACTAAATTACATATGGCCTATATGTTCTAAAGGATAACATTAGAGAAGAGAATAAAGCATGGAAAAAACATTAGACCGAGAAAACGAAAGGCGAATTCTGGAATCTCAAAAACAATGGTACAATTTGTTGGAGAGAGATTAATTGATATCATAAATTTCTTAACCTATCATAATCTGGCGTTTAGAGGTTACAGAGAATCTCTCAAAACAGACGAAGACACTAAGAATTCTGGAAACCATAGACTTATTTAAATTGATATCTAAATATGATCCTACTTTTTGGGAACACATAAATCACATTGAAAATAAACTTGCATACCATTATGTAAGCCACGATATTCAAAATGAATTGACCACAATCATGTCAAACACAGTTACCATTGAAGTGATTGGTAGGATATAAGAGGCAAAATACCATTCTTTTTTACTCGACTGCACTAGAGACTGTAGAAGAATTTAACAAATGTCGTTCATCTTAAGATATTGTAGTACATCAAGTGGAAGTATAGAAGAAAAGTTGATCGGATTTCTTGCTGTCATTGAAACGACTGGAGAATAATTGACCAATGCAATTCTGGGAGAGCTAGAAAAAGTGGCTTAGATATTCAGAATTGTCGTGGACAAGGATACGACAATAGTGCAGATATGGTAAGCATAAATAGTGGAGTGAAAAATATTAATGTTAAATATAAATACCAGGGCATTTTGCACACCTTGTTGTTGTTATAGCTGGAATCTGTTACTGGTAGACGCAGCTTATTCGTCAGTGGCAACAAACACATATTTTGGTTCAATTCAGAAGATTTCTTCTGCTATTTTCAAGTTCCAGCAAACGCTGGAAAATTATCAAAGATAAATCAAGCTTACTATTACGCCCTTTATCAGACACAAGGTGGGAAGCAGAATCGAGGTGGTGAAGGCCCCATTATTACAATTTGGTGGTGTTGTTGAATGCATAGAAAAACTTTAAAAACCAATAACCGGGACAATCCGACAAACTCAGTGATTCCATTTTAAATGAAATGTTCAGTTTTGGAATTTATCGTATCATTACATGTATAGTATGAGTTATTAACGCGTGTCAAAATACCAAAAGCAAATTATATCAATCTGTACAAGCCCATTTATGCATTACTCTTGAACATATAGTGTACATTTTATAGCTGGATCAAAGAGTATTGACAAACTGGATTCGGAAAATGCTTGTCTGACGCTCGTAAGAGTTTATTGATAAAATTAGTTATGATTTGCCAAAAGCCTTAAAAAATAAAAGGGTAGTCAAAAAGAACAAAATGTTTGATTATGAAGGCGGTATGCAACTTATGGAGTCTGTCAAAAGCCGGTATGAAACATGATTGATTCTGTGCAAAGCGATATGGATTCAAGATTTATGTCTTTAAATCAACATTTTGAAAATTTTGGTTTTCTCTATGTGACTTAAACAAGATAAAAATATTCCAAAAGAGCAAATACTGAAAAGCTATCAAGATTTGCACACAGTCCTGCAAGTAGGTAAGAGCAGTGACTTCCAACCTCAGGAAGTATATGAAGAATTACAAAATATGAGATCCCAAATTTACTCAATACGATTACAGACGTGAAACATCTGCTTCAATATGTCATAGAGAACGATTTGAAAGAAATTTTTCCAAATATTTACATTGTTTTTTCGAATTTTGTTAACAATACACTTAAGTACCGCTTCTGCTGTGAGGAGCTTTTCAAAATCAAAACTGATAAAAAAAAACTATGTAAGAAATACAACGGGTGAGGAAAAACTTTCAGTTTTGGCAGTTTTATACATTGAAGCAGATATAGCATCTGAGATAAATTACGAACCCATCATTGAGGATTTAAGCAAAACTAAAAGTAGAAATAAAAATTTGTTTCTGTAATTTTTTCTTTCATTATTGTTTAATGTGCCAAAGAAACGTGAGTAAAAAGTTTGGTTTGTTTCTTTATGAATAAAAATTGTTTTTTTTTTAAATTTTATAAACCCTCTTCTTACGCCACTAGAGGGCCTCGTGAAATGTATCTTGCCGACAAGTTCAGGTTTCACGCCGCCATGAACAAAATGAAATCCTTTTTCCTTTAACTTAAAAAAAAACAAATAATTTATAAGTTTATATGCATTACTGATACCTTTATAAATATTTTTTTAATTTCACAATATCTCTATTTTTATTGCAAAATTACAATTTGTAAATTCTTGAAACACCTATCGCTAAATTAAGTTGCTTGGCGATCGATTCCGGTCTCCAAAAAAATTGACATCGCTACACTTTAATACTTAATTTTTAAGTTTTCAGGATTTTGTTCAATTGAATAATTCATAATTTTTTTTATCACAATGTGGCTGACAAACTATATACTAAGCTGAAAAGTATACAAAAACGCAAGACACGAGGTAAAAGAACAGTAGTATAAACTAAGCTTAAATCTAATACTGTGAACTAAAACTATGTATATATTTAATAACTATACAAAAAGCAAAATACTAGAAAATGTATTAAAAATATTCAGAGTACTAAAAAAATGTAAAGAATATAAAATAATAATGTAAGCAAATTCGAAAGTTAGCGCACAACCACAAGTGCAATACGATCAGCTGTTATTGTTTACTTGATCGCAGCGCCCTCTAGTGATGCATTGACCCCATTCTCCGTGGGATAACATTAGACAGGAAAAAGCTCTTCCGGTTTCTGCTTATTAAATCGAATTTGTCTGTGGCTTATGAAGTGAAGTGAAATAAAATTTGAATAATTCAGTTGTGTTTTAATTTTTGAAAAATTAAACGCAATGCAAAGCTTTCCATCATAACAAAACATTACAGTGATTTTAAATTTATGTTAAGGAAATATTTTCTTGGTACACATGAATGGAATATTATTGCAGTTATTAACTTGTAGAGTTTCTAAACTCCTCTTCCTTTTGGGCTTCCCATTGCGATCTACGCATGCGTGAGACCTCCAGCGATTGCAAGTGGTGCTTGCTCGAGCAGGCAACTGGGATGCAATCTGCGTATGCGTTAGCTTTTAAAATACAGCGGCCCAGTGCATGCATTCCGTTTACACACTTCCATGGCAGCTCCCGCGTCCCTCCGAGAGCAGTCAACGAGCATAAGCATAAATGAAATTAATAATCCTTAAACATTGCCTCTTTTATTAAGCATACTGTCTCCCACAATGGTGACCTGGACAATTCACGAATAATTACCTTCATTTGACTTTCTATTAATTAATTTTACTGGAAAAATGGCTGAAATCACCGCAGTTAAAATTCCTCCATACAGCTTCAGCGATCCTCAACTCTGGTTTTCCACGTGCGAACGAACTTTTGCCATCGGAGTACCGAAAGTGATTACAGACACGTGCACTAAGTTCAACTATATTGTTTCAAACCTGCCACCAGAAGCCGCCGCAATTGTAAGATACTTAATAATCACTCCTGATGAAACGGATCCCTATGGTGCCATTAAAACTCAACTGATCCAGCAAACCGGGAGTCATCACAACAAGAAATTAGGAAGCTGTTAACTGGCGAAGAACTAGGAGACAGGAAGCCTTCAGAACTCCTCGGGACAATGAATAGGCGTGCATCTTCGCACAACGTTCCGAAAGAGCTTATGTTGGAACTTTTTCTTCAGCAGCTACCGACCTCAGTGCAAACTATCTTGGCATCCACCACGCAATAACCGTCGAGAAAGCTGCAGAAGTCGCCGACAGAATCCTCGAAGTGAGCACTCCCAATGTTTCACTTTCGACAAACGCCATCGCTTCATCCAGCAAAAACCGTATCCTCCAAGAGATTGAGAAACAGAACAGAAGAATCAACGATCTTACAATGCATCAAAGGACTCGAGAGCGAAGAAATAATTCTCGCTCGCGAAATCATTCCCGAAATCGATCATTTTCCCGTTCCAGGGAATCTGGGTTTTGTTGGTATTACAGGAAGTTTCAAGAAAGGGCAAAGAGATGCAATTCACCCTGCAGCTATAAAAAAAACGAACCCAGCGAGGAGTAATTGCGACTACCTTCTCGCAGCCGCATATTTCACGTCGCCTTTTCATTAAAGACAAATCATCCAACATCGCTTTTCTCATTGATACCGGATCTGACGTCAGTGTTCTCCCAGCTTCGATTTCTGAGAAAAGGAAAGGAAACAGTATTCAGCAACTATCAACCGCTAATACATCTCCTATCAACGTTTAGGGTAAGAGACTTTTAACTCTCGATTTAAATCTGAGAAGAGTATTTAGATGGCCTTTCTTAATAGCATCTGTTTCTGTGCCAATCATTGGAGCTGATTTTCTGTACCATTTTAATATTTCTCCTGATCTTCGCAATAGAAAATTAATAGATAATGCAACCAAACTGAGTGCAATCTGTAAACTTGTCTCTCCCGAAGTTCATTCCATTAAACTCGTTTCTGGTGAGAGCATTTTTCATGATGTTTTGAGGGAATTCCCAGAAATTGTTCAACCACCTTCTTTCTCACAAGAGGTAAAGCATAATGTTAAGCATTTTATAGAGACATCTGGTCCACCTGTTTTCGCTAAGGCAAGACGTTTAGCTCCTGATCGCTTAAAAATTGCCAAATCTGAATTCCAACACATGTTAAATTTAGGCCATATTAGACCATCTAAAAGTAATTACGCATCACCTCTTCACATAGTACCTAAAAAAGATTCTAATGATTGGAGACCAGTGGGTGACTATCGTGCATTAAACGCCCAAACTAAAAAAGATAAATATTCTATTCCAAACATTTTAGATTTCACTTCAGAGCTACATGGCAAAAATATTTTTTCACATATAGATTTAGTTAAAGCCTATCTCCAAATTCCCATAAATGAAGAGGATATACATAAAACTGCAATCATAACCCCATTCGGATTGTATGAGAGTACTCGAATGCAATTCGGCCTTTGTAATGCTGCCTCTACTTTTCAACGCTTTGTTGATGAGGTTTTAAGAGGATTAAATTTTGTTTTTGCTTTTATTGATGACATTTTAGTTGCATCGTCATCTGAAGCCGAGCATATCCAACATCTTCGGTTGCTTTTTCAACGGTTGGATCAATATGGACTGTCTATAAATCCTTCTAAATGTACTTTTGGAGTACCCACCTTAAATTTCCTTGGTTTTCAAGTTTGCAGTTCTGGAATTAAACCTTTATAGGATAGAGTGGAAGCAATCTTAAAATTTTCTCAGCCAACCACCATCACTCAATTGCGTCGTTTTCTTGGAATGCTGAATTACTACAGACGTTTCATTAGACAGGCTGCCAATATCCTTGCTCCTTTAGTAATTTTTTTAAAAGGCATCAGGAATAAAAAAACGTCCAAAACGAAATGTCAAAATCAAGCCTGAAGAAGTGCTAGAATGGACGAACGAAGCTACTACAGCTTGTGAATCCGTAAAGCAAGCCCTAGCACATGCTACTCTGTTACATCACCCCATGCCAAATGCACCTCTTAGCATTTGGGTTGATGCCTCAGATCTTGCTGTTGGTGGTGCATTAGCTCAGTATCATGAGAATGTCTGGCAACCACTTGCTTTCTTATCCATGAAATTGTCTACATCCCAAAAGAACTGATCTACATACGACAGAGAACTCCTGGCCTTATACACAATGGTCAAAAGATTTCGTCACATGTTGGAAGGAAGAGAGTTTGTGATTTACACTGATCAGAAACCTCTCATTTATGCTTTTCAACAGAAAGCTGACAAATGTAGTCCACGTCAACTTAGACACCTGGATTTTATCTCCCAGTTCTCTACAAACATACAACATGTTCCTGGAACTCAGAATTTGGTAGCAGATGCATTATCTCGGATCGAAATTGATTCCATTTCCAAAGCAAGTTGTCTCGATTACAAGGACATTGCCGCAGCCCAATTGGTAGATGAGGAACTTAAACAACTCCTGGAATCCAACTCGACATCTTTAACACTTAAGCAACAATATTTTCCTCTGGAAGATATTACTCTTACTTGTGATGTTTCCACCAATGTTTCTAGACCTTTCATTCCCAAGGATTATCGCAAAATTGTTTTCCAACACCTGCATGGTCTTTCACATCCTGGAATTGCTGCCTCTATCAAAATAATAACTCAACGTTTTGTGTGGCCAAACATTAGGCGCGATATTAAAGCATGGGTTAACTCTTGTCATCCTTGCCAAAGATACAAGATCCATAGGCACACTAAAGCACCAATCGGTACCTTTGCTTTACTTGATGCCAGATTTTCCCAAATTCACATTGATTTCATTGGTCCTTTTACACCTTCTAATGGTCAAGGTTACTGCCTGACAGTAGTTAACCGGGAAGTGATCCCAACTGCTGATATGACTGCAGAAACCGTATGTAGAGCTTTGCTATCCGTTTGGATATCACGTTTTGGTTGTCCTACTATTATAACAACAGACCAAGGCACAAACTTTGAATCAAGCCTTTTTAGAGAGCTGAGTAATCTTCTTGGCACAAACAGAATACGTTGCTGTGCCTATCATCCAAAAGCCAATGGTCTTGTTGAAAGGCTGCACCGTCATCTCAAGAGTGCCGTCAAAGCTCACGAGAATTCGAAGTGGAGTGAAATTATTCCAATTGTATTACTCGGCATGCGTTCTGCTGTAAAAAAGGATATCAACGCCACTTGTGCAGAACTGGTTTATATGGAACTACTCTAGGATTGCCATCTGATCTTTTCTCCACAGACAAGATTACCACCACCTGCAATCAAACCTATGTCTCATATTTACGCGAAAAAATGAGAGCACTACAACCAACACCAACATCTGCACATTCGAATAGCTCTATGTTTGTGCCAACTAATTTAAAGAGCTGTTCACATGTTTTTCTGAGAATTGATAGTGTACAGCCACCACTATTGCAAAATTATACAGGACCTCATGAAGTAATCCATCGAACAAACAAAGTGTTCACCATCCTCATAAATGGAAAAAAGAAGGCAGTTTCAATTGACCGGGTAAAACCAGCTTGTCTGGAATGACACCGAAGATATTCCTCTTACTGGAATATCAAAACAACAAGCTAGTGAAACTGATCAACATCCAAAAGACAAAACTATGTCTCACATAAATAAAACTGAATCTCAATCAAATGAGAAAACTGTTAAGGCTCATTCACACCAAGGCGTTCACGCGTCGTGATCAAAGTAGCGGTTAGAGATATTTTTGTCGATCGATTAACACCAAAGCTTTTTCAGACGCTCGCGGTGGATTTGCGCATTAGGTGACGCTGAAGGTAATAGTTGAAAATCGCGCTAAGTTGTTGATTTAGAATTGTAAAGTGTGGATCGCAAGAGAAATGATTTTTTTGCAATTTTATTAGCCTTAAAAAGGGAGGAAAGGAAACAATGGTGGGCTCGACCCATTTTTCAAAAACGGCGATCAAAAGGAGCGTCTGTGTTAATAGAAGAGATGCGTTTGTCAGACACAGAGAGCTTTTTCAATTTTTTTCGAATGTCTCCTCAACTTTTCGATAAATTACTTTCAATAGTTGGGCCAATTATTTCTAAAAAGGATACAAATTATCGAGATAGTATTCAGCCAAAGGATAGATTGGCTTTAGCTCTGAGGTATGTAAATGTTTTTTCAAATGTGAGTTAAATCTGAAATTTTTGACGTTCTTATTTGTTAAGTCAACTTCAAAAGTTAATGCTTTTTTTTAAAAAAGAATTAAAATGTAGGAGAGAGAGAGAGATTTTGGCTTTTTCATTAAATTTTAGCATACATATAAACATTTTATTTTTTTCCCTCCAAAACTTATTAAGTTATTGTAAAATAGATCCCTATAGTTGTTTAGAACATCCTAAAGAACATTACAAAAAAAAATTCTAGGTCCAAAAATAATTCTAAAAGCAGTACAATTCGAAAATTTTCTTTAAAAAAATTCGAATTTTTAAAATTGTGTGAATAATATGTGCAAAATTTCTCATTGTATCCTTTTCTTGAATAGAAACATTAAATGAAATTCTAAAACATAATTTTTAAATACATAAATTAAAAAACATTGTTCAAAAGGTGCCAAATCCCCTTGAAAATGTTTGTATGTGATATTCAAATAAGAATATTTTATATTCAAAGCAACTTCTTATTTGCAGTATAAAAATTTTATAGAATTATAAAAATATTTAAACAAATTATGGATATTTGCAAATTAGTTACGAGTTCGATATTTTGTATTGAATAGCTCTTTTTAATATGGTAAATACCTAAACTTAAGTTTTTTTTTATTTTAGTAATACTAAGAAAGAAAAAGAGCTTATAAAAAAATAAATGTTGATTCTCTATTCTAAAAATTATCATGCTAATTTCTGTGTCTTTAAAAAAATTTTTAGAATTATTTAATATATAGAGTTTAATTATTTAGAATTTTAATGTTACCCTTTAAGTTATTATCATGACTTACTTGTATCCAAAAGTAGTGATATTTTATAATAGTATAAAAACTAGCCAAATGTGTGGAATTGTACTGTAATACTATTTTCATGAAGTTAGTTATTTTCATCCATTTGTGGGTATGTAATCTATTATTTAACATATACCTTCATTGAATTAGCTTCTTAAACTAATGAAATGAATTATTGAACCTCAATTCTGTTGATAAATATTTATAAGTCATTCTTATTATCATTGTATGTTTTAGGTACTTGGCAACTGGGGATTTGATGGCTAGTCTGTCATATTCATTTAGAATTGGTCGCTCAACCACAAGTACCATTATAAGAGAAACTTGTGAAGCTATCAGTTCCTCACTACAGCCAATTGTTTTAGCAAAGCCAGATAGGAATATTTGACTGGATATTGCTGAAGGATATCATGAGCAGTGGCAGTTTTCGAACTGTTTAGGGGCCATTGATGGAAAGCATGTCCTTATGCAGGTACTTTTTGTTCTATGCTCAGAATCTAATTATTTTATCATGGATAATTTATTCACATTTATAAATTTTATAAAGTTTAACTTTATATTCAAAACTATTTGAAATGTTTATCTTTAAAAATTAAATAATGTGTTTAACATTTATTTACATATAAAAACATCCAACTACTTTTTTACAATTAGTCATGTTTTTATCATTAAAATGTATACCATTAAAATGCAGTTTTTATCTTTACCTTTTATTGATAAAATGAAGTAATAAATTCATATTTTTACTTTTCTGTAGGAGTTTTTGTATAGTTGCTTTATTAAAAATACTGTTTTCTTTTTCCAGGCACCACCAAAAAGTGGATCACGTTTCCACAATTACAAAGGGACCTTCAGCATCATATTGTTAGCATGCGTTGATGCAAACTGCAAGTTTGTACTTGTAGACATTGGAGCTGAAGGTCACAATAGTGATGGTGGAGTTTTCAAAAATTCCATTTTTGGTCAAAGCCTTGAAAAAGGCACATTAGATCTTCCTTGCCCAGTGGAAATACCAGGCACAACAAAGATGTTGCCTTTCCTTTTTATTGGGGATGAAGCTTTCCCTCTGAAAAGCAATTTGATGAGGCCATATCCTGGTGTTGCGTTGTCGAAAGACAAGGCGATTTTCAATTATCGTCTATCAAGGGCAAGGAGGTGCGTGGAAAATGCTTTCGGAATTATGGCATCTCGCTTAAGAATTTTCCGAAAGCCACTCGTGTCTAGCTTGGAAACGAGCACATTTACTGTCGCTGCAGCAGTTTGCCTACATAATTTTATCAAAAGTGCAGAAGAAGCAGTACCAACCTGTGAAAGAAGGTATTGCCAGGCCCGTATCCAGAAATTCGTTTCGGGGACGCTCAAGGACGAAAATCACTCAAAAATGACGTTTAATATTTTATTATTTTTTGTGCAAGAAAAAGATGCAGTATAAGGTGTACAATAAACATCTATTATAATGTTTGAAAGAAGTTTAAGCATTCTTTATATTTAACAAAAAATACCTGCTAATAGCAAAATTCATATCAGTATTGATTTTTCTCCAGAACATGCACCTTAAAAAAGTAACTTTCTTGATTTTTTCTTCGCCAAGTGGTCGAGTACTTCCTCCGGATCAAACAACAGTATCCCAGTGAATTGACATCATCGCTAGTGCACTTAGCCTGTCGTGGCCCATCACACTACGAGGTAGAGTTTTTATCCTCTTCATTGTCGAAAACGATCTTTCGACGCTAGCCGTTGTGACTGGAAGAGTAGCCATAACCTTGAGAAGAAGATTCATCGCACGAAAAAATGTTCCGTCACAATATACTCCAACAGTTTCAAAATTTCGGTCGATGGATCAATTGATGATATTTTGGCACACCATAACTTGTACTCAGCTTGAACTGCGGACAATGGCATTTCGTCTTGAAAGTATGGACCTAATTTTTCCAGTTCATTTATTTTTTTCTCGCAAGCATATCCTGGCAGTAGCAGTTGGAAACTTGATAGAATATCTTCGTTCTTGATGAATCTGTCAGTCAAATTTTGTATCAAAGTATCGATACAAGGAATGAATGTAGTGACTCTGAAATACACTTCATTCGATGTCGTTTGCGAATTTGCACTAAATTTCTGTCGTGATGTAACTCTGGGAGCTTGAAATTCAGTGTCAAAAAGGTTTGCAGAAAATTTCGACGCCACTTGAAAATTTTCTGTGAAAGTGTCGTTAGCGGTTTCCCGCATTTGTCGGAGTGAACTCAATACTTCATTTGTATACTTCACAGCGGAAACTAAATCTGAAGATTTATTTTGAAGGAAAATCGACAGTGGAAGGGTCAAGCTGAACAGTTTCTCACAAACAACAATGCTCACTAAAAATTCACTTTTTTGACTCGCTGAGTGAAGAGTCGATGCCGTTGAAGATATAGTCCACGTTCTTTGAGCGATTTCTTCTAAAGCCATGACAATGCATTCGAAGAGTTCTAAAAACACGATGATACTGTCGTGCCTTTCGATAAATCTTGTGTCACAAAGCCGGAGAAGTCGTTTCTTTTTACTGTCTGGAGCATGTTCTTGGATAGTTTCTTGAAAAATTTTGTTTGCATTCGAATGATTCCTGAACAAATTTACAACTTGACTAACAACTCCAAGACAGTTGCGTATTACTGGAACCGACATGACATTCGACAGAGTAAGGTTTAAACGGTGACTGGCACAATGAATGTATCTTGCCTTGGGATAATTTTCTCTAATTCTTGTTTGAACTCCACTTAAATGACTTGCCATATTTGCTGCCCCATCGTATCCTTGCCCAACACACTTGGTCATATCAAGATTGAGCTCATCACATCGCTGCAGAATAACGTTCACCAGATTTTCAGAAGACTGATCGTTGATTGGGATGAATCCGACAAAATCTTCACGAAGAACAGGAGTTTGGAGATCTGGGATATCGACGTACCGGATACATAGTGATAACTGCTCGGCCCCTGAAACATCCATTGTTTCATCGCCAAGGAGACTAAAACATTCTGCATTTGAGATTCTGTCAATAACTTTTTCAGTGACAATGTCAGAACACGTCTGAATGACTTCATTTTGGATGATAGGACTCATATAAGTAGCGTTTTTGGAGCTATTAAGTACATGTTTTTCTAAATTTTTATCACCAGACTCAATTCTGAACCGCAAAAGAGCTCTAAACTTTCCATCTTTTTTTTCAGGTCGTGTCAAAGATAAGGCACCACTATCATGATCGCCTCTTAGAGGTAATTCTTGTTCTGCACAAAAAAGAATTGTGCGAATAATCGGTTCGATTGCAGCTCTATTTTCAGCTATCTCTTTGGTGCGTTGACTATCCAATTGGGATGCTATATCAAGCTGTTTTCCGGCTGATATCTTGAGGAATGAAGTGGCTTGCAGAACACACACTTTGTGATATTCTTTTTCCATGTGTTTTTTGAAAGATTCTTTAGCTTTTTTCCAGTCTCGAAAACCGACAGAAACAAGTTTTCCTGGATTTTGATGACCCCCTTTTCCAACGCCTTCATGGAAAAATAACCAGCAAGGTTTACAATACACGCTGTCTTCACTCGCTGAGTATGCCAGCCAAGCAAAATCATTAGTAATCCACTTGGGTTGAAAACTCCTATTGTGTGATTTTTCTGTAGGGAATTTGTATGGTTCATTTGGAAGTAGTTTGGTTGAAAGCACATTCTTTTTCGTAGTGTCATCGAGAGAATTTCGGTTCGTGTTCCCAATATCAAATCGATTTGCTTGCCACACAGGTTGAACGATTTCTTGAAAGCCGATTGAAGTGACTGGGTCTGATATGTTGTCATCGGAGTCCAAATGAGAGATATTGTCCCCATCTGCAAAATAAAATTTTTATTCTATATAACCATTTATCATAATGTCAGATATTCGCTAAAGATGGTTTGAAATATACTGCTCACTTTCTTTGTCTATGCCTTCGACGCGAAAATTCGTTTTCGGTCCCGAGTTGACTTTGAAACTAAGGTTGCTTTGTTCATTACGCTCACTATTGTTTGGAAAGTTTTCTGTAAAATATAAAAACGTGCATTTTTAGAAATTTACTAGTAAATATTTTCGCAAGAATCAAAACAATGTCGGTCAGTTAGAAAAATGCTGAAATTCAAATAAAATTGTAAATTTTATTTATTTTTACGAAATCAAACAATCAAAAACAAAACGAAATCAAAAAATCAAAAACAAAACGAAATCAAAAAATCAAAAACAAAACGAAATTAAACAATCAAAATTTATCAAAATCAAAGAATCAAAAAAAAAAAAAATCAAAACGAAATTGAATCAAAATCAATGAATCAAAACAAAATCAAACGAAAGCTACAATGAATTTAATTTCCCTCGAAATCGATCACAACATAACCTTGGAGGGGGCATTCAAAACGTCACTTTACTCACTATCAACATTTGCTGCATCATCCAAATTATATGCTTTCGGCTTCTTGAAAAACGATGTAATCGTTGGTTGACCTTGACGACGTTTCATATTTGGTCTTTCAAAAATCTCGAATGTTTGATAGAAAAAAATGCTTGGATTGTACACAAACCCACAACACTCACGTGCCACGTTTTTTTTGGTTATGAATGGCGCAATCACGTGCCACGTGCAATTGGGATGCGAAATATTCCATGTCCATCTGGTGGCGCGTGAGTGAGTGATTTTGGGGATTATTGGCGCAAGAGCCAATTTCGGCTATACTGCGCCAAACATTTGTTTTATTATATGTGGTCTAGACGGGAAGAGAAAGAAAGAATGAATTGAATGACAAGAAAGAGGGTCGAAAATAGAGAAGGATCACTAGGGTACCCCGGGTTTGTGAAGCCCATGTTTACCAAAGACAGTAAACCCCGTGGGAAAAGGAAAAGATCACTAGGGCACCTCAGGATTGTGACACCCGTACTCACCTAAAGAAGGTGAGCCCCCTGAGGGGCTGGTGGCGCGTGAGCGAACTAAGCCGGAGTATCGAAAAATTCAAATTATTCGAAAGTAAATTACGATTTTCCATCGACAAAAAACTCAAATTTCAAAGAATAGAAAATTTTATACTGAAGACTTTTCAGTTAAAAATTTCAAATGGAAAATTTTTCGAATTTCAGGATTTCAGGGGGGGGGGGCACGGGCCCCTCCCCTGGATACGTGCCCTTTGGATTTTGCGGATAACATGTCACCTGATGGATATATAAATGATGGCAGGTGGCGAACTGAAGAGGCATTGGCGATTAATAGACTTAGCCGCACTGGTTCCAACATGTACAGCCGTCAAGCTGAAGAGACGAGAAGAACTTTGCAAAATTATTTCTGTCATGAGGGAGCGACAGCATGGCAAGATGCTCACATAGCCAAAAATGGCAAAAAGTAATGTTATTTATACTAATACTCAGTGGCATAGTTACCAATGGGCTAGGCAGTGCTCTGCACTGGATCCTGACCACCAAGCAAGACAAATTTGCAATAATTTCTCCCAAATTTAAGATATACATATAAAAGTTTGAAACATAACTAAAATCATGGCAATTCAGTTGAAAATAATTTTGAACTTGTAGGGAATTCCCCCAAATTCTTTCCGTTGTTTGTTTAGTGTTGCGAGCTTCACTTATTAAAAAGTTATGTTTTTAATTTTTCTATAAACTGTTACTTGAAAGTTCCCTGAAAAATCTCACCACACTTATTATTACATGGTACATAGCCTACACAAGAGGCAGTTCCTGCCTAGTTACATTCTATTTTTAATAACAATGATTCATAGTAAGCTAGTTTCCTGTTTCAATATTTTGCAATCTTCTCATAATCTGTAATAGACTTATGTAATTTTGTCCCCCCCCCCTCCTCTGCAGAGGTTTCTTTTTTAAAAAAATAATTATAATGTTTTATTGTATCTTCATGTTCATGCATATTTTTTGTATCGTTTCCTCTCTATCTCAGTGGACTATTTTGTAGCTCTAAGCCAGTGATTCCCAAAGTGGTCTATATAGACTCCCACGGGTCCATGTCAGTAAAAAAATAATTTAGGGGTCCATGGGGTGTAAATGGGGGTCTACGATACTGGCTCTCATTAAACCAAATCGTGACTAATTTTTAAAGTTTGTATTCAAGTGTAAATCAGATTTTACTTTAAAAAAATCTTATTTACTAAATGTAATGAGGCTCATTTGCAGTTATATTGTATTAAAACAAGCATACATTTTATTAAATCAAGAACCATCATTTCACATACACACAGTTTTTCTTGCCAGAATTAAGTTAAAAGAGTATATTACTTTCTCATTTTGTCACAGACAATCCACCAGGAAGATGTTTTAACCCACGTTCAGCATTTAAATGTAAATTTTGAAATTGCCAAGAAAGAGCATATAGTAAACAAAAAATATAGCTTTGTATATTTAAAATATTGAGAAATTTTTACTTAATAAAATCAAAGCAAGAAAGGGCCCTCATTTTTTTAGCACTAGGGCCTTTGGTTTCCTAGCTATGCCACTGCTAATAGTATTAGTTTATGCACTCACTTCCAAAAGCTAAGCAAGCAGAGGAAAATGCTGATTTCCGGAAGCCAATCAGGATTGAAGAGGATGCAATTCACTGCTGAGGTAGATGGAAGTATGCAAATATGGTTAGGTAACAGCCAATCATGCTTACATGTCAAGAAATATGCAAAAAGAACAATCTTATAAGAAGCCAGCTTTATGAAGGGTTACAGAAGTTGATTTTGTAAGTGCTGATAGAAGGTGTTTAAAACTATCGTACAATTTGTTTTCAAGACATACATGTTTCTACGACTTCCAGAAAACGAATGGAAGATTCTGAGCGCTGGCGTGCTGTGGAGCACATTGAAGCAGGACAGTCGATCACAGATGTTGTTCATTTCTTCGGCGTTCATCATTCTGTAATTTCACGTTTATGAAGCCAATTCCAAACCACACAGACAGTTGTCCAAGGCGGCCGCCCAAGGGTTACAGCCCCTGTGAAAGATCGATATATTGCTATTGTAGCCAAGCGGAATCGCAGATTAACCTCCACATGTGTGACATCAATGGTTACAGCGTCCATTGGTAAGGGTATACCTGCAGCTACTGTACGCCGAGGATTACATATGAATGGACTGTATGCCTGGGTACCTCGAGTTTGTGTTCCTCTATCCGTCCAGTCAAGAGGAGTACGATTAAAGTGGTGCCGGGAATATGGCAATTTGACTGTGTCTGATTGGGGCAATGTCATGTTTACTGATGAGTCAAGAAGAATGGCGATTGCTTAATTCTGCGGTGGTTGACCATCTAATTGAAAGCCTGGTCAGAAGGTGTAAACTTGGCATATAGATGAGGAGGGGGGACCACATACCCTATTAATGTCCTTTTTTCATTTTATGCTGTTTATTTTCACTTTATACATAATTCTGTTTAAGTCTCCAGTATGACATTATCTGATAACTTACAAAAAGTTAATATTGTTTTCATTTATGTATATAATTATTGATTTTGTTTTATGTATAAATATATATGCTACTTTACTGCCAAATTTTGTGTCAATCAAAGCAGTATTTGTTGATTTTTTTGCATTTCACATCTTCATGCTTAACTTTTGGAAGTGAGTGTATTTTATCTCTGACTGTGCATTTCCCATTAGCTAACTTTAGTTTTGCATAATAATGTATTTTAGAATTATAAATTATTCATAGTTACCTTATAGAAAATAAAATATTTTATTCTTTTGGGTATATTTATCATTTGAGTGAATTTTTTAAGTAGATTGCTGTCGTTATTTAAAATGTCATGAAATTTTTTACTAGAAAATGATAAATTATATTTCAAGCATAAAAGGGTTTTCAAAGGCTACACTTTATTTGCCATAGAAAAAATGAATTCCTTTTGCTCGTGAACAGAGTGATCTTAATTTGGAATGATTATGAACTATAAATTTTGGTGGCTTTTTTTTTTACAGTGATGATTTTAAATGAAATAAAGCCTAACAGGTAATATCGCCTGGTCCTGAATGGGTAAAGTAACGCTAAACTGTCACCTGAACACAGTAAGAAAATACTGTTTACACAGATAGTTTCAGGTACATATAGTTATTATATGCATATCAATAACATTGACATATATAATTGTGAATTTTAATTTATATAAAGAATTTCATCACAATTTACTGAAGATATTTTTTATTCATTTGGAATACATAATTTGCAATGGATTCCAGTGCTTCATTTTTGACTTCCGCTGGATATTTTTTTAATGCTTTTAGAGCAAAACTCGAAGAGCTGATCTTCTGGGTCAGTTTCTCCTCCTATCTTCATCAATGCAGCACCGATCAACTCTTCTCTTGCTCTCTTTCTTTTTTTAGAATTCGGTGTTTGTCTTCTACTTGCTAAATAATAAAACATCTTATTACTTCCAAAATAATTTTTTAAAAGTAAATATATTTAGCCTTTTTGGTTTTCATTAAATAAAGGAAATGGCACATTTAACCACAATGAAATCCACACATCATGGTGCAAACTGTGGATAACCTTGAAGTTTTACCTGGCCCATTGTAAACTTTTAAACAGTTCAAGTGAAGATGTTTATATATATACATCTGCAAAACAGGGCAACCACATATGAATATGAATAAAATTGTTGTGAAATGCTTTACATTTACATAAATTGGGGGGTGGGGTGCAGTTGTACCTTTATTCAATGCATTAGTATTAAATAATTTTCAAGATATACGAACTTTAAAATAATACAAATATTTTTTTTAAAAAAAAAATCTAATTTCAAACATGTTTTGAAAAATAAAAATACTTGTAGGGGTAGGCTGGGATGTTTCAGGCAAATTAAAACTGTCCTCCTCTTAAACAATTTCTGCCTCCTTGAACAATTCCTGTCTCTTCCTCAAACTGTATTCTTTCCTCAATGCAAGGAACAATTATTGGCATGGTTGTTGTTCCGGTTATGTTTGACCAAGTACTTCAAAATAATAAAAAGCTTAATTATCATTATAACATAAAAGAATTTATTCTAAAAATATCCAGACAGTCATAAGAATAGACATACCTTCCTTTTTGCATATAGGGATCCAGGAAACTCAGCATTTCTGAAAAAGGCCAAATCTTTCACGCCTTTGCTTCGCTTCCACTTGGAAATGCTCTAACTTTTTCCTTACGATATCGATCCCTTAGGACCTTAAATCTGATTTTACACATATCACCTAAAATAAAGAAAAATTTAAAAAAAATAGTTCTACATATATTAACTCAATTGGACAATTAAATAATGTGAAAAAAGAACTATGATCTAAATATAACCCCCATACAACATTTCTCAAAATATTATTGTTTGTGTTGAATATGAGCACAAAATTAATATGCTCGACACAATTAGTCTAGACTAGTTTATCAATTTTTTTTTTCTGTAGGTAGTTTAAGAAAGCCAATTTGAATCTATGTCAATTACACCTGGGCAAAAAATACTAAATATAAAAGCAGGAAAAATAAATATCTTTTTTGAAGCAATTGCAAATACTGTTTTCAAAGCTACATGACCCCTGCACTTTTAATCATTCATCAAAAATCCATGTGGCACATGGAATTAAGAAACACTGGTCTAAATGCGAGCTAAGAAATTATGTTAAGAAGTATAAAGTGGATTGCATTTTTAAGCATAAAATTGTAGTAATAACAAAATCTAAAATAGTACAAAATATTTTCATACTATAAATCTAAAATACACTGTATTTAATACACATTTCAACTTTCTTGAATATATGAAAACCATGCTACATAAATTACCCCTAAAATATATATGTTGTAAGTCTAGGAAGTATTTTTTGAAATAGTTACTTTTATTGCAAACACATATAAAACTTTTTTTTTATGCTCTGTTTTTAAAAAAGTAATTTTTATTAAGAAACTTGGTTTTCGAAAAGTGCTTCAATGTTATATATATATATATAATTGTTTTGAAATGGGATGTCGTACTCTAGGATTCTTATGATCTCGAACATTTGCTTAATTATATTTTTGTGATGTATTTTATATATATTTAAATATATATATATATTGGCGTTACAGATTTTTTCCCAAGTATACGAATATATAAAATATTGTTTTATATAGTTTGTATTTAATTACACAATTGCTCAACATTCAACCAATCGTCAACTTTTTCCAAGAGTAAAAGATAAATATAATGTAAAAAATTAACTTACCAGAAAGTCCTAAGGATACTCCAATTTCCTTCCAGGCATTTTCTCTCATAATTTTATTTTTGTGATTTTCATTTGCCAAATCGTACAAATGAGAGTATTTACGTACTTCTATTATTAATCTCTCGTCATTATTGGCCATATTTATATAGAATTTGTATTAAAAGTGTTCGCAAAAAAGAATGATCAAAAATATCTCAAACAAATATTGCGCGAAAACGATCATAAAAATTCCAATTCGGTTATAAAAGCATTTTCATCTGTAATTAGTTAAGAGTGCGTCATGTGACTAAGCTATGCACGCTCAGACGCCTGAAGTTAACTTATTTTTTAAGTTAAAAAGTTGCGATCACAACTTTTTCGACTGCCGGAGATGAAGTCTCTGATTGGCTAGACGCTCAACGCTGACTGCCTTGGTGTGAATGCAGCTTTAAGCAAACTAGAAGCGGAAGACACGTCAGATTTCCCAAAGATCTGGAACACTATATAACATAGTATATATGCATGTATTTTTTATTTTTCTTTACGTTAAATTGACTTTAGCATAAATTTCAAACACTTAAAGATATTTATACATTTCAAATTACATATACTAACTGGTGAATTTTGTATTTTCAATCATTTTAATGTTTTTTTTTTCAATTGTTTATTTCTGAGTTTACAAATCTAAAACTATGTATGATCATCTCAGATTATTACAATTAATAGCACATGATTTAATGTTACAAATTGCGTTTGATAAATGATATATCAGTAATAATATTTGTCTAATTAATTTTCTTTCAAACTTTAAAAAGAAAATGTACATTATGCATCAATTCTTGTGTTTCAAAAAAAAAACATTGTACATCTTAGATTTAATTATTTTATTGTGGTTGTTAAAATAGCAAATTTTGTATTCAAAACTAGTGTTATAGGTATGTAGGTACAAATTTTTACTTCTTAATTATTTTATTACTTGATACTACTAATACTTCTTTATTAACAATTTTATGCCTTATATGTAAGTGTGCGAGAAGTTAACTCTTGAAAATTCAAGTTATTTTCAACTTGTTTAAAATACTTGTATGTATTTATTTTGTGTAAGTAAGTGTTGACAACAATATAGAAATTGCCTGTGTTCAACCAGTATTTGTAAATATGTATCAATTTTTATGAGCCTATTAATAGTACATTTTGATTGCTTAAATTTAAATAATGAACTGTCGAGTTATTATCCTGATCTTAGTAATAATCTCAATTGTTTGTTTACATTAGGATTACCTTTTGAGTCTTTACTTTTGCAATCCAAATAATGTATCCTGCTACTGAATAATGTAATATTTCAATTGTTATTGTAAAATTGAATCTAAAGTCATTTTTCATTTAATGTGCATAGTTGAGTAATTCTACATTGTAAATAATATGCAATATATACCTTGATTTAATATGTATATTACTGTTGAAACTTTTATAATGCTATTTTCATTGCCAGAAGTATGTCATTCCATATAAAGTACAATTTCTAAATGTGCATATTTGTAAAATCTTATGAAGCGTTTTGTGCAAACCATTGTTTTTGTATTGTGTAGAACATAAGTCCATTCATATTTATTTTAACATTCCAGTACAACATACATTCTTTTCATGTAGATTTTCAACCCTTACAAGTTATTTCCCCCATTTCCATGTATTTAATGTTTGTATTTTGTTTTTCCTATGTAACATTGTTTTATTTAGGTTCTGTAATTATTTATCGTTCGCCTGTGTGCTCTCTGTAGAGTTTCTAAACTCCGCTTCCTTTTGGGTTTCCCATTTGCGATCTGCGCATGCGTGAGACCTCCAGCGATTGCAAGTGGTGCCTTGCTCGCGCAGACAACTGGGATACAATCTGCGCATGCGTTAACTTTTAAATACAGCGGCCCAGTGCATGCATTCCGTTTACACACTTCCCTGGCAGCGCACGTGTTCCTCCGAGAGCAGTCAACGAGCATAACACACTGTCTCCCACAATCATGGAGAAGTCGGAGAAAAAAGACGAGCTTACTAAGTGTATTTTGTATTTAGACAGATATTCTGAAGCTGAATTAATAGAATATATATTCTTCCACTACAGGCAAAATATACATTCTTCTTTTATTGCAAGTTTCACTGCTGACACCAATTTCCGTCTGCTTCTTCATACTGGATGGATCTTCATCACTGTTGAAAATATACATCATCATCTAACAGAGTTTTTGGAATCGCAGAAATCTGCAATGGTCATTTATGGATCAATGTCATCTGTGTATGCATTTTATGCCGATAAGAAAGAACTTTTAGTCAGTGATTTTGATATCATAAAAGACTTATGGAGACTTGTGAAATATATAACACTAATTGACATAGAATCGCATAATGTTATTTTCACAAGATATCAGCCTCGATCACTGGCAACATTATGTTGGCTAACAATACAAGACTACAAATTAAGACCCAATTGGCCCCAACTGTTTTGATGAAACTGGGATGCAATGATGTTTCTTATTTGGGTACTTTAATTTCACTCTAATGGTACATAAAATAACCTTTGCACTTAACTGATAATTACATACTAATGATAAAAAAGATTTTATAGTTGATATATTGAACTCTTAATTTTTTCCCAAGTCTTTTTAAATTTTACTTTTAAAGTGTTAAATTAGTACTTTATTTGTAACATTCAAGTTATTTAACTTTAACAATTGGTTCTAGTAATATATACATAATGTATTATTTATCTATCATAAGTTATGCTTTGAAATTGTACGAGAAATATTCTAATTTCTATTTATGTTATTCAAATGCAAAGCAAAAAATGTAATAAAGTGCAGGTTTTAGATAATGAATTATAGTAATTAATAACATTTTAGGCAACTTGCTCCCCTTTGAATCTTTTTTTTCCCTAGAAAACATTAACAATGTTTAAAAAATACATATATTTCAAAATATGCAATTAGAATAACTGACTTTTAGTAAATCCCTTTATATATTGCATTTCCTGGGATCCACACACACAATGTAAAAAAAACTTTTTTGAAACATTTATTGAGAATACAATAGTATTCATTGTGTTAAACATATTTTGAATTCATTATTTTTAGTAACTAATTTTTGTGAATAAAATTTCAATTTTGAAGTATTTTTTGTACTTTGAGTCTAAAACTGTGTATTTTTCTTTTCGGATGACAACATACCAATTTTAAAATTTTATTAGACACAAAATGGAAGCAAGAAAAATTATTTCTTAAAATAAAACATCTTATAGTTTACTACTTTTCCATATGTTTTTAAAATATTATTTGTACTATTTTTCTCAGTTGTAATAATGCTAATTTTTCTTTCATCTTTTATCAGAAATGTCTTATCATAAAGAAACAAAGGTTGTAAGCTGATTATTTCTCATAAAAAAGTAAACTTGAATTTTGGTAAATTAATCTCATTTAATTGTTTGCTGGTTGATAAGGGCTTTAAATAAAATTAAAAGCAAGAAGTTACAGTCATTCAAAGCAGATTCAACATCCTAAAAAATATAAAGAATCTATTTTGGATCAGTAAAAATTCCTGTATTGTTCAACCAATAACTTCCTTAATTTCATTAAGCTGAATGAACAAGGGCTGAGATCTGTTGTTTTACATGGCTATTTTACTAGAAAAATTTTCTGCGAGATAAAGGATCAAGAAGCAGACTTTTTTTCACCAAATCAACGATAAATAAGTTCATACACTCACTTCAAAAAGTTAAGCACGGAGAGGAAAATGCTAATTTCCGGAAGCCAATCAGAATTGAAGATTCGCTGCAGAGGTAGATGGAAGTATGCAAATATATTAGGTAACAGCCAATCGTGCTTTCATGTCAAGAAAATAAGCAGTCTTATAAGAAGCCAGCTTTACGAAGGGTTACAGAAGTTGATTGTAAGTGCTGATAGAAGGTGTTTAAAACTTTCATACAATTTGTTTTCAAGACATACATGTTTCTATAACTTTCAGAAAACGAATGGAAGATTCTGAGCACTGGCGTGCTGTGGGGTGCATTGAAGCAGGAGAGTCAATCACAGATGTTGCTCTTTTCTTCGGCGTTCATCATTCTGTAATTTCACGTTTATGGGAACAATTCCAAACCACACAGACAGTTGTCCGAAGACCCGTAAGCGGTCTCCAAAGGGTTACAACCCCCCTCGGAAGATCAATATATTGCTATTGTAGCCAAGCGGAATCACAGAGCGACCTCCACATGTGTGACATCTATGATTACAGTGTCCATTGGATATGTACGCCGAAGATTACATACAAATTTCAGAAGAGTTTGGCCTTCATCATACAACTGTTAGAGGTCACATTAAATCTCTTGGGTTTGTGTTAAAGCAAAGTGTTTGGGTTCCACATGAATTAACGGAGAAGAATTTGTCTGATCGTGTAAGAATGTGTGTCATCACATCTGATTAGACACAATGTAGAGCTGTTTTTGGACAAGCTGGTGACTGGAGATGAAAAGTGGATTCTTTATGAGAATATTAAGAGAAAAAAATCTTACTGCAAGCCAGGAACAGCAACAGTTCCAAAACCAAGTATCCATCAACGAAAAGTACTACTTTGTTTGTGGTGGGACAGGAAAGGTCAGTGTACTACGAGTTGCTGAAACAGGGAAAAACCATTAACGCGGATCTGTACTGCAATCAGCTGATAAATTGAATGCAGCTATCAAAGAAAAAAGGCCTGCATTAGCGTTTAGAAATAGAATAGTGTCCCACCACGATAATGCTCGACCGCCTACTGCAATGGTGACTCAACAAAAATTGAATGCGTTAGGATGGGAAATCCTTAGTCACCCACCGTATTCACCTGACATTGCACCATCTGATCATTACCTGTTCCAATCTCTGCAAAATTATATAACAAAAAAAATTCAATTCAATTGAAGTTTTTCTAAGGCAGTTGCTGGCTATTTTAACTCCAAGGACGAGAACTTCTACAAAACAGGAATTCACAGGTTACCTGAAAGATGGCCACAGGTTGTAACAAATAACGGAGCATATATAATTGATTAATATTAAACACGTATTTTTATAAATGAATTCAAATATTTTCTTTAAAATACGACAGAACTTTCCCTCCAACCTATTATATATGCTACTTTACTGCCAAATTTTGTGTCAATCAAAGTAGTATTTGTTGATTTTTTTGCATTTTACATCTTTGTGCTTAACTTTTGAAAGTGAGTGTATCTATTGAAATCATGTGCTGTTTGTAGATAAGAGAAAATTTAATATTTTTGGCTTCTATGGGCATATAACAATTTGAAGACGAAAAGATAAGGAAATTAATCCTAAAAAGTCGGAACAGTGGAAGCATCTTTATGTA
>BMAO01008287.1:0-18011 GCA_019973975.1 Trichonephila clavata | reverse complement strand
ATTGAAAAACTCGCCGCGTAGAATGACTGATAGTCTTTAAATTTCTCGAGATTGAAAATCCACACATTAGTGAGTGTGAAAGTTTGGAATGATGGAATTAGTGTTGTCTTCATTTCTCGACCTTGGTTCAAAAGGTGAACTTTAAAATCAAACCGAACCCAGGGTGTTTGGTTCTAAAATCATATATTCTACGTAGAGCTATTAAAATTCATAGGAGAGTGAATTACTCTCCTTTAAGATAACTGGAGAGAAAGTGCTTCAAATTTAGATTTTTTTTATTTATTTTTTTTAAAATAGAGGCACTTTGTTGCATCTATAGATGCATTATTTATGAGAATCGGATAAAAAGTTGAATTGAATTGGTAGAAAATTAAATTTTAAAATTGTAAACAAATGTGATGTAAATATGATTCAGGTATCTTCTTCAAAATCGGTAGTGTATTTAATATGCATGTAAAAAAATTATTTTTCTATACAAAGAATGTAAATTTTCTATGCTATATGTTCCAATTATTGAAAATTGTACATTTTTTGTGCAAAAATACGGAAAATTTAATATTAGTTACAAAATTTTAGAAGAACATTTTGTTTTTTGTAATGTTAATTATGTCTAGTTTGCATTTATAAATACTCAGTATAGTTCTTATATTATAAATCAAGTGGATTTAGTACAAAGTAGATCTTGAGAATTAATCTAAATTAAATATACAACTTGTGTAGAATAGACATTTCATTTTTCCTAACTGCATATTGTTAACATTTGAATGCTCATGAACAACTCTATATATTTTTACTTTTGGTTTTACATTAAATAAATAAATATTCATATGTATAATACAAACAGAGATTCTTTTGTTATAATTTACAGTTTGTTATGCAGAGTTCCATTTAAATTAGGCATCAAGTTAACTTCTTAAGTTCACCAAAGATATTTTCTTGTGTTTTTTTATAACAATAAACATATGTGTAAGGAATTCTGCAATATCCTGTAATGATGATGTTCAAGTGAAGTAAAAATACTAAAACTTATAGCTTTGGTATTTTAAATAGAAGAAGGTGTGAATCGTTGATAACACGTGTTGATGAAGTAAGAACAGTAGTTAAAAAGACTTCTAAATAATCTACAATTTAAAACTTACAATTTAAAAACTGAGAATGATGCAAAATGATGCAAAATAATCCAATTAATAATGCTACAGCTTTATATTGTATTCAAAATATTATTTTACAAAACATAGGTAAAAATATCTTACTTGTAATTTTCTCAAAATGCATTTTTTGATGAAATCCGGTATACTTTTCTCAAAATCTACTTTATCCACAGTGCTGATATTTTGTATGATATAAGATACACAATTTTCAACAAAGTTAATGATTTTTTTTTCAAATAAACATTCACAAATTTTAGATATAGCACAATTTCTGCATACATATAAAACAAACTTAAATAACTTAATTGAAAAAATTTAATTTTTATGAATTGATATTTTAAATTTTTTTTTTATGAATTGTTATGTTGCAAAAACTCTGTACAAATTGTGCAGCTATACATACAGTGGATTTTATGCAAAGTGTACCTAAATTTAAGAACATGCCTTGAAAACAAAAAAAATAGTTTTTGATTAATTATTGCTCATACAGATTTATTTGAAATTTAAAATGGAATTTCTTACGTTAACAGGTACATACATATACAGATAGTTCATCGTAAAAAAATTTACTTCCGTTGATTTAATTTAAGTAAGGGAGAACCATTTAAATTTGTTGCAAAAATGTTAATTTTTCCTTGTTGCAGACGTCCCAGTTACCTTAATGACAACTGCTTGTTGTCTATTCGAAAGGAATTAAACGTTTTTTGGAGTGAACGCGTCATGGTTATTCTGTAATCCTTTCTAATGGGTCCTTGCTTGTCTTAAATAGAATCGTCTTGTTTTCTCTACTATTTCCAATTTCGATTGACAACTTTCAAAAAGTCATTCTTACAACAACAAAAATATAACTTTCTTTAAATGTCGACTATATTTATTACTAATGAGTGCATAGTTTTCAATAAGTGGCTAGAGTGTTTTCTTTTCCCCTCTAGCTGATAGCTTATGCAAGGCAGTGTGATTAAGCTCCCAATGCGCCGACGGGCACAATAGCACTGATAAACGGAAATTGACTTCTTATTTTTTTCTTAAATTTAAGTCTAATATTTCAGTAGGAAACATTTTTAATACATAGAAATTATAATAGAAAGGTATAGCTGTTCTTATTCTTGTAATAAGAGAATATATGTGTGCCCGCATTCATGGTATTTATGGGTTATTATATAATCAGTTTTGGGAGGTAATATAAAAAAAATAATAATAAATTTAATTTCAATAAAAAACGCTTTTTGAGGAGTGGAAAAGACTTTATGTGCATTAATTTAAATATATTATTTCCTTCTTCTGTGTTTATATTTTTCGGTATCTACTCTCTTGATGAATTTATGTAGTCAGCAGACATTATTGCTTCTTCAATGACAGACAATGATAATTCGCCAAATCATTCACCAATCTCATCGCTCCCATATTATTTTGAAAAAAGTCCACGTGAAAGTGTAAGAAATAAATTTTATATACTGCCTAAGGTTTTGAAATTTCTCCCCATATTTAAGCTGCCGTCATTCTTAAGAGATGTCTAATAATTTATACCTTTTTTATTCCCTAAAAAGATCCTATAACGTCCTTGAATGAAAGCGATGAATCTTTTTCTATATTTGAAAAAACAGTTTTTTTTCAAATACGATTTTCGATTAGTTCTCTAATATCTGTAAACATAATCTCACACGAACACAAATGCTTGCTTCTCGATCTCGAGGGCATTAAAGAAAATTTCTATCCGTCCAGTTTGATGTGGAGTGAAAAATAATGTCCAATGTTGCTACTAAAGGCCGCTAAACTGTATTTTTAACCGGATTTCAAAGTCCTTAAAAGACACTTTTTCCAATATAAATTCCCACCATTGTCCCATTCCCACACTAAGCATGGCATTGTATAGCCTGTTTACCAGTTCCTTAAGAAACGAAATGACTTTCTTCTGTTAACCACAGTTTATCATTAAAATCTTCTTATTTAAGCATAAAAAATTTTATTTCTCAACGTTTTATAACTTTGTTTCTCACTCAAGTATTACTACCAAAAAATTTGTCTCTGCCCTAATATTTTAGATTCAATAACTATAAATCATAGAGCCATCTTAACTAACGTAATTTTCTCTTTAAATTATTAAACAGGATCACAAATTGGTTTTAACGGGATTCTCGTAAAATTAGCTGTAGTTTGTAGAAAAGAAGCCCCTTCGAAAGCTGTAAAATAAATTATGTTATACATTTAAACACATAAATTTCATACGTGAGAAAGGACATTACTTTCTTATGAATATTTTCTGAATTCACAAAAGTATAGATACTTAAATTTGTTAAAATTGCTCAAAGAAATTTTTACTATATTATCAGTCTAATCATACAAAAATCTTCCTTTTCTGCCGTAATGGTGACATGCTTGGTTTTCTTAAGAAAGCAAACTGGTATAGTGTCAGTTGTTCTCCAAATGCTCAATTTTTTCTCAACTTTTCTGCTGGATTGTATATAGTAATTCGCGGCGCAGTAATTGATTATTTGATTATTTTTAACTACGTCACCTACCATTTGTTTTAATAGTTTCCATTATTATTAATTATCATGTTGTGTGGTGTAGAAGTTAGTTGAGACCCACATCCCACTTGTCTCTCTCTCTCTCTCTCTCATCATCATCATTTAACTTCTCTGAGGGGAAATAATTCAAGTATACAAGTATTGAAATGGTCAAAATAGGTCATTTTGTCTCATTAGTTGTTGTACTGATGAAGGTTTCATAAAAGAATGTTCATTATTAAAAGTAATAATTGAAAGAGATTTCTAAGTGTCAAAAATATTTCCAAATCTCTGTAACATGAGAAATATTTTGAAACTTACCACTTTTATAGAAGAACATCAAAATCTTGAATTTTATGTATTTCCAACAGTAACACTACCTTATAATGGTACATTTTACTCTTAGAATACATGTTTCCATACCATAGTATTGAATGTTAATGACAGAAATGGCATTATGCAACTTATTTGTTTCCAAAAAAGCAAACTGAAGCTATTACTAGGCGGCAAGCTTTATTCGCCTTCGAGACATACTTGAAAAAGCAACAGCTCTTAAGAAAAAAAATCTTAATATTTTTGAATTATTTCTATATTAATATATGCTCTTCTTTCTATTCTATTTTATAAATATCGTCTTAATGGTGGAATGATATTTCATCTTGTTGTTTAAAACTTGGAAAGAAATGGAAAATAAGACTTAAGACTCTCTCCCACAAAGAGAGAAGGAAATCCTCTATATAAAAAGTATCTCTTTTTTTTCTTAGATTTCACTCTCAGCTATTCATTACTATTTATTTGTATTTTATCCTTACAGACTTGGAGCGAGAAAATTGATTCATTCACTTATTTATCCCTACTTTTCATGCCCTTTCAATACGAATTTATAAAGAAGGATCATTTACTATTGGAAATTTTTCGCTTTAAATACCATGAAAGGTTTTTCTCTTACTGATATAATAATGCGGCAATATAAATTTTAATCTTTTATCAATAGGCAACAGTACTTCTTCCTCACATGATCCTAAACAGTGGCAGATACTTATTTTTTCTTCATTAAATAAGATTCAAATTTATAATTCTTATCAAGAGCATTTACAATATTCTTGCACAATCGAGGAGGCTATAATTAAGCTAACTTTTTGTTCTGGTACTCTTAGTAAAATTAAATCATGACAATATTTAGCATCAAACGAGAGCTAAGTTAAAAATTACATTCATGTCCATAAATTAAGGATAATACCAGCTCCGGGAAATAAAGGTTAAGAAACAAAATAAAAGGACATGTTCTTTAAGGTATCCAACACGTTGAAAGTGACCAAATTCAGTCAAGACAGATAATTTTGTTTTTATTTTATTGAATAGAGCTATCTTTTGACTTTACGAACATACTTTGTTTAGTTTCTACACTACCTAGAGGCCAAGTTACAATCAATTTTATAAATTTAGAAAAGCGGAAGTGGGTTAAATCTACCAGAAGTGGCATTTAAATTGTTCAAAATCTATCATGGTGATTCTATAAAAAATTTTGAACCTGATATTTATGTTAAATTCTGGATAATGTACTAAAATATTTTTTATTGTATGAATACTCTTGAGTTATGGCTTGTTATTTAAATAATAGTCTCATAAAAAAAATGTAGCATTTCTTATAATGTTTACTCAATCAGCTCTAAAATTTTCAAATTTTAATAAAAAAATTAAAATTTAGTACATTTTCTAGATAAATGCATCTAATTTGTTTTAGTAATACTTTACTAATATATGTTTATTACTTTTTCTCTAACTGCTTTGAAAGTTTTCAAAATTATTGCTAAAATTTCACTATAATTGTTATTTTTGTAAAATCAAGTAATTTATTTTAATTATGATAGTTTAAATAGTAATATTTATTGGAATTGTGTCCTAAAAGAATATTTATAATGTTTTAGTATGCTATTTTGTTAAAAAGTACTCCGAACGTGTTCGGATACCTTAAGCTCATGTATTAATCAAAGATAAAGAACAAAAAAGATGGCGTATTTGGGTTACCATTCATAAAAACAACGATTTTTGCTCCAGATCAATTACAAAAACTTAATTTTACACAATTGACTGATAATTATACATTGCATGTCCCCAATGTGATGAAATACGTTCGTAAACACCTAAGCATGCTGCGTATCAAATTATTGAGCTGTTTCGGAAAGATTACTCCCCTGAGCAAGTAATGCTCTCCGAACTTCCGGTGGACGCGTGCCGAGTGTCTAGGTATCGGATCATGGCTAGCATGTCATGAGTTTATCCTAGTACTACTAAAGATCGCCGTGTAGGGAGCGAGGCACGTTAAATCTGTCGAGAGCTCAAACGTCCTCCCGTTGGTGTGTGGGTAGTTAGAGAGGGGTGCCAGCTCAGGTGTCGTCCGCGTCACTTGACCATGGTTCAAATTACGCGACCGTCGCCAAAAGCCTCGTGTTGCTAATCAGTGTGACGTTAATATTCTCTCACTCACCCGAATTTCCGTACACATGTAGACATGGTTGAAGGGCTGAAAATTCATGGGCGGAGCATGAGCCATTCACACTGTGCCGGATTCAATCCAGGTGAGAATTCTGGCCATTCTATTAGGATTTTTAACTCAGATTGAAGGCATCGTTTACTATGTTTGCTTGAGTAGATAGGCGTTGTCACCCATAAACAAAAATTGTGTGCTCATGACATCCCAAATAAAACGTAAATGTTGTTTCAGAATGATGTCCAAGCTAACCATTGGAGACAGTGAGTTTCCGTGAGCGGAACACATCTGAGAAGCCAGCGAGCATGTAAACCAATATGTTCCAAACATCTGTCCTCGGTGTGTTTTGAAACTCTAGTATCTTTGCAGAAGATGATGACTTTGGATGATCTACTCCGTCTGCAAACATCGTCTTCATTCGCGTTGTAATTCGGAAGCGATTTGTATTGTAAGGTCTGTGCTGACATTTCCGTCATCTTGTAATCGTTGCCAAAGCCTAGTTATGACACTTTGGGCAATTCCAAGTTCCTATGATTCTTCCATCTCAGTATGCTATATTCCACGCTGCCAATAATTTTACAAAATTAAAAAAAACATCCCCCTTCTTCCTCAGTGTCAACTATTCGGTTATGTCACTGAGTGGCTTACAAAACACTTGTGGACAATTTTACTTCCTTGCCACCATTCCTTATATATCCCTCTCTCACACTCTCGTCATTGTGACTACTATCGGTGTTATCTGGTGGATTCTGTAATTTGCATATTATTATTGAAGATGTGTGTGATAATTCTATAAGGGAAATTTTTAACCCAGAGTTCGATTTCTAAGTGATGTCTTCAAGGAATTTTCACTGATTTTTTTCCTGAGGAGTTACTATGAACTAAATATATTATTTCTGATTAACCGAATTTATATATATATATATATTCACAATTTTATGTTTACTTTATATCTATATATATATATATATATATATATATTCACAATTTTATGTGCACTTTTTTTCCGAGTGAAAAATCTTTTCTTCTTTTAATGCTTCTCCGAACTCGCTTCCGCTTTTCAACTTTGACTTTTCCCGCTTGAACATCCAACAGTTGTCAACTAAAGTATTAAAGTCCATTTGCCTTTTTTGTGCCTTCCGTGCTGACAATCCTGTACAATCATTGACCTTGCTCTTCACTGCAGGCTCCCAAGTGTTGAAGAAAACGGTATATATAGGTTTGTGCGAAGTGAACTTTTAAGCTCATCTGGCATCTTTGAGCTTTATACACATACATCAAGCGTTATATTAAATTTGTAATCAGATAAAATTCTCTCGAAATGTGCACTACGTTCTGACAAACATTTCTGTGGTAATAACTGTCCCATAAAAACCAGGGATATTTTGTATAACCTGACTGTTGGGCCAGCAGCCAGATTAGCATTTTGAATTTGTTTCAAACTATCCATTGAGGATCATGATATTTTTGATTTTCTGTAAAGTCATAGACAAGTCATTGTAATTTTTTCCCCATATATACCTAGTATCCTAAAGAAAGAAGTGCAAATGCCTTTGCAATAAGTTTTAATGGTAATTTAGGATGAATCAATGAGAATGAGCGACTCAAAAAATCGTATTTTACGTCAAAGGAGACTTCATTAGCACTTCGACATAACTACAAAACAATTTGATTCCCTTCCTTGGAGAAAAGTAAAACCGCAAAGATCCTTTCTCTAGGTGCCAGTACCAAGACATTGAGAGATCCCAGGCGAAAGCAGGTTTTTATTTCTTAACTTCGGTCCTAGGAATTTGTTTGAGTCTTTCGAAAGGCTTAAATTTCTAATAAGGTTACTGAGTTCAGTTTCAGAAGAAAGTTGAGATCCCTCATGAATAACAATTCCTGACGCATTCCTCCTCGTCAAAAAACCTTGAATTCGTTAGGGAAAGGCAATGAATCTCTATTATATCAAACTCATTCAGATTATTATCCAAAATGGGTGGTATCCTCTGCTTTAGAGCTGTTGTGCGCTATGTAGATCCCCAAAGTTTCAATTTGAAGTTAGAAAGGCAAAATTTTACAAAAAATCACTTCCACTTCTTTGTAAGTTTTTTTTATCGTGTATTCACCACAGATAAGACACTATTGCTCAGAGAAATTACACAAAACCTCTTGCATACATAATCTAGAAAAAGAACTCAAGAACTGTAGCATACATTTCAATACTGGATGTAAACTGATAAGGGCTTTTACGTAGCAAGCGAGAAACTAATTTTTTTACATTATTGGAACATCATCTAATCTGACAGCAGGCTTTTTTATACTATGTACTAGTACCTTTGAGAACAACTCAAAAAATGCTTAATCTAGCTAGTAGTTTCATCAAATATCGTTATAAATTAAAACTGTTTGAAAAGGATCATTCGACTTTTTACTTAACGCAATGTCTTCCACTTCTTTTTCTCCCCTATTCTTCTAATTTTTTCTAGTTAATTGATGAGTCTAAGAATCAGCAAAACTAGTGTGAGAAGTCATGCTATTAAGATTTTAAAAATTAAAAATAATTTACAGATTTCGCTATTAATAGAAATTCCCCGTTAAATGAAACTGAAAGTTTGAGTTTCACAAAAAAAAAATATTGACATAATGGACTTTTTCATAAAAAATTGAAATCTTGAGAACATTTTATACAGTTTTTTTAGTAGCTATACAAGTGTTGTCATCTAGACATTCAGAAAAATGAGGTAAGCTTCCCCTTTCTTTATCTTGAATGGGTTTTTTTCCCCTCATATAGTTGCCAATTTTCAATAATAATATAATACCAAAATATAGAATGCATCACTATAAAATATCTACAGTTCCGAAAAATGTGGTAGAAATTCTCTTTTTTTTTATCTATAAAGCACAGTTTAATCATTTAACATTTTAACAGATATGCCTTAGGCGATTTAGTTAATTTACCAATCCAAAGAACAAAATCCGATATCAGATTTCTTTCCTTAATGCAAAAGAAACAAAACAAAAAAAGAAACTTCCCTATTTCTCAAAATCTTAAGCAAGTTACGCGTAGGATAGTTTTCCTTCATTTATTTACCTAGGTTAAAGGAACTTTTTTTGAGTGAAAGCGATCGGAAAAAACAAATTTGTACCCACCCTTAAGTACAATATTTAATGAACTATAATTATAGTACTATAGAAATGTACTAGTGAAGTAATATAGTGTAAGCATTCTGTTGAACATACGGAAAACATTTTGATTCTAACAACGGACCCACTTTTGTTTACTATTCTTATCAATTATTTTTTTGTTCTTGCAAAAATAAAAGATCATAAATATAAAAGTTCACATAAATTGAGAAGAAATTGTATACATACTTAAAATATTAGTTTCTTACTTTTTCAAAAATAAATTTAAAAATTTTATAAACAAGTCTATAATAGATTTATCGTAAGCTTCTTCCTTATTTTAAAGCTTTTAATTAAAATAATATAAGTCAATTTTTATATTCTATGCCTTTAAAGTTTCTGCTTGCCTAAAAGTCCATAAATATTGAAAATATCAGGAAAAATTAAAACTGTAATCAAATCTGCAATAGTATCTACAAATATGAGAAACTAATTTTATCAGTTTAAATTCAATTATATATTTATTGCATCCCTTTAATAAAGTTTTTGATTTAAATGAATGATGATAGTTTGGCAGTAAATAATACTGAGTTAGTTACTTTATATAAAAGGAAGTTGTTAGCATGTAATATTATGTTCATTCATCGCTACATAATCTTACAGCATTTTGTGCTTAGAATCTTGGAGAATACGTAAAATTCTCAATTTGATGGTATAGGACTTTATTTGATGAATACGTTCAGTTATGAAGATTATGATCCGCTAATATATATTAAAAACGCGTATGACCACAATTTTAGTTTTGTAATCTTGATACATCAGTGACACAGAATTTGAATAACATATTCAATTTAATTTTCTTTACTTCTTAATATTGAACAATGATGAAAAATACCCTGTAAAACTTTTCCATTAAATTTAGAAAACGATACGCAATGGTTTACTTCATCCATTGATTACAATGACTGATTCTTTGTCGTTTTTGTCGCTTTCTAGGACAATGGTGATTCTTCTTGAAGCAGCTGTTGTTATGTAATACTTACAACTATTCAAAGTTCTGCAGATTGCGAAATATGTTACGGGTTCTTATCGCGATTCTTACTAATCCTCTAGGGTAAATTCTTTTATAATGTTATAGGGTTATAAAACCGCTTTCTGCAAAGGAGTCGCGATTTACGTTAGTGGGAGTTACCATTCAATGTTAAGTGAAGAGGATGGTAAACATTGTCATAAAGAGACTATGAAGTTAGAGAAGTTAATGTTTCAATTTGAAAGGATCCAACTGGCCATTCTATGACGCTTATTATTGTTGAGAGGTTCTACTGTGTTCACGATAAGTACTAAATTTATACTCTAGACATTTAAATTAGCATTATAAACCTAACGTGCTCCCATAGCTTAAGTTGGATTTAGATAGTGATTAGATAATCATAACAATGTTTTAAGAAAATATCTCATCTCTTGGTGAACCTTCACACTTTGTAACAAGTGTATTCACTAAACTAACGTTTTACACAATCTATATCAGGGGTCGGCCACTTTTTAACTGTGGCGTGCCAAACCAATCTACCAATATAAATCAGCGTGCCATATAGAGTAGGAAATTTTTATAACAATCCGATTCCCACAACAATGCTTGCAGAATTAGAAAATAGAGGTCGAGAACATAGATTTATAGTTTTATTATTAAAATAAACAGCATATATACACTCAAGAGCCAAAACATTATGACCACCTCTACATTTTGCAATGAACTCACCTGGATGACGTGGAAGGCACGTGATCAGGTGGAAGTGGTATTTAACTGCTGCTGGAGAGTCTGAAGAATCATTCTTTTACTTACTTCTGTGTGTGATGGGAAAGGCTGCGGATCTAAGTGGCTTTGATAGAGGACAGATTGTAATGGCTCGAAGACTCGGAACAAGTATTTCAGAAACTGAACGACTCGTGGGTTGTTCGCGATCTGCAGTTCTTAGTACTTATGCAAAGGGGATGAATGACGGTGAAACCAGCAGTAGACTATATGGTGTCGGTCGTCAGCACGCTATCAAAGACAAAGGTCACCGGAGACTGTTTCGCATGGTGAAGCAAAACCGGAGCCAGACAGTGGATCAGTGGAGAGCCCAATACAATGCAGGGCCAAGTAGAATAGTATCGGAGCACACTGTTAAGCGGACACTGTTGGATATGGGGCTACGAAGCAAATGTCCCCCTCGTGTGCCTTTGCTGACCAAGCATCATCGCCAACTGCACCTGCGTGGGCCCGGAACATCGCGACTGGTCCATGGATCAGTGGGAGAGAGTTGCCGGGTCAGATGAATCACGGTTTGTCATTCATCACGCCGGTGGCCGTGTCAGGATACGCCGTCTTCCAGGCGAACAGTTACTCCCTCAATGTACAGTAAGTCATACACAGGCCGGTGGTGGCGGTATTATGATTTGGGGGATGTTCTCTTGGGCGTCTCTGGGATCCGTGGTTGTTGTAGAGCAGACCATGAATGCTACAGGTTATCTGAACATCATGGCGGACCAGTTGCACCCTTACAGGGCTTTTTTTTCAGCTGGAAATGGAATGTCTCAACAGGACAACGCCCATGTCACAAGGCTAAAATTGTGTAGGAATGGTTCCAGGAACACGATACTGAATTCCAGTTAATGTCCTGGCCACCTAACTCACCGGATCCCAGGACATTTGGGATGTCCTGGGACGGCAGCTCAGAGTTCAAAGACCACCAATTCGCCATATCTCGGATTTGCGTGACCATTGCTTAAACATCTGGTACAATCTGTCTCCGGCCATCTACCAAGGACTTGTGGCATCCATGCCAAGGCGGGTTGAAGCTGTGTTGCGTGCCAAAGGTAGACCAACTCGTTATTGACAGATGGTCATACTGTTTTGGCTCTTGAGTGTATATATATAACTATTTCTTCCACAAAAATAGCGCAATTAAAATTGCGCATGTATTATGTATTTTTAAATATACTTATTAAAATAAGAAATATACAGTATAAAATATAAGTATTTCGCTTCATTATAGTAAAATAGAAAGATAAATAAAAATTTTAATGCGAACTTTGTGCTTGCAACGCTCTACTTTCATATCGAAAAATCAGGGGTTATATAATTTGTGACTTTCTATATCACAGGATTTTGAGCATTCAGTTGTTAAAAAATTTCTTTGCGAACTCGAAATATTTTTCATATGTGTGGAAAGAGTTTTTATTTACAATTAGATATATAGAACCAAAATCAGTTTTATCTCTTCAAACAATTAAATCTCTCCAGCAATAACATTCAGCAATTTATAAAATAGCTGTAAGTTTATTTTTAGTAATATTCCAGATTTTTTTTCGAGATTTTAGAGTTATATTTCAGATATTTTTCCATAAACATATCCATAATTCTGAGGATGCTTGTCAAATAAGTTTCATTACAGAATCATCAACTTCCATCCACTCAAAAATTGACAAATTTGTAGATTAGTGCAGAATGCCACTGAAAATTGTACTGTGTGCCTCATGTGGCACGTGTGCCATAGGTTGCCGACCACTGGTCTATATGATGCATGCATAATGCTTTAATAGTAGAAAATCTACTCCCTTCCATTGCTTTAGTTATGCCTTCGGCGTTTCTTGAAGATTCAAGGTTAGAGTCTTTCACAAAGAATTCTCAAGTTACATAGAAGTGGAAAATGTGACATAAGCTCAAATAATGACCTCGTCTTCTGGCTTTGGAGTGAAACTACAAAGTTTACATATACAGTGCTTGTGTTTGAATGAACCTTGTTTCAAACAGAAACTGATAGCTCGAAACATTAATAGCAACAAACAGTACCAAAATTATTTTAAGACAAACGAAAATACCAATCCATAATAAGACCAATCCATAATTCCATTTGATACTGCGGTAAAATACCCTTTTTACTTTGGGTTATACGTCAGGAATAATGTATGATTCAGTAATTATTTTCTTTAATGTTTCTACGAATTGTATTGTAGTATAATTTGGATAAAAAATTATACTTTCTTCCTTGCTTTTTAAAAAACTAAAAACATTAAAATGTATCACCTGAAAGCATTATTTATTCTCAAAAAAGCCTCTTTTGAGTCAAATAATTCTTATCCATTCCCGTTGAAAGTTATATGTTTATCCCAATACAGATAACGATTCAATTCAATACTCGGACACTTTCCTATATAAAGGAGATAGAGAACTTCATGCATAATGCAGTTTGTTAATCACACATGGGACAAAAAAGGAAAAGTTATGACCATCTAAGAATCACGATCATCTCAGAAGCGAACCACATAATTCATTGCGAAAAAGGTAGTAATCATGGGCTGTAAAACGCGGATTAAGTAAGCCCTATTCCTATTTTTTTATGAAGAGCCTAATGGACCTAGGCACACGTAAATCAGGGATCCCCTAGCATGGCGCCCTCTTGGACACAAATAACTTTCTCAGTTTGATTTAAGGAGCAAGAGAACGGTATTTCTGCTGAGCATCCAACGAGTTCTTGTTTCTTCTCAATTCTTTAGTAGGATTGCTGATGCTGAAAGCCCTATGTTGTGAGGAAAATATTACACAAATGAAATTTTTCATTTCGAAAACAGTTGATTTGTTGAGATAAAAAAAGACACTATATTCCTAAGTTATTTTCTTTTTTATTCCAAATTTATAATAATGTCTATTATTTTAATTGTATATTGATAATTCTTAGTTAATATCAGTTTCTACCTGTTTACCTTTGAAATATACTGTATGGTTTTCGTAAGACTACACTAAAATGTAGAAAAAAATATGTCAATTTGAATACACTAAAGTAAAAAAAAGATTGAAAATACCCCATTGAAAAAAGTCTACAATTTCCTTACGGGAGGAATAGAAAAGCGATTGCTAATCTCTAGCTGAACATATAAAACAAACAAAAAAATTTTAAATAACTTTGCTTTGTGTTAAAATGCAAGTTTATTCGTTTTAGTTATTGAGAGTAAAAAAAACAGAAAAATAGAAGGCATATGAAATTAGAAATTGCATTAAATGTTTCCATTTTTTCCTATGAAAATATTCCTCAATTTTCATTATTTTATGCAAATTTGTTTTGATTTTCAATATTTCTGTTTGACTTACAAGCAATCTTATTATTTTAACATTCATTTCCCACTTTAAATGATCTAATTCTAGTTATTATTTTTTTTTTTCGTTCTTGGCATAAAAAATCCTATACTGGTTTTCTTTCACTTATAATACGAAAAAGTAATAAATATATGTTATAATGATATCTTAACTCTTCAGTTTAGGTAAATAATAATAGCTTTTAAAAACATCATTAGTGAGAATTTCATTGTTAATACAATTTTGTGATCGAATTGTAAAAAATAAACTATGTTATGATGTAAATCATAACCTGATTCATGAAATAACTGTAAAGTTGGTGATTAACGTAATGTGTCAACTTCACAAATATTTTCCGTATTTCTTTTTAATATTTCGTCGCTTAACATTGTAAAAATATTTTAAAAAATATGACCGTATGACAGCAAAAGATATTCTCCATATTATTCAAAAATTTGCTTATGTCCATTTTCTAAAGTTGTGAAAATTTTTGAATATAGTAAAAATTTCCTTCATTAAATCCATCCATTTAATATAAATATATAAGGAAATATGAAAAACCTTGTGACTTTTTTTTGCAAAAACATTGCCACATGATTGAAAAACAAAAAAAAAAGGGAAATGTCAGTATGACACTTTTAAAAATTGCTATGCAATATCACACTGAATGAATAAGAGTTTTTCTTAGTGCCGCATTATAAAACAACACGAGAGAAGGTTATTAGTGACTCCGCTATTTTAAACTTCGATCAAGTGACGAGGATGATAACTGAGTTGGAACCACTTTTTTAATTACCACACCAACGGAAAGACATTGAGCCTCAAATATTTGCCATTCATCGACTCACCTTTACATGATGGGTCTTAAGTGGCACACCAGTACTGAAAGACGCGACACTCCGGCCTCGAGTTTGTGACCATAACCACTAAGCTATCACGGCCACAATATTGCATTGAAACCAACAACTAGAAACAAGAAACAAAATTTTTCAATTTAGGATTAAATAATCAAGAGAAAAATAAATAAAAATACCAAGTACTAAATTACGTATATATGTCTTCCTATTCTGTTAAGTGAGTGAATATTAACGTCGCACTATTCAGCTGCATGAGGGCTTTTGGTGACGAACCTCGTAATTTCGAGCCATGGTCAAGAGACAAAGACGACACCTGAGCTAGCACCTCTAGGACGTTTGAGCTTTCAACAGATTAAGCGTGCTTTGGTCCCCTACACGAAGGATCTTCATCGGTATCGGGCTCGAACTCATGACACTCAGGCCCCAAGTACTCAAGCCTTGACCACTAGGCTACCGCCGCCACCCTACTCTGTTAAGTGTCATGTATATAAAAATAAATAATGCAACCAAATCATAGACTTTTAGGTGTGTTAAATAATGTCAATCGATACTTAGCTTCCATTCAATAATACTGAAAACAATGCCATTTGTTGTCTATAACAACTAATACAATTTAACGATAGAATAATGTTATGATCAAAATGCACAGATAATCTAAATGTTACAATCAGATACATAATCTCACGAATGATTGGCGTTGTCATAATGTCCTATTCAACAGAGAGCCTCACTGGTCATTCAAAGGGCCCCTCATCCTGACCTCGCATCCTATCACGAAGGGAATGACAACGCGAGCATCGAATTCATGTCGCTTCATCTTCAAGTCACCATTTTAATTAGAATTTCAAACAAGATTCTCATATTCCGTTTCCTTGCTATGATTGCTTCCTAGTAGTGGCAATAACGTTAATATGCTTATGACTATCAACTCATGGAATGGGGATCTTGTATGTCACGAGCAAGATTTCGATGTCCCATATGATAAGATTTCAACTAACTATCAGCGTATGCCAAGTTTTCTGTATTAAATACTAATTAATATTTAATGAATTTGGAGTTCTACAATAGAAAACTAAAAATTTGAGTTCCATATTAGAGGAAAATTTTGTGATAGTTTGCTCTAAAGTTATTCATGTAAAGTATGTAAAGTTCGTTGCTGACAATGCTATCGAATTTCCCAAATCGAAAAAATAATCTCCCGTTTCAGGAATGTTTTGGTTTGCTTTCAATTCTCTCTTAACAAACATAAAGTAAAATTGTATCGTCATCGAGTATTTTCGTTTATTTGAAGAGCTAAATCGTTTATTTATTTTCCTATTCAACTGCTTAAAAAAACTTCCGTTTTTTTTAGTATGAAACTTTGATCAATAACGTAACTCTTGTTGCATCATTGTGAGTGGTGCACGCAGGAATTTTTCACGGGGAAGGGAGAAAGGGGTTATCCAGGTTCGAAAATCCACCATTCTCGTATCATGCTCCGATACGCCACCCAACATATTCTTTTGATTTTGTCAGTTTTCCAAAACAAAAAACAGTAAAAAGTATTTATTTAATAAATAATTACTATTAATTAATAAAATTATTTATTGATAGCAAATAATTTAATTTTACGTAATTTATACATAGGATTAGAATGAATAAAAAAAGGGATCCTGACGAAGAGAACCCTCTTTCTTGATCATTGCCTATCATTCCTTATCCAAATTTTTTTAAAAATTATAATAAAATTTAGAAGCTATTTACAAAACAGTTGGAGATACATCTTTTTTATCAGAATACTATTATTTATACAATAATCTTTGATAAATATTTGAGTTTTGGTATCACGAAAGATCCTTTGTGCAGAGCGCCTCTTACATGTAATTTTGTTGAGGCTTAAGGTTCTAACGTGTGGAAGTTTGGTGAGAGCGAAAGAGTATCACCGGTGTTATCAAGGTCATTTGGATCGTGATTCAGAATAACAAAATTCGTCACCAAGCCATAGTATAGCTACGAAATGTGACGTTAATAATTATTCAAAACTTAACTGCTTTGTTTTGTAGTATATATCAGCTATTGAAATAAGCAGTTTGACAGGAATTATTATTGAAATTTTTTAAACTGTAGCTCAAAAGATGGAAAGTTGCATTGAAAAAAGAACAATAAAAGGAACGTTAAATCTAAAATTATGTATTATGTTTTTTTTTCATGTAATAAAGTTTTTCTGTATGAAATCAAATAAAAACTAATTTTTATCAAATTTTCTAAAAAATCCATCACATTTATTGAAAAATTATCAACATACATAAGAGAAATAATTATAAATCATTGTTTCTCTAACTGTGGGGTGCACCCTCTTTCGGGGGGGGCGTGATATCTCTACGAGGGGGGCATGAGCATATAGAAAAGTCTAAAACAAAAGATTATTTAAAAAAATACTAATTTACTGAAAGCAAACAAAATGCATTTTGACATAATAAAAAATAAAATCCACATTTACGCTGGTATAATATATTTATGTATGTATCAATACACAATATATGTAGGAAAAGGATGCAAGTTTTTTTTTATTTCTTTCGATTCTTATTTGAATTGTAAGAGAGGGCGCCACTAATGGAAACCACGTGAATCTTCGCTTCGCGATACAGTGATGTCATATGTCTATGATGTGGCAGAAAAAACTGGGAGTTGCACCAAAGATTGCACGAAGGTAGGTCGGATGGAATCTGTCTCTCCGTTTTTTGAGAGTGAAGGCGTGTTTTCTGAATTAGTATGGTGCTATCTCGGTAGTAAAATTGCTCTTGA
>BMAO01008286.1:0-13888 GCA_019973975.1 Trichonephila clavata | reverse complement strand
TTTATTAACTCGCTTTCTTGAATGTCTGTCCGGGTGGAATTTTGTAATTGATTTTAAATTTAGACCATAGCTCAGAAGTGGATGACAATGCATGAAAATGTGGAAAAAGAGAGAAAAACGAAAAGGAGGAATTTTATAATTTTTAGTCCGTATAAAAACTTGGTACATTAAAATTTTTTTAATTCGAACTTTTTCTTCAGAACACATTTTTATTTGTTTGGCCTGTTCTATAGAGACGGAATCTAAAATAACGATACGTGATTCATCCGAGGCACCGTAAACGGAGAGAATAAATACACTTCAGACCCGTTAATTAATATCCATTGAAGATCAAGACTAATTCCACAGCCACGTAATTCCAGCTTCAAATATCAAACTCAAGGATAAATTCAACAGTTAATAAATGATAGTTTAAATAACTAAAAAACACGCTTTTGTTGTAGTTCGAACTAAAAATGAAAAATAAATTATAGTTTAAGAAAAATTAAAAAACACGCTTTTATACTGAAACGAAACTAAAAAGTAAAAAAATAATTCTTAATATAAGAATAAAATTATTAACGAGAAAATTAGTGTCTTTGGGGTAAAAGCATGGGGTGTTCTATAAATATGTCAATTGTTATAATTTATTACTAGCTCTATTCCAAAATGCTGAGTTTAGTGTGAAAATGTAGTACAAAGCACCCCACGCTTTTACCCAATGACATTAATTTTCTCGTTCATCATTTTATTCTTATATTAAGAATTATTTTTTTACTTTTTAGTTCGATTCAGTATGAAAGCGTGTTTTTTAGTTTTTTTTAAACTATATTTTTATCACTGAATTTTTCTAAATTGGAAGCATTTAAGAATCACTCTTTCACAATATCTGCATCAATAAACGATTTCATATGATTACCAATGATATATAAATTTCATAGGGTGTATTTGTTATCGCTGTGACATTACCACGGACAAAACATTTTTTGCTGTTGTAAGGATTTTTCAAGAAAGCCTATTTATCATCTCTTTAAGAGATCTTCGAAAAAAAGTGTCATTGAACGATTCCTGTTTATTGGTATTTTTTAAATACACTTTCGTGAGACAAATCAAACAATTACTGAACCCTGCTTGTTTTTCACTACAAAATAGTTATCTTCCCGATCGTCTTGAAACAATCTATTTTTTTTCGAATATTTTTCGCTTGCAAGATATTAAAGATACTTAAAAATTAGTTCCACTCATAAAATGATTGCTACTCCACTGTTGTCCATTATCACTAATCAGAAAAAAAAAATCAATTCGCACCCATACGACATTGACAGCAAAAAGCAAAATTGATATAATGTAGAACGTCGTTTATCCGAACGTTTATTATCCGGAGCGTCAAATATCCGAACCAAAGTCTGGATACATTTTCGAACAGTGCAATGCTCAACATTTGTTTCCTGTGAGGCCAAAAGTGACGGGAAAACCCAAGGTGAGGGATATTGGGGAATTTCAGTTGTGTGATTTGGTAAATATCTACGCGGAATATTAGGTTAGTTTGTTTCCAAGTGAGGGGGTGTATACATGCTCTTTTGTTGAGTTTTGTTGATGTAGAAACTTGGATGGCATGCGATGCAGCAGGCTGTGTATTTAAAATGCTAAATAATGACGAGATAGTGACTTCCGTATAAGAAGAATCCGACTCTGTCGACGATGAAATGCACCTATTTTGGTTTTTTTTCAAGCACGCTTCCCGCATGTGACGATTTTCAATATTTGTATAGTGTCCGGTTTCATATACTGCATGGATCGTATTCGGTTTTCGGTTATCCGAACAATCGCCTATATGAATGGTGTCTGGTCCCAATTGATTCGGATACGATGTTCTATTGTATTTGATTTTTTAACAAAGAATTTCCAATCAAATTTTCATAAATAAATGAATTTCTCAGAGCAATGGGTTATGGTCAGTCCACTTAAAAAGGCCCGGTGGGCCGCATGTGGCTCGCGGGCCACAGGTTGAATATCGCTGCTTTAGTCCCTTACTATGTGGTATTTTAAGAGTTTGTGCATTGCCCTCAACGTTAACGTCTTCACCATTTTCGGCGGAACATTGAATGGATCTGTACGTGTGGTTTCTTCTACTTGCAAGAATGTGGCCGAGTTATCCGTACTGCCAGGTTATCAAGTGCCGAGTTTTCGGCTCTATAATACATAAATTACTTACTATAATACTCTACTATAATACATAAATTGCTTAGCTTATGATAAGAAAAATATTGACTATTTCGTTTTATCATCGCACAAAAAAAATCAAAGGTTACTCAGAAAATATATCATTCTGAGATTATTTCTAATCGAACAATAGAAAGCAGTTTCGTTTTCGAAAAAATACGATAAGATAAAAAGATCGTTTTACCAATTCTGTTATTTTGTCATAAGTCTTAAATGATTCATTCTATTTAGAGAGAGATTAAAAAATTCTGATATGTGTGTGTATGCTCTATGCATTTAAAATATTTACTAAAACATATAAATTAAATCTTCAAAAAAAAATTGCCATACTGAATTGAATGCTTTCTTGTAGAATTCACATACACAATTATTTCTATATTTGTAAATATTTACGGATATAAAAGCCATTCATCTACACTTTGAATCAATTTTAATTACAAACCAAATGCTTCTAATTTTTTTTTTAAAATTACATCAGAGACAAGTCGGTAAGGAAACAGTAATTTCCTTTTTATTTTATGTTTACGGAAATTTTTAAAAATTAGACGACGTTTCTTAAGAAACCAAAGATCTTTTCCCCTTTTTATCCCCGATTACATAAATTTTAACCATGTTTGATTGATCTTGGCATGCTTGATGTATAATATTGCAGAACAGTTTCCTTTGCTATTTTTTCATTTCTTTTAACATTATACAATTCTATTACATTAAAACTACACTTGCTTCTAAACCAAACAATCAATAAAAAGCTTGATAAATCTATATTTAAACAGCAAAAAATTTTTTAAAAACCTATCATCATTTTGGTGCAATTGCGGTAATAAAATGTATTTTTTTGCGTTAGATTATTTGATTTATGATATATATATAATTTGTACTTTATTCACTTTATTTTCAAACTTGACTTTGAACAAATATAAGTACACAATTAAAATTCAGTACCTTTCAAATAAGACTAGGTTTTTATACTCGGAGATTAGATACAACCCAATTATTATATTTAAAAACCAATTATTAAAAAAGTTTTAAAAAATAATAAGATTGCTTTGAAATGCTAGATATCTGAAACGAAAGTGCTGCCTCGTTCGATTAAAAAAAAATGATTTCTGCTGCAACTCGTTACTTAAAAAGTTTTCAGTGCGCATGTCGTTTCCCTCTCCAAGTCTAGCAAACGGGGAGCTTCCCGTTTGCTTCCTTATCAGTGTTTATAAATATTTTCATATAAAAACTTTGAACTATATTCTATAATCATTTTCTTTTAACGAATCATCCAATATAGTCGCTGTGACATTTTGTAACATCACGTTTACTTCATGTTTGCTGTCTTCAGGCATTTCTCAGTGTATTTAAAAGTTTTTAGATGTTCACATGAAAGGTAACTGCATACTCTTTTTCTCCTATAAAAATATTTTTATTATATACTATAATTTACCAATTATGCCTTTTTTCACATTAGATAGTTAATTACTTTAAATAGTCTTAGTTTTTTTAAACGGTGTTGGTAAAACTGTTTTAGATATAAGTTATATTGTGTACTTGTGCTTTTGTTACTCACGTTAAAAATATAGTCTACAGAATAAAGAAATTATTCGCAAATTCATTTTTCTAAAACTAAAATGAGGATATTTTTTTATTGGAAATGAAAATTATATCAAAATTTTTTAGAACAAAGGCAAAAATCATCTTGGAAGTTATCCAAAACAAATTGTTTTGTAACATAATCAGTATAGATTATTAATCATATAATTTGATTTCATACAATGAATTACTGCTTTATTTGTTTTTTAATGTGCATGTTATGCATATATGTATACTACTTTTAATTTTTTAAACAGTGTGCAAAATTATTGCTGCTATTTATACTGAATTATATGTTTAGTAATTTGATTTTAATACCACAAGTAGAATGTGATATTAAACAACACGTAGAATGAGCAGTAGTTATTGAAAGTGCTTATAAAATATTGTATTAAGCTGTATACTGTTGTTACAATCATTATAAAATGTTTACAGGAGAAACTAAATATAATAGTTTGTAAAAAAGTTTGATTCTTATATGAAAAAGTTGCTGAAAATAAACTAAATGAATCTCAATAAATGTATTCAATTTTTTTTAAAATTAAATAAATATTTTTATTGGAAATGGAAAAATAATAGTTCAAGAAAAGAAACAATAATTATTATAAAAATAGTAAAATAAATAGTTATAAGTATATGTAATATATATAAATAGTCAAAACAATAATTATTTTTTAAATATTTTAAAAATTTGATAACTACTTTTTTTAAGATTAATATAAAATTATATTGTATGATAATGTTTTTTTTATCAGAAAATTTGTCATTTTTTAAAAAAAATTTTGTTATGCCAGTTTCTTTAAAAAAATTTCTTGCTACCTAGCTAAATAAGTCTTCAGATCTCATTGAAATTTTTTTACTTGTTCTACGCGTGAATCATTGTTTAAAAAGATAATTTCCAGCTTTCATTAACTTTAAAGTTCTCAAAAATTAAATTAGCTCTTAAAAAATCCTTTTTACCCCATCCTCGCAATTATAGTTTTTGGTCTTACGATTATCACCATTTAGAGGTTTGTTAATCATTACTTCAACGCTGTCTTTAGTTTACTATCCGTAAAACATTCGCCAAACTAATCAATAACTTTAATAATCAACAATCCCAAAATTGTGTAAGAATAATCGATATGCATAGAAAAATTAAGGCAGCTGTTTCTTGGACCATGTTATAAAACTTGAATAGATTCTTATGTGGAAAAAGAGTTAAGTACCTATGTATATTATAAACTTATTTTCATTGGCACAACTTTTGCAAAAATGTTTTTAAACCAATTTTACTGACAAAGCTCTATTTTACAAAATGGGAACAAATGATGAGATGTCCAGTTTTTGTGTTCCTTTCACCACTCTAAACGTGCCGCTGATGGCCATACTTTCAAAGGGATGCAGCGGTCAGGACGGCAGGTGAATGGACCCTTTTGTGAAGGTGTCTGACCACAATATACCGCAACACTTGTCGCCCTGTTGCTATATACAGTTTATTTTAAGTGAAAAGACATAGCTAAACCAAAACAATATGAGATATCAGCATTGAGTAAAAACATAAAACAAATTGTATTGAAATATATTTAAAGAATCAGTAAAAAATGTAACTTGAAATAATGAAATGAATTTTTTAATTTTCTTTAAGGTCAACTCAGACCATTTCGCTTGCTTCGCTTTTATGGAGCAAATATTTCAACTTACACGAATGTGGAGCATGTGTGTACGTAGGTATGTTGAAGACTATTTTTTGATTATTTGTAATAAATTCACTCGATGAGGTAAACTATTTTTAGTTGCATATATATTTAGAATGCCTGTTACTGTATAGTATTTCATTGGAAAAATTCGTATTTTAATATAGTCATATTATTTTGTTATTTTTACGAAGTTATGTGTGCTAAAGCTATTATCTCTTGCAAGAAGGCTGTTCTAATAAGGGGCAAAAATATAATTTCATCCTCAAAAAAAAAAAAAAAAAAGAATGAGACACGACACTGATTACCGTATTTTCTCGAATCTTAGCCGCCATCAATTCTAAACCGTACCCCTAGCTCTCAAAATATTTTTCATATATATTTTTGTGAAAAAATGTTGTCAACGATTCTAAACCGCACTTCCAATTCTCTACACGTTTGTGAGATTAAATAAAAAATTGTGTAAAAAGCTCCTCCATATCCGATACTTAAGATATTTTTTAAAATTTTTAAAGAGAAATAATAAGAAGTTAATAATTTATTTATTTTACCAGTATTAAAAACTCTTTCCAAATACTACATGAACTTATAATTTCTCTGACCTTCAGTATCATGTATCGAAAATGATTTCGTCATTCCATGGTCACAGCTGACTTCGGAATTGGTACCGGTTTCGCAATTTTTTCTCACGGTGTCATATTCCGTGCCATCCAATGCATTTATTATGCAGCATTTTTTTAAAGAATGTATTATAGAAAAATGTAAAACAGGGGTGTCAAACACACGCGGCCCACTGACTCCTTTTAAAATTTTTTAAATATCACGTTTTTAAATTTTTTTCATTTTGAAATTTATTTGAGGTGGACCTTATACATATTTACAAATCTACAATATATTTGCATGTTACCTGTTCTTGTTTTAAAAGAAATCCTTTTTGATAACAGAAATGATTTTAAGATTAAAAATATTTTTTTATATATTATTAAATGTTTCTTTTGATTTTACTATAATAAATTACTTTCTTATTAAATTATGAAATGCATTATGCATCTTATCTATGAAATGCATTATTATCTTTACTATGGATGGTACACGATTCTCCGCGAATGTGCGACTTTTATTTCTCTTCCTCCTTTTCTGTTTGGATAGTCCAGCAAGAGGCACAATCAGAGATGTTTCTTAAAGTTTAAAAATTTTCAGGACGGTTAAGATAAAGAGCGGTGGCGTGGCCACAGCGGACGTGGTTCGAGCGGACACATAATATTTTGTGTCTCTTCTTTTTGTATTTTAACTAATAAGTGTCTTTTAATTTGAAATCCAGGGAGTTAGGCGACCCTGGAATAAAAAGGAAAAAAGGCATATGCAAAATTGAATGAAATAATTGAAAACATGCTAAAAGAATTCGTAACATCAAACAATTCAGAAAAATGTCTAAAATCTTTAAGTTTTGTAACTAGGTTGAACTAAATAAAATGGTAAATGATATTTATGCCTTTATAATAAAGGTTAGTTAGTACTTATTTACTTGTATTTATTTTTCTTTTATCTACTTCTATCTTGTGTATTTTACTTCTAGTATTTATTTTTACCGATATTAATCAAACTAATTAATTTTATGGCAATTACGCCTGTTCTAATATTTATTTGACTCTAAAATACAGTTTTCCACAAAATTCCTGAAATTCGTTCATACCCTTCATTATATTGTTACTTACTATTAATTTTTAAATATTCTCTGAAAGGTTTTATTTCTATTACATTTCGCTATGTTTAAAATGTATTCGCACTATAATACCTTAATTAAATACAAATAATTAAATTTGATTGGCAAAAATGTATTTATAATTGCAATTCGGTAATCGAGTGTTCTAAGATGGGGGGGGGGGGGAATGTGTCCGCTCAAAACCCCGATGAGTTTCAAAGTGTCCGCTCATACCACGAAATGTTATGTGTCCGCTCGAACCACGTCCGTTGTAGCCACGCAATCTAAAAGACAGTGTATATACTTAATTGTTTGCGAATGAAAGTACAATCAAATTTCAACAATGAGTATTGAAAGATGAATTCAAAAGGAACGTCATAATTTTCAATATCTAGAACTAAAATATAGATATCTAAAACTAGATATCTAAAAACTATTTCAGTTGCTATGGAATATATTCTTAAAAGGCTCCATGGCACAAATCAAGAAGCAAATTATGACCAATACTTAGCAAAACTTTGTGAAGGCAAATTGTCCGAATTCAGATAATTTCTTCAAAGAAATAAAGCACACCCATTAAATTTGTTGAAGAGTATGCAGCTACTGTAAAAGTTATATATTACTAGCTGAAATGCCCGTTCTTCGCACGGATTAAGTTTTAAAAACCAAAATTCATCTATTATAGCAATCAAAATATTTTTTAGGAAGGGTAAAACCCTGTATTAAGTAGTATAACCAAAAATTAAAAATATTTTTTTTCAAATGAATGTTCACATTATAAATAATTTTAAACAAATTGCAATTTGGCCTAAAAATAAATAATTTAACAAAAACAAATATTTTAATGTAAGAGAGAAAATTAGCATGCTAAAGAGTAAATAGATATGAATGAATGCAAATATAAATAAAAATTATTAGAAATGTGATAGCAGTAGTAAGTTTCTGCTGTGAGAACTATGGGTGAAATAACTTGAATAGATAAACCGAAAGAAAAAATTAATGATAAAGTGATTCTCATTAAATGCTATCATAAATAAGAAACATTAGGAAACTTTCAACTGAAAAAAAGTTAAATTAGTATTATATGAGGTATGGGTGCAATGCTATCTAACATCTCTGTTATACATTTAATATAGAGTATTAAATGTAATTCAGTACTAAAAAAATTTAATTAGTATGAACTAAGCCAATAGAAGGAAAAGGGTACATATTGGAGTAACCGCAACAAAATTTGCACCACAATATCAAAATAACAGATTCTTATATGTTTTAAACGAAGAAAAAGTCAAATTTTGGTGAAAAAAGTGCCGCTTTGACTTTAATACATAAGTATCAGGAAAAGCAGTACACTTTTTCTTTTTCAATGGAAGGAAATGTTGGTGCTAACCTTTTATCGCACCAATACCAACGTTCAAAATAACTCGCCAAGTTGGCAATGCTGATTTCAAATGTGTTTTATGGACTCAATTGGCAACCATGTGCTTCATTTCATGTAATGTTGTAATAATAATAGGTTGTGACAATATGTAAGAATTGAAATGTCATAGGAAGATTATTTGGTACTTATGTATAATTGCAACAATTGCCAACTCTATTAATAACTCACTAAGTTGGCAACCACGATTTCCTATGTGTCGTCTTCCTATGTGTGCCATATGCTTTGTTTCATATAATGCTGCCAATAGGTTGTGATCATACTTATTATTTTAACCAAATGGTCATGCTATGCAGTTGGAAGTAGGCAAGAAGTACTGCTGAAATGTACTGATATAAGCTATTAGGATGGAAGTAGGCAAGACATACCCTTAAAGTGTACTAATATTCAGGCGATGTTTTAGTTCCAAGTTTTACTTAATTTGGGACCAACTACCTTCTGTTGCCGTGATATCAACATCAGATGAATAGTAACGCAAATGCATCAGTAGATTGATAATACCAACAACATTCAAGTTAGCGAGAATAAGGGAAAGCAACCACACAAACCCAAGGCCCTTACAACTGTTTAGTACCAAAATACATACAAATGTTTTCTGCATTGTTGATTCTTTAAAAATAACAAAAATAATGAACAACATGGGGAAAGCAAACTTTTTTCAGATACAGCAAAAAGGTTTAGAGAGTGTAATCAGGCTTTATTTGATAATCATAGTTCAGCTGGCATGAATCAGGAGCATAAAAGGAAATAAAACATTTTACGGAAAGTAAATATCTTTGAAAGTGGCCAGAACAATAGAAATGGCCTTGCAAGCTGGGTAGTTGTTCCATTATTCAATCAACATACATTATTACAAACCACAAAAGTAAAAAAGAAATAATCAACAAAAATTACACAGATACGTAAATTTAATGCGGTGAACATATCGAAAGTCAATTGTTGCCAAACAGAAAAACAAAATTTAGAAAGAACATTTTTTTTATCATGATTTTTTTCGGAAAACAAATAAAATTCCATCACAAAGAGTAAGAAAACGAATAAATACAACCATAAATAAATATATTTACTGTAAAATGTGCTACAATCCCCCAAAAAACTGCTTGAAGCATTCATTTTTGCAAAGTTAATACTTGACATGTTTGATGACGTCATATCTACATTTAGCTGAAACATCACTTAAAAATTGAAATTTAAAAAATCTAAAGCGAATTAAAAAAAAACTCTTCAAGCATAAGGATCTGCAGCTTCTACGTGCCAAGTTTCACACTTCTGGGTTGTTTAATTTGGTTGGAATAGCGTAAACACACAAACTCTTTCTTTTATATATTTAGTATAGATCATGACATTAGTATACAACCTTACATATAGTAGAAACCTTAAATATAAAAATAAAAGTCTAATTTTGACGAAACTACAATAAACAGCTCAGAACAAAAAGAAAATGTCAGAAAATCTCATACGTTAATAAAAATTCGTATTACTCTTCGTGTTCTTACGTATTAGCATCACCACAGCCAAACTGGCACTGAGCACACAAATCGCACTATATCCCAACAAAATCTGACTGATTTTTTTTTCACATAAAAACACAAACACAGAATCTTTGTTGTTTTGATATCAAGGAGTGATTAGCATGGCGCCAATTTGGCTGTGATGACACTTATATGTAAGTATCATAAATTCTAATTTAAATCACAATATTGGCAATCTAATAATCCCAATTTGTTTGAATGAAGTGTCATTTTCTATGGTACTTACATATTATCGCAACCTATTGGCGACATTACATGAAATGAAGCATATGGTTGCCAATTTGATTGACTCTATAAGAATAACATAAAATTAATAAACATGAGGAAGCAAAAAATTTTCAGATACAGCAAAAAGGTTTGAAGAGTGTAAGCAAGCTTTTTTGATAATCATAGTACAGCTAAGATAAATCAGGAGCTTCTTCAGACTAAATAATTATTCTATACTGATGGAATGGGGTAATATGTACCATTAAAGTGTACTAATTACTAATATTCAGGCGATGTCATTTGGTTCTAAGTTTAACTTTGGCGCCGAAAATCTGTGTCATGATATGAATCTCAGATGGATTGTAATCAAGTTAAGTTTATCCACCGTATTAAATTCATGTATCTGTGTATAATTTTTTCTTATCATACACAACTTTTGTGATTTGTAATAATGCACGCTGACTGAGCAATGGAAAAAGTGCCCATCTTGCAAAGCCTAAGGTTATTAAAGCTACTATTTTTATTGTTGTGGCCACTTTTAAAGATATTTACTTCCCATAAAATGTTCTATTTCATTTTATGCTCCTGATTAATCTTAGCTGTATAAGCCTGATTACATCTTTAAATCTTTTTGCTGTATCTGAAAATTTTTTGCTTCCCCATGTTGTTTATTAATTTTATGTTATTCTTCGAGTCAATAATGCAAAAACATTTGTTCATATTATGGTACAAAACAGTTGCAAGGACCTTGGGTTTGCACATTTGCTTCTCCTTATTCTTTCTAACCTGAATGTTGGTGGTATTATCAGTCTATGGTTGTGCTTGGGTTACAAAAATTTTTTCAGATACGGCAAAAAGGTTTGAAGAGTGTAATCAAGCTTTTTTGATAATCATAGTAGAGCTAAGATAAATCAGGAGCATAAAATGAAATAGAACATTTTATGGAAAGTAAATATTTTTAAAAGTGGTTACAACAATAAAAATAGTAGCTTTAGACCTTGCAAGATGGGTAGTTGTTCCATTACGCAATCAACATGCATTATTACAAACCACAAATGGAAATAAGAAATAATTTGAACAAAAATTATATACAGTTACACAAATTCAATACGGTGGATAAACTTAACTTGATTACAATCCATCTGAGATTCATATCATGGCCCAGGTTTTCGGCGCCAAAGTTAAACTTAGAACCAAATGACATCGCCTGAATATTAGTAATTAGTACACTTTAATGGTACATATTACTCCCATTCCATCAGCATAGAATGATTATTTAGTCTGAAAAAGTTGTATAAAAAAACATCCTTTTTTTTTAAAGAAACGAAAAAGATATAATACGTTGGAAATCAAATACAAAAATATCTACTGTTATCAAATTAGTGTTGCCAATCGGAAAAATAAAATTTAGAAAAACATTTTTTTAAGACTATTTTTTCGAAAAACAAATGTAATTCCTCCACAAAGAGTTAAAAAAATGAATAAATACAACTAAAATAAATATATTTACAGTTAAATATGCTAAAATCCCCTCCAAAACTGCTCAAAATATTAATTTTCGCAAAGTTAAGACTTGACATGGCTGATGACGTCATATCTCCATTTAGCTAAAAAATCGCATAAAAATTGAATTAAAAAAAAATCTAAAGCAAATTTAAAAAAAAAACTCTTCGAGGTTAATAGCATAACGACCTATAGCTTCTACATGCCAAGTTTCATACTCCTGGGTTGCTTAATTTGGTCGGAATAGGTGAAACACACACACACACACACACACACACACACAAACTCTTTCTTTTATATATTAGTATAGATTACATTTAATCTCTCGCAAGCAGATCGAAATCATTTGCTGAAAGGGAATTTATTAATTAATGTTTATTTAAAACAGTGGAAGTATTATGTCTCCAGCGCAAACAAAACAAATTAAAAATGTAAGTTTAAGTCGAAATATTGTTAGTAGAGCAAAGTTGATGAAATAGCCGAAATTTGAGAAATCAGCATAATTCAATAATATCAGCATTTCACAAGCTACTTTATTGCAATATTGATGAGAATACAGATATTTGAAATTTCACTCAGCAAATCGCTTTTTTCCCCACGGATGCGATGTTGATTTAAAATAAGTGAAGATTTTTCGGAAATCATTCATATTCAAATACAACATCTGGAGCTGATATTTTTAATGTACTTATAGATGCTTTGAAGAAATATAAATTACCAATGGGCCGTGGGTAGCCTAGTGGTTAGAGCATCGGACTCCAGACCGGAGGGCCTGGGTTCGATACCCGATGCCACTAAATACCACCGAGTACACACGGAGTACGTGCTCGTTAAATCAGTGGGTCCGGAAATCTTTGTGGGCGGTCGCAGAAGAAACCACGAGTGCAGGGGGCTGGAGAATATTTCCCTCCCCTTCAGTTCCATGCCAAATTTGCGGTGGTGGAGATAGGTGGTGTCGCCATCTATCGTTAAGAAGTCCAACCTGTCTCACAGGCTATGGCAACTTTCATTCCTTCCCTTCGGGAAGGACACGACAACAACATAAATTACCAATGGAAAAGTTGGTTTGCCTTGCATGATGGTGTGCCTACCATGATCGATATTACTAAAGGAGTTGTTGCAAGATTAAAAGAAACATGCAATCAGCATGGCAATAATAATTTTGAGCGTTTTCATTGTATTATACTCCAGTAGGTACTGTGCTTCCAAGTCTTAAAAACACGACATGTTCTAAAACTAGTAATCAAATTTGTAAAATGGAAATTTCAATTGTTTTCAAATCATAAAGTGTTAAAATAATTCTTCAAATTGCTGGACGAAATTATAATATTTTCTTGGAAATAAAAATATTATGAATATGCTGAATTAAAAGATGGACAATGGGTAGAGGACCTGACTTTCTCGGTTGATATTACATGCCATCTTAATCAACTTAAAGCTTTAAGGCGAAAATCTTGTTGTTACAACTATATTTGATAATATTAAGCATTATTATTTGACTAAAATAAATAGAAAAAGAAAACTTGCCTCACTTTGAAAGCTGTCAATATTTGTTGATTAAATTCCATAAATTAAAATTAAACTGAATATGCTCACAAAATTAAATTGTTTAAACGGAATATTATTAATTCTAATTTTAAGAGCTATGAGTCATAATTTTGCACTTTTACTTTATCTCTATCTATCGATATGGAAATTGTTGATGAAAGCTTACAAATAAATTAATTGAAATCCAATGTGATTTTTTGTTAAAGTGAAAATCTATGAAAGATGGAATTCTAGATTTTTATACATACTCGTATTAATCAGTAGATCTTTTTCCTATAATCTATCGTTTGTTATGCGAATAATGACTATGTTCTGAAGCACTTATTAATGTGGGCAATTATGTTTTTAATGAAAATAGCGAGAATTAAAAAGATAAGATTAACCTCAATCAGCATAAAAATTACATCAGCTCAGTATTTTTAATCAATCTTGATGACTTCCTTCGTGAAAAAATATTGATGTCAAATACCTTCTAAAAAGTAATATCAAATTGAAATTCTTGAAA
>BMAO01008285.1:0-20693 GCA_019973975.1 Trichonephila clavata | reverse complement strand
AATTTTAAAAAATTAAGGTGACAGAACACCTTTAAAACTCAATTTTCGGTCGGTCAAATATCGATTTTTCGTTTTTGATCAAATATTAAAATTCAATCTTTTATCTTTCTAAATCTGTAAAAATTTTGTTTCTAGCTTAATTAGAAGCCAAGTTACAGCTTTTTTAATATTACTTGATCATGAATTTCTCTGACCGGAAATGCCTTTCTGCTAACCGGAAGTGGCCCAAATTGTTTGTTTACGTTTCTCTTTCATGGTATATGACATGAAATATGAAAATTAATATACAAATATTTTGTCAGAAATTAAAATAGAATATTTGAGAATAAATATAAATGTATTTGGAAATACATTTTTCCTTTTTTATGTAGGAAATCTGGCATCAAATTTGTTGTTTAGTGACTTTGTTTACATATATGTTTGATTTTCATACTGAAAGAATCGACAGCGTAGAAAGTTAAAAAATAATTCTATTCTGTTTTATTTTTGCTTGAAAATGGTTAAAAGTATTGCTAGAAAGCGTAAGAGACAATTTTTTGGAAATAAATACACAAAAATTTCCGAAAATAACAGCAATTCAACACCTGTTCCTGAATGCACTGCTAGTTCTTCAAAATTGGGAAATGAGAGTATGTCAACTGCAGAAGAAATGCCTGGTCCTCTGTTTGGTAACAGAATCATTGATCTTGAGCTTATTGTGGATGCATTTTCTCAACTTTGCTGCCCAAAATGTTTTGCTGAAAAAGTAGAGCTTTTTGAGGATTCCATGTATGGATTATGCTCTCATTTTACACTAAAATGTAAATGCTGTGACTTTTTCTTTGCATTTGCTTCATCAAAAAAAGTTGTAAATGCACCAGTCATAAATACCAGGCTAGTATATGGTATGCGGCAGATAGGCAAGGGTTTTGCTGGTGCATTTAAATTATGCTCAACATTAAATTTGCCTCGACTGACAAAAACTGCTTTCAAAAATCAGGAAGCAAAGCTTTTAAAAGTGGTTCAGGAAGTAGCTGAGGAATCCATGAAAAAAGCTGCTACTGAAATTGTGGATATAAAAGAAAATTTTTCATCTGATTTTGTAAAATGTGGCATATCTGTGGATGGCACATGGCAGCGTAGAGGCTATACGTCTATGAATGGTTGTGTTGCTGCAATATCAGTTGATACTGGTAAGGTGTTAGACGTAGAAGTTATGTCGTCCTACTGTCCTACATGTAAGAGACTTCAGACTATGCCAAGAAACTCTGAAATATGAGTCGTCAAAAGCCGACCACATATGTCAGTTGTAACTTCACGGGATCTTCGTCAAAAATGGAAATTGTGGGGCTTCACGAATATTTCTTCGTTCAGAAAAAAACCGCAGACTTCAATACATGCCAATATTATGGAGATGGTGATTCAAAAACTTTCAATGAGTGTGAAAGACACTTATGGAATGAACAGTGTGACAAAGTTTGAGTGCATTGGCCATGTACAAAAGAGAGTGGGCTCGCGTCTAAGAAAGCTAAAAACAAAAACTAAAGGACTGTCTGGTAAAGGCAAATTAATTGATAATTTTATCGACCGACTTCAAAATTAACTACGGAATTGCTGTACGCAGTAATGTCGGTAACTTAAATGCCATGCAGCAAAATGTAATTGCTGCGTTATATCACTGTGCATCAAGTGATAAGAACCGATGCATGGTCAGTGCCCAATAGGGAAAGACAGCTGGTGTTATTTTCAGCGGGGGGTGGCAAATGGAACAAAATGTACCACAAAATATGTTGGTTTATCAAATGATGTTTTAAATAAAATTAACCAGTATATTTAGAACTATGCGACAAACAGATATTAAAGTTAAGTTGCTTACATGGACGCACGTAAAATGCAAATGAGTGTTTTTAACGGAAATAGTCTGGCAAAAAGTTCCGAAAGAAGTATTTGTTTCGCTCAAAACAATTAAATTTGGGTCGTATGATGCTGTTATACATTTCAATGAGGGATTAAATGGGTGCCTCAAAGTTTTTAATAAGATGAATATTGAAAATCCTGGGGTGTTTACCTTACGGGGATATAAACATTTAGATGAATGCAGAATTCGTGAATCGATTCATAACGCAGACTCCAAAACAAAGAAACATAGAAAAATTTTAAGAGCCCTTAAAAAGAAAAAAAATATATTTTAGAAGTTAAAGATGGAGAGAATTATAAATCTGGTGCATTTTAATAAGAAAGTAAGTGTTTTTCTTGTAATCAGATTAGTTTAATGTTATTTTTGTCGTTTTCTCAAAATGAGTTTTTTTACATTTTTCTTACCGCAAAACACAATATCTCAAAAAGTTATGCTTGGATGAAATAAAATTTTTATATATATATGTTTTTTAAATACTTATACAGGGAATAGACCTCTCTTAAGATTTTATGTTGAGTAGAAATTTTTTATACAGCAATAAAGTGAAAATTACAATAGCTTTAAAGAAAATTTCAACGTTAAGAAGCTCGAAACACAATAGCTTTCTCACGTAATTGTTATATTACCAAAATAAGTGTCTATTCCCTAGATAAGGTTGTATGTTATATTATTCAATTTACAAAATGTCAATATATTTATTTTATTTTCAGTTATCATGTTTTGCGTAAAGTCTTATTTTTGCTTATTTTTTCATAAAATACCCCTTTCACGGAAAAATGTGCACTAACAAGACTTTACTTGGGTGTTTTTCTCATTTTAAAGACCCATAAGGTCATAAAATATGCATTAACAGGCAAAATTCAGGTTAATTCAAAAAATTTTCTTCGAAGGTGTTCTGTTACCTTAACCCCAAGATGGGATTCGGATCCAATTTTAGGCTCTTGCCTGATATTTATTTCCACGGAGCAGAAACGTCACCGAGTTCATTGAATAGATTGACAGTAATGTTAAGTTTTACGAGATACCTAATAATTTGGCATGGTATTATCTTAATGGGCGTCTTAGAGGCCGTGCGTTAGACTGGTATGAAATATTCGGATCTTCTACAGTGAAAGGGAATGCTACGAATTTCGCGCAATTGAAAGAGGCTTTGACGGCAAATTTCCCAGCGTTAGGAATAAGACTGAATTGCAAGTCAAGTTCTATTCGTCATATCAGGGTCACGGTCAGGCTCCGTCAGACTTTATATACGACATTCTCAAAATACATAAAAAATTGGGATTAAATATGTCGGAAGATAGTTTGATCGAACATATTGTTGCCCGTTTGGAACCAAAATTAATGGAATATATAGAGATTAGAATTCCAACTACTCAATTGCAGTTGCTTCAGATGATATATAAGTATGAGGAACGATATTTGAGGAGAGACAATCCAGGTTCGAGCAATAATAATAGTGAAAGACGAGCTTGTGATGTGAGTAGGAGGTCTAACGAAGGTCGTACTAATAGAAATTGGAGAGATACTGGGGTAGTCGAACGTCAAAATGATAGGAGACAGGGATATAGAACTTCCTATGAGACGAGACCCCAGGGGAACTATGGTAATCAAGGGTTCGAGAACAGGAACCGTATTGATAGGAATGATCGCGGATTCGAAAGTAGTGATAGAAGAGATCAATGTAGAAATATTATGGGTCCGAGTGATAATTTGAACAGGGGGTCGAATAATCGATGGAATAGGGGTAGTCATAAAAATTTAAACTTTTTAAGCGTTTGAAATCAAGATCGATCGCATGTTGATGAGAAACCTCCTACAAGGGTTTCTGCTTTAAAGATGTCCCCCGTATGTGCCAATTTCAGTGAACGGCATCTTCACTAAGGCATTATGTGATACTGGGGCCGAGAAGTTTATCTCTGAAGAAACGTATATATATAAGGCATATTTTTCTTATAAACCAATAAAAAAATCTAATGCAAAAGTTATAACGGCTCAGGGCGGCTGTTGCATCAATGTATTAACAATAGAATTAGAAATTCGAATAAGAGAATTCACAAAAAAATGGGATTTTCACATATTAGCAGATTTCGAATATCCATGCATTTTAGGCGTCGATTTTATAAGAAACGCGAAGATAACAATGAATTTCGAGGAAATGTCTTTAGCGATTCCGGATTCGCAAATCGAAGAATTAAAAATCGTTGAGGGGAATTTAAAAATTGATCTTTTAAATACAAAATCGTGGAAAGTTTTGAAGATAGCAATATAACTTGTGCAGTAATTAGAGATTTGGTACTTTCGTCAAGGGAACAATTGATAGCTGAACAAAAGCAGGACCCCGAGTTGGGTCATATTTATCACTACTTACAAAACCCCGATGACAGTTCAGTAAATGCGGGGGTCTATTTGAACTGGTCCCATGATTTTAAAATAATCGAAGGGTTGTTATTTTATGCGAAATACGCATCCTCTCTCGGAGAAATGAGAGTATATATTCCAAAATCGATGCAAGGTGCGATAATGCACGAATTTCATGATAAGCCTAAGGCTGGACATCTTGGAATATGGAAAACATATTTACGCGTAAAGGATGCATGTTATTTTCCATACATGCGTAGGGAGATACATGATTATGTTTTGACATGCGAGATGTGCCAAAAATTTAACTGTAAGAACGCGTTACCGGCCGGTCATTTAATACCGATTGTAACTAATTATCCGAACGAAATAGTTTCATTAGATTTATTAGGCCCTACCCAGCTTCGAAACCCCAAAAATATCGATATATTTGTGTAACAATGGATCATTTTACGAAGTGGTTAGAAATAATACCCCTCAGAAAGGCGTCCGCAAAAATAATCGCCAATGCCCTGTTCGAAAATTATATTTCGCGATATGGAGCTCCCATCAAATTGATCAGCGATAACGGTCCCCAATTTGTATCCGAAGTTTTTGAACATTTAAGTGATATATTAGATATAAAGCATGTCAAAACAGTACTGTATCGACCTCAATCAAATCGAACGGAACGTGTTAATCGCGATTTACTACAAATGATTGCTTCTTTTCTAAATTATAATCATGAATCCTGGGGTAGGTTTCTAAATGAATTTGCAAAACGCATTAAGAACGGTAGTCCATGAAACCACGGGAAAGACCCCAGCAGAATTAGTTTTGGGCAGGAAACTTATTACACCATTTCAAAAACTTGTGATGGTGACAGTTGGTGCAGAATTTGTGGCTGGGAATATTGAAAAGGTGTTTGAGGAAGCTAGGCAGAATACATTGAAAAAGTAAGAAAAGTGGGCGAAATATTACAATAAAAGGAGACGCGAAATTAACATTAAGGTGGATGATTTAGTGTTGGTCGAAACTCACCCTATTAGTTCAGCCAGTAAAGAGGTGGTTGCTAAGTTCTGCCCTAGGTTTGAGGGTCCTTTTAGAGTTGTGAGTGTTAAAAACAATAATGTTGTAATTTGGAAGGCAGGTAGAAGAACTACAGTCAATATAGACCAGGTTCGAATTTATCATCAGAGAAAAAGCGATGCAAGTTTAGTGGAGGTAGATTGTTCAGTTAGTAGAGGACGTGAGTATCAATCGAGTAGTTCTGAGGATGCTAGATATGGGTTAGATAGGTCGCAAAGTTCTAAGAGTAATGAGTCTGGTGGAAGACAGGAGAGAAAAGAAAATGGTAGAGTAGGAAATAAAAGTAAGCATAGAGAGACAAAAGGGAGCGGACACGAGCTGACAAAGAGTCGGTACAAGAGGGCATTAACTGACTCGCTATCACAGACGAGACAACAAAAAATAGTGAAAACTCAGCACTCCAAAAGATGTAAGAGAAAACAGGAGTCACTTCCAGAGGAGCCGAGGTGTAAAAGAGCAAATATCTACAGAGAAGTCTACAGACGAAGGCTCCCGTCCTCCATCTCGTCGAATGTGCAAACAAGGAAGAGGAACAAAGTGGACGATCGCTACAGTAGACAAGTTCCAGAAAGGGATCGCCAACCGAAAAGGTCCAACCTCAGCAGTTCAAAGGACGGCGGAGAAAGCTATGGGAAAGCCAGATCAAGATCACCAATAGAATCATTGACAGGTCATGACAGATTCACCCGATCTAGAAGTGATCAAAAAGGACGAGGTCACAACTACAACTCGAGGAGTCGCCGAGACTATAGACCAGACTGCCAGGAGCCAGGATAGAGTCAACCCAACAGAAGGTTCACGTCATTGGAGGAGCAGATAGGAGACACATTAAAGAAAGAAGAGGAGCAAGATATTAGCCAGGTTGTATTGTTTCATTAATATTTTTACTGACAGGAAGTTGGTTGAATTTTTGCAAGAAGCAAGTCTCGTTTTGTTAATAATGTTGTCTCATGCAAAAGTGTCACTACGTTGAGTGAAATGACCTTTTGTATATTTAAATATATTCTTAATTGTGGAAAGCATATGAATGTTTACATTTGTTTACCTTATCCAAAGGCTTGGCTAAATGTGCGAGAATTCATTGTATTTTTGTTTATATTGAAAATTGTATATAATTGTGTATATATAAACATATTGAAGTGTATATTAGTATATATCTGGTTTTTGGGACTCGCGGCGTAGAGAGAGGAATTTAATCATAACACTAACAGCGCTACGCGATTAGAATGGAACTTTTATTTTTAGAAACCAGATAAAATTTGTAAAGTAACTGACAATTTAAATATGTGTGGATTCAATGTTGTGTGTATAAAGTGTTCAAAAATTCTTTTTGTACGTCCACTGATCCAGTTCTCATTTCAGGGTGGCTGACTCTGATGTTTTGAAGATTTTATGTTGAAGATTAAAATAATACAACCCAGGATGTGTCATTACATATCTAAGTTTTCGGGTTGTGTACGGCCGGGTTTTACACTCCCGTGGGAGGTTTTTCCTTGGTCCTCGCCCAAATGGGGTACACCTTATATAATGAATGTAAAAGTTAAAATCGTCTAGTGACTATAAATTTTGAGCTAGTAGTTTTGAGTGTTTCTTTAGCGTATTGTTCTATAAAAGTTATTGTTAAACTAAAATTTAAGATGTTTAGATAAATTAAGACTTAAAATTTTCAACGTAATTTATATCGGGCCATTGAGACCCTTTTATAAATCCCGTTTTTTTTCTTGAGAGGGGCTGTGACGGGTCTATCCCCGTCAATCTTCTATTAATCCTCTTGGGTAACTTTGGGGCTAGCAATTATTCAATTTCACAGCCTCCTCGGGAAAAACACGAGATAGTCATATGCTAATGAGTTCGACTATATAAAGTCTAGATTTCGTAAATGTTAGAGAGAGAGAGAGAGGGAGAAGGAATTGGTAAACTAAATGTAAGTATCGTCTACGGATCTCCTCAGCAAGCTTAGCGCGTATTAGATAGTATTTGATATTGTCAATCATTGAAGGAATCAAAGGGATTACATTTAGTACCGACCTGACGTTAGCAAGGGCTCGTCTCCTTTGTTAATTCTGATAGCTGAGATTACTTAGACGGGAATATTAGATTTGAAGGTTAGAATTGAGTATTAGATTTGAGTATCAGGATTAATCTAAATATCAGAAAATCACTCCAGGGTTTCCACTTATAGTTTGAACTTGTGTTTGTTAATTGTGTTTGTCTGTCTACAATAAATAATTATTGTTATGGCTTTTGTTGGTGATGATATGTTTCTTTCCACACCAGGTACGCCGGGCAATTTGAACCCAGTCCAAGATAGGACAGGGGCACGACAATTTTTTTAATTTCTTTCCCACGCAGGAAAATATCCTGCCGTCTAATGAAATAGGCGATGGCCGTTGAAATGATTCTTTATAATATGTTCGCTATTGTTGATGGTTTATTTACATGAGATTGATGTTTGCTTTGGCTGGGATTGACGAGGCAGCCCTGTGATTAATTAAAACTGGTATATTACACATCTTGAACACATAAAGAAAGACAAGGACGACACAATACACACACACAAAACAAGCTGCAGCCGGCTACATGTTAAACAGACAAATACAGAAGCGAAAAGAGGGTCGGTCTCCAGGAATCTCGTTATTTATATGCGACTCAAATCACATGATCTGAGTGGGTAGCTAGATGTAGTTTAAAATACTGCTGTTAGGCGGCTGGCTTATTTATTACAAAATGTGGGTCCTGAAGGGATGGACCAGGTAACTAAAAGGATTATATTAGTGGAAATTATTATATATATATACTAGATGGCCCGACCCAGCTTTGCACGGGCTTTTACCGAGGGTATAACTTAATCCCCATGTTAATTTCCTCCTTTCTTTCTGACGCCAGCACTTTTGTGTGGGTGTGACGCGTACGATATGAGTGTATGGCCCGTGAGTGCGTGTCATGTGGCTTTGTCGTTTAACATTTTCCCTTCTCTTCACAAAATCAACACTTCCAATATTATTTTTCAAAATTAGTTTTACTTCTTTGTTTCTTTCCTCTCCGCTTAGCCCGGCGTTGCACGGGTTTTTACCAATGAATAACTTAATCCCCATGGGAATTTCTTGTTTCCCTCAGGACGCTGGCACTTATGTGTGTGTATGCACTATGTGAGTGATTTCTTTAACTATGATATTAAAACTCCTTTTTTCGAAATTTGTTCTTGCGTTGGTGCGGCACTTAGGAATGGTGAGTAAAAGCTTAGGTGCCGTCCTCGTCACTTGACGATGGTTGAAAATTTGGAGGTTCTTTGCTAAAAATCCTCAAATAGGCGAAGAGTGCGATTTATAAATCACTCACTCACTTTTCAATTCTTTCGTTGCCATTTTTTAGTCCCCGGAAACGAAAATGTAGCCTTTTTAAAAATAGTTGTATGTTGAATAAAGTCAGAAAAGTAGAAATTTTTCAAATTACAAAATTTTACTACTATTTTAAATCTTGAAGTAAAATTGTGAGGGTATTTTGTAATGTTCGACACACGGGGAAAAAGTTTTATTCAATTAGCTTTATAAAAGAAGAAATTATTAAATGATTGTTTTAAGTATTTCGAGTGTTTTGTTAAAATTTGTTCAAAAGGTTTTTGGATTTTTATTTTTTAAATCACTGATTCTAAAAGTTTTAAAAATCATTTTTATTTAAACGCAACGATTTTGATTCATTTTAGAAAAAAATCATAAAATATGTAAAATATCATTTTTTTAAATTCTTGAAAAAAAAGATAGTTTCTACATTTTATTTTTTTAATCACTGATTCTAAATGATCAATGTATTTTTTAAAAATCTTTTTCATTTAAATTCATCTATATTTATTCATTTTAGAAGAAATCATAAAATACAAAACACAATTAATTAATTATTTTATCCTAATATTGATTAAAAATATTCCTTTAGCACAATTAATTGTGACATGCCAATTTAGTGATTTTTGATATATTAATAACACACAATTAATAATGAAGAATTTTTTATTTGAACATAGATTTTATTTTTTCTAATGAAGTTATGCTTATTTAACTGAATAATTCAAAAAAAAAAAATCGAAATGAGCAAATTTTGCGTTTTTATTATGAAATTATATGTCAAAAAAGAATTTATACATTAGGCATTATTTTAAAGTGAACTATAAGTTTTATGAAAGAGAACAAAAATTTTGATACTGATAAATATTTTAAATGAGTATCAGAAATGTATTGAATACATTTTATCATCTTAATCTAACATCTAAAATGATTTAATTTTGAAAATTATCTGAAGAAAAAATGAGGGAAATTGAAGCAAATATAACTTTTTTACACGCATTTTTTTACTCGCCAAATTTACTGATTTTACCCTGTTTAAGTCAGAACTTTTTAGTGTAACCCTTAAATGAGATTCGGTCGACGGTTAAAAAATTCAAAGGTTCTTGGCGCAAGACTATTTTTCTACTTCAAAGGTTTGGCTAACTGCAAAATCGCGTATTTTTTTATTAATTTTTTTATTTATAGGGCATAATTTTTAAGTTAATGCTGTCAAACTTCACGAATAATTGCAAAAATAAAGTACTTTTAAATAAAAAGAAATGTACAAAAAGTACTGTTTATATTATTTTTCGCAAAAACGGTTTTTTACGAAAATCACGAAAAAATTTTAAAATCCGTAATTTTTGCGCAATTTTTTCAATCTTCGTGCAGATTACGGATAAAATATTTTTACATACGGAAATAAAGTTTCGTGTGATTATTTTCATAAATGACAAAGTTATTGAATGTTAAGTTAAAATATTGAGTATTTTTTGAAATCTTTTTAAAAAAAGTTTTGGAAATTTTATTTTTTAAATGACTGGATCTAAAAGAGAAAGGCTTGAAGTTATTTAGTGTAGAATATCGTTTTAATAACACGAAAACAAATTCATACGCAACAATTTAGAAATAATTTGCATAAAACGCACAGTTTTAATCCTTTATTAAAAAAATTCTTAAAAAATAGAAAATATTATTATTTTGCAAAAAAATTATACCGTATTGTGGCGATATAAATGATTTTCCGATTCTATAATTATTTTTTGCTGATTTCAACAGTAAAAATTGGATGACAATGTTAAGATGTTGGAAAACGTCGGATCACCGCTCGGCCGAAACGGAATGGAAGTGCTGCCAAGTAAACAACCCGCAGGAGTAAAACAACTAGGCGTTTTAAGGTTTTTAATTAATATCTTTTTAACTAATTGCAATATCGAAATGAAAAATAGTTTACATCCTATTCTCAGACCTACTGAATATATGCACAAATTTTATTAGAAACGGTCTAGCCGTTTCGGAGGAGTTGGTTACAAACACTGTGACAGGAGAATTTTATATATATATATATATATGGTTTCCAATTGATTAAATTTTCTTTTAAAATTAAAGTGATGTCCTGATTTAATGAGCCTCACTATCGTAGACCCCTATTTACACCCTATGGGCCCCAAAATTATTTTTTCGCAGACGTCGAACACTTTCAGGCTGTCATAGAACCCTGGGGGTCTATATAGACCACTTTGTGAATCACTGCTCTACTGTAACGTTCCATGAACTCTTTTCTACACGGCTAGCCACCATAAAGAAACACCAAGAAAGACAAGGGATAGCACAACAAAATTTATTTTATAGATAACATGTTGACCAAGTATCAGATGATAAATTTATAGACTTCTGTGAAGTGTGGTTCCTGCCAGAATCAGTAGCCATAATAGCCGCCAGTGTTGGAGATCACCGCTGCCGCGCGCCTCGGATAGATTCAAAGAGACTTTTGATGTGTTCGTGGAATACAGCAGACTAAGCAGCTTGCACGCGTTACAAAAGTTGTTCTGGTGTGGCAGCTGGGTGCGTAATCTGGGCCAATCGTTGAGCAACCATGGACCACATGTTTTCTATCGGCGATAGATCCGGAAAGTGAGCCTACTAGTGTAGCAATTCAGTCTGGTGATTGACGAAGATCCTTTGGACAATGCTTGCCACGTGTGGTTGCGCTTTATCATGTTGAAATATGGCTGTGTCCAAGCCCTGAAGGTAAGGAAGGACAACTGGATCCAAGACCACGGAGATGAAGCGCTGGCTGTTTAAAGTACCGGTAATGCGTACTAGAGGAGTGCGAGAGTGATATCCAGTACCGCACTATACCATAATAACCGGTGCATGCCCAGTGTGGTGTTGCTTAACACAGCCGTTCAGCATCCTCTCACCATGGTGTCTCCAGACTCGAATCTGACCATCGCGGTGTGGCCGCGGTGGCCGAGTGGTCTAGGCATCGGATCATGGCTAGTTTGTCATGGGTTCGATCGTGCATCGCTCCCCTACACGACGGATCTTTAGTGGTACTAGTACCACTAAAGATCCGTCGTGTAGGGGAGCGATGCACGTTAAATCTGTCGAGAGCTCAAACGTCCTCCCGTTGGTGTGGTGTGGTAGTTAGGAGAGGGGGTGCCAGCTCAGGTGTCGTCCGCGTCACTTGACCATGGTTCAAAATTACGCGGACCGTCCCAAAAGCCCTCGTGTAGCTGAACAGTGGGACGTTAAATTTCACTCACTCACTCACTGACCATCGCGGTGTTGAAGACAGATGCGTGACTCTTCAGTAAGGACAACTTCATTTCATTCATCTCACCATTAATGGCGGAGACGTCTGTTGATCTGCTTCAAGGGTAGACCATGCAATGGAGGTCTTGCGGACAGACCACTCTGCTGTAAATGGCGTCAAATGGTACGCTCAGACACTGAATAATGTGTTACAGTCTCAATGTGTTGTGCTATGGTTCGTGATGTGACTGAGCCATCCGTCACTGTCATGCACTCAATTTGCCTGTCCTCAAGTGAAGTCGTGCACTGAGGTGGATTCGATCGACTACGTCGGTCGGTCTTACCAACGGTCACATATTGCATTACAGTGGTTTGGTTTCGTCCAACACGACTACCGATTTCCCTGAAAAGTAATCCACAATCTCGGTAGGCCAACATCCTTCCTCTGTCCAAAATCGGATACTTGGTCAAAACCTGATCGCTGTTTTCTACGTGACATAACTAATCGTTTTTTGAAAAAACCACAAGAAAAACACAACTGTCGAACTTGAAATTGTCGAAATCTTCAAGCCTTAAATAGCGCTTTGCGGTGACGCCACAGGCGTTTGTGATGTGTGTCTGTGCTGAAATTCTAATAATTTGCATATCTCACCATGGCTAATGCATTTTGTAAATTTATGTTATTTGAGTGCTTCCTTTGGGGTGTTGCTTTTACGGTGGCCAGGAGTGTATGTTATAATCTCAGTATGGAAATTTTTGAGTCTTACTCGTATATAATCCTTCGAGCAACTATACTTTCGTCATTGCTTATGTTTCATATGCTGTCTCTTGTTTCTGATTCTCATCACTCTCAGGTGATGTCTTATGCAGTTACTATACTGTTTGAATTGTTGCTGCTGTTGTTACTTATGCCACCTGTCTGACGTAGTCATATCGAGGACCACAAGATTCATCATGACCGCCTGCCGTTAGCCTAAGCTTTGAGCCCCCATGAAGGTGAATTTTGCTCACACAACACGATAGATGGCGTTACCATTTGGACCCACACATTTAACGAGCACGTTCTCCGTGTGTATTCAGTGGGTATTTGGTGGCATTGGGCATCGAACCCCGGCCTTGCGGTCTAGAGTCCGATGCTCTAACCACTGTTCGAATAAATTGGGATGAGCAAATTTTCTTGTCTGAGTTAGTATGTGATTATCAGTGACGTCTTGAACCACTCAAATCGGTTGTACCTACCTAGATGCAATGTGATTGATCGACCTTGACCATAATTTACTCGTTTGATTGGCTTGGTGTGTCAATTGTTCAGTTGTGGCATTTAAGTGTAGCAACTGGAGTTAGAATTTTGCTTTCCTTGTTACCTTGTTCTGTGATGGATATTACACACACTCTCATGAATAATTCTAAAATAATCACTCTTAATTAATCCCAATTATATGACTGTGAACGATATAACAATGCTAGTTGGTGTGGGCAACTCACAATTGTTTCAAAGACTTTAAAACATTTCAAAATTCCGGAACATCGTCTCCAAAAAGAAAAGAAAATTGAATGCTAAAATAGGGAAACTACTCCAAGAACTGATAAAATTTATAAAATTTTTATAAGGAATTTGCAAAATAAGTCGAAGAAAGATGAGCAAAGAGCTCCGAAAGGTTGATCGGATTATAGTGTTAAGGAAAACCCTTCAACTGTAAGGAAAATGCTTCTGGAAGTTAGCCATAAAGCAATTTCCTATTCTGAAAAAGATCAAAAAACGTCTACAATTGGATAATTACCGATTCTTTGCTGTTAACAACAAGAATAAGGTGATTTTAAGGTATCCGACTGGTTGCAACAACTTTTTTTTTTTTAAAAAAAAGGAAATATGGGATTTTTGTTGTTGTTATTTTTAGATTTGTTTAGTGCATTTTAAGAAAAATGTGCTAAAATTAAGAAGAGAAAAAAAATTATTATTACTAACAAGGGAGAAAATAGGTAAACTTTGACAAAAAAATAGCATAAACGTGATCCATTCCGTACCAAAGGTTTATGAACACATTTTCAATTTTTTCCAATCTAATGTGTTTTTATAATATTCATTTTTGAAATAATTTTGAGGATAAGAGATATTTTAAGTGTTGCGAAATTTAGAGCACTTTATCTTAGTTGTTATATGAAATTGCTTAAAATGCAATGATTATATTCACAAAAGGGACTGTAAATTTTGTAATAAAACAGTGAATGATAAATCAGAAAGTTAAAACTGTTCTACTATTATACAGAACTTACAGAAAAATTTCAGTTAATTATGTTCAAAACTTTTTGAGCAGGCCCCGTTTGATTATTTTCAAAAAATCCATCTTGTGTATAGTAATAGCATCTGCTTTTGCTTGTAGTTTTTGTTCTAGTGAACGGAAAATGATGAATTTAATATTTTTATAAAGCTAATAGATGGCTCATAAAATAAAATCATAAAAAATTTTTCAATTTTTGGCAAAATTCACAATTTTAGGGTAGTTGGATTCTTTAAGTGATGAAACACATTTATTTGCGCAGGGATTCAAATTAGGTGTAGTTAGAAGAAGTGAAGTTGAATCTCTGCTACCAGATCATACCCAACAGATTATAAAACACCCCAATATTTTGGGGGTGTATTTTACAACAAATGTCACTAGAAGCTTAGTTCATCTTAAAGATATGATAAATTATGTCAAATACACATATAATTATTACACAGTAGAATTCTTGCGTTCATGGAACTATTTGATGGACCATTTCAACATGATTTGACATCTTGTCACAATTCGAAATTGATCCAGACTTTTATGCGAGAAAATAAAATAAAAATCCTTATTTGGTCTGGCAACTCACCAGATCTAATGCCTGATGAGAATTTATGGCATATTCTTAAGAATTGTTTAACTAAGATGAGTGTCACGACAACAGAGCAAATGATAAAAAATCATATACAAGTGTGTTTTTACGATGATGAAGTTAAGAACATAGGAGCTGCACTAGTGAAATGAATACAAAGACGAGCTGAAGAGATCATTTCTGCTATAGGAGAACATATTTCGTGCTAATAAAGAAGTGTTTATGTCTACTTAAAGTATGTAATGATAAAAAAACAAGTTTATTAGTGAGAAAATAATTTTCTTACCATTTGTCCCAATTAATTCGAACGGTATAGTATAGCAAAAAGCCCACCTGTTACACCTTGTTTTGCACACAGTTGTAATTAAGAAGGCTTTTGCAAGGCGTTTATAAGCAAAATATCAGTTTCCATTAAAATATAATTGAAGACATCCTTTCTCACACTTCTTCAAAAATAGCCATGAAAAGAAAATGATTTTTTCTTCATTTCAAAATGTAATTTATTTACTCTAACTTTCAAAACACCAATTTTACACGATATTAGAAAAACAAAATCATTTCTGTAAAAAATTCGATTCATTAATTTTTGATGCGCAACATCTTTCCTCTCGGTTGCTGGATATTTGTGGGAGTGGTTTCGTGAAAAAAGACGAAAATGTGTAACATAAAGTCGGGGAAGCGCACGATGATTGATTTGACCTATCAGCGCTTGGTTGTCTCTCTTCGCTGCCCTCGGATTGCGGTTCAACTCTAGTAGCCATCAAGCAGCCAGGCTTTTTTTTGGGTTAAATTTAGCATTTCAAAAGATGAATTCAAAAACTTTATTTCATTTTCATGACTTTGAATACACTTCTCTCATACCTAACGTGATCATTTATTCTTTGACTCAAAACGGGACATTGGTTTATTTAGTTCAATTAACAGGTGCACAATGAAAAAAACACATTTTAAAGTTATTTATTCCGAAAAAGTTACGAATTAAAAAATGTACCCAAAATGTTTAGTTATACTTAGATTTATCAGAGGAACAAATTTGCTTTAATATAGCTGGGGAAGATTTTAAGTAAGAATGAATATCTTGACCAGTTTCTTTTTATATACACCTTAATTATCAACATTGCCTTTCAAACTGAAATTTGTAACTTGGTTTTCTCAGATGTCCACAATTTGCTCATCATAGAAAATACTCTTTCTACTGGATCATTTGTAGCAGGAAAACATAAATATATTCAATTAAAATAGAAAAGCTTTCATGCTGTAGGTTGTAGGGGTGAAAGTGTTTGATTACTTCCAACCAACGAGTTTCATCGGAAACATTTAGATTATTCTATTGGGTTACTTTTTGCGATGTAATGTAGATAGAAATTAATGAAAATTCGTCAAAAACTTCTGTATCTTTATTACAATCAATATATTCCTTTTCAATTAATACATCCAGAGATTTCTGAACGTCTTCTCATGCGAAGACCTTTCTTAAATCTGACCAATAAAATATATCCATTTCTTTGGTAAGAATGCAACTCCCTGCTCCAGATATATATATTCAAGGCTTGTTTTATGAAATTCTGTAGCCGTTCTTTTCACAAACTCTTCATCTATATCAGTACAATTACCTTTGGATTTCATCATTAATTGACGGCCCGTAAATGGAAGGAACTGATTGGTCTGTTTCTGAGTCAAATTGTCTTTTTGTTGATGGATTTCTTTTACAGCTTCAGTCTGAACCTTCAAGTTTCTCAATACAGCTTGATGAAAACTTGCTGACTGAGAGTGTAAAAGTAAAGCCACAATTCGGATGTGAGATATTCAAAGAAGTTTTTAGTAACAGGGAACATTTTTCAATACCCCCCAAAAAAAGTTTTTTAAGGGCTGATACATTTTTTAAAACCCTTTCCAAGGCAGGCAAAAGAGCAAGCTATCTGGTTTTGCTATAGCCGAGCATTTGTTGATATTCAGTTTCGGCGCAAAACTCCTTTAGAGCTTCACCTCGAATCGTATAAATAAAAAAATGAATACATCTCACAATAACTGTAAGTTTTTTTTTTTTTTTTACTTTACACTCGGAATAATCACGGCCCATTTATGTGACCTATCTGGCAAGGTCCTCATCTAGCTACTACACCATAGTTATCATAAGTCTCGGCTCTTCTCCAAGTTGAACAATGACAGTTATTTTTGGTCAAAAATTGCCTTATTCCTTGTGCTAATTAAAAAAATTCATTAAAGATATAATTATTCGATAGAAAAATTATTTCTTATCATACCCGATACATTTTTTTTAGGATTTCAGTTACTACTGCATATTTACCACGATAGCATGTCAGATGTTACACGTCATATGCGACTACTGTAAGGCTCGTTTCTTTTTTTTTATTAATATATTATGTATTTTTTGCCGAAAAATAATTTTTGTTCAAAATAAAATAAATATATAATAGCTTTACGAAAAAATTAAAATGACAAGATTATTACAAAAATATGTAAGAAAAGAAAACAATTCATACTCTACAAAACAAAGTTTATTTTTTTAATTTTATGCTTCCAAATATAATGTTTAATCCATAATGCATTTGAAAAAGCTACAGTAAAAATATTGGAATTTGTTCTAGTTTGATTCCAGTATTGTAATAAAACTGCGTTTTACAACTACTTTAAATATTTTGGACGGAACATTTTATCATCTTCTCCATCTTTCAATTTCTGACATTCTTCCTTATCATTATCTTCTTCCTTTTGAGTTCCATCTTCTGGATTGATGCACGATAAGGTACAATGGAATTTACAACAGACTTTGCCCGATGGACAATCAGATGAGGAGCAGCATTCCATTTGCCGTCCACTTGCACATGAAATACGATAAGAAGAAGGACATACATATTCTCCTATTTCAAATTAAAAATGTTTTAAAAGGATAAGCTAAAATATTTCAAATGATTAAATAATAAAATATACAAGAACTTTATTATTGTCAGTAATATTTGTATCTGAAGCTTAATATACGCAACTTAAAAATATTGTTATTAGGGATACAAAAATTAGGGAAACAAACACAAAAATTAACAAACCCTAAGAAAACGCCATATAAAACAAAACAGTATGGAAGCCATAATTTCTCGGAATGGTATACAGAGCACAAAGTTATAATCCAGAGAAGCAATTTGGTTGCATGTAAGTAACAAAAAATTTATTCCTTGGAAATAATATATGATTTTTAATATAGTGTTCGGTCCCTTCCCAAACTCTACTGCACACTCCTGTTTAGTAAGGATGTAATATGGATATCAATGAGACTTTGAAGAATACTGTTCCATTTTTTGATAAAGGGCAATCTGCAGGTCTAGAACAGTAACGAGGGGCCTTAATCTTGCAGCAACACTTCATTCCAGTGTGTCCCAAACATTTTTGACCATGGTTAACATCAAGAGACCATGCTGGTCACTTCATGCATTGTATTGATTCAGTTGAAATATGTTTTTGAATTAGAACCGTAAAAGGTTTGGCACTATCCTGCGTTAAAAGAAAGAAACCACCAAAGGCTGCAACAAAAGGTTCGACATGTGGTCGCAAGATCTCGTATGCGTACCTTTGAGCCACCTAGTTGACCTTTCGAATGATATGCAGGCCAGTATGTCCAGGGAAGTTTTAAGACTTCTTGAGGCCCTGCCTCCCCACAAACGTAGGCCTCTATATGACGCTTAAAATAGACAGTGTATGGCATACATTGTCCAATACTCGTACGAACAATAACCAGAAACAAATAAATGTGCGTGATTGCAATCGCACAAACCGGCTCGACTAACTACCACTTTTTGACTGTATGAATAATTATGGTGTATCGTGGTAGGCCTATACTTGGACGACGGTCATCGCTTGTAGCCAGTTAACATATCGTCTATAAATTCCAGTTTTTGGAGAATACAACCAGAAATAATATCTGGCCGTTGAAATTTTTCAAATTAGAATGTCAATAAGGCTGAGTTGAAAACGAGACGATGTCCCCATTGTAGCCGCGGCCCTGGGCTCGGGTCCAGTTGGCCCATGCCTTAAGACATCCCAGAGTATGAATGCCTATGACGAAAAAGACCATTACCGTCAAACCATACCATCTGAAATGTAGTTTACCTTGGACGAATAGGAGATACTTCGAGTGCCTCTTTCCCGACATGCCAAAACACGCCTTGTGTCACACTCTTAAGTAAATCGGCACTCACTCGTAAACAGAACTTGATTCCAATCATTGTGCGTCCAGTCTCAATGCTCAGCTGCCCATAATTTTCGTACCCCACGGGACTTTCTATCAACAGAATGCCCACCACTGACTTATATGTGTACATTCCACCCTCGTGAGGCCTACTTTGGATTGTTTGGCTTGAGACAAATCGCCTCTGGTTACAAGAAACTACCATTGAATTTGTGTCTTATTTTCTATTCTGTTTCGACGAGTGACAAATATCAGTCATCATGTGCTGTGAAAGTACGTGAACTACCTTGCCCAGGCAAAGATTGAAAATGCATTGTTTCTGACACAGTCATCAATGAAACTTCTTGACACTCCAGAAACGTCTGTTACAGTTCCTTGTGTTTGAATGGATTTCAGTCTCAGGTAGTACAACAAGTCGTGAGCTCTAGTAGAACAGTTTGAGGGACATTTTCCAAGGACGTTTTTCTCAAAACAAGAGCAGAAATTTTGTTCATCTAAGGCATTAAAAAACAATAGCTTCAACAAAATCGCAATTTCTCCACGTAGCACTTTTTTCTGGTTTTTGAAGTCATCAACGTTGATTCGAAAAAATGGATGTGTTTCCTCTTCTTCAGTTTTCTGCTACACTTTAGACTACGGAAACTTTTTACCCCTGTTAGTTATCAGAAGAAAGATTTACCTAATTCTCTTCAATCCGCAATATCCCTTAATTTTTTTGAAATGTGTATTATTTTATGCCATATATTATTTATGACATATATTATTTTATGAGAAGTAAAAGTTTATTTTTTTTCTCCTTACTATTTGGAATGGTGTTTCTTTAAAGCAGTTTGGAGTCTTACGGCTTACTTTAAAGGCTGTAGGGTTTGTAAAATTAGAAGTTCTACTGATATAGTGGATAAATATAAAATACTTTTGTTTGAATAGTGAATAATACATATAAAATATATTTTTAAGCATATATTATTATTTACATTGTTTAAAGAATTTTTTTATACGTTAAAAACACAATCAAAAAAGGATTATCTAAAAAATGCTAAACTGGACTTAGTACATTGCGTACGAAATTTCTATATCCATGTTATAAATTTTAAACATTATAATAAAATTTCTTAAAGTATACGAGCACGTTTGGAACTACGAATTTGAAACGGCTTATGAAAAAATAGTTTTTTGACCTATAGTGTCAATTAAATTAAGATATTGGTATAAATGTTTAAAATAATATTAGACAAAACAAGATGTTTGGGAAATCAGGACATATTTTCAAAATATTTTTCTTTTATAGAGAAATGCTTTTATAATATTAATAATGTGTCAACGTATAGCTAAGACATCCAACAGCTTGAACTAGGGTTTTTCAGCTTTATAGTTTGTAAGTGGATTTGCTCAAGTTTTAATATAACAGAGTAGAGAAATTTTAAAAGAAAATTAGTGTTGGTCATTTTGATTCAAACTAACCCTGAAAATTTTCAGATATCTTCAAAAACCTAGTTGAGGCACTTCATAAATGTTTTAGATATATATATATAGCTGAGGTATATTATATTATTATAGAAACCATACCTATAAATGGAGAATATTTTGAAACTTTGTAATTTACATTTATTTTTTGCCAAAAATATATTAATATTTTATTGTATTAAATAATCCCGCATTATACAGCCCCGATACGCCATTTCCAAGTCACTGAAGACCTCCAAGTAGTCTAAATTAAAAAATCGGACTTAAAATT
>BMAO01008284.1:0-56259 GCA_019973975.1 Trichonephila clavata | reverse complement strand
TTCCAGTGAAATACGTATATTACCTGAAAGTATCTGATGAAATTGATCTAATTTCCTGCTGTATAAGTGTCGTTAGTAATAAAAATATGAAAACATAAATTTGACTAATTATCACAGTATTTCAAAGGAGAGAATTACATATTCTTCCAATAATTCTATCTGAAGATGAAAATCTTTAATCGTTGGAAAGTTGGTTCAATAGCTTTTGATTTTGATATAACATGTTTAAATACTCCAGTGCTATATACAAGTTACATACACTGTGCGGCAAACAAGTTTTAAGATTGTGTTCGTAAAAGAAATGGAAACAAGAAATTAATTTCTGTTTTGGGTTTTTATTAAAAATAGGACCCTCTGGCTTTAAAGCGATTTATTAAGGAATCAAATGCCGGTTGTAATCACTGCAAAGCATGCGTCGAAGCTACTTGTAAGGTCAAAATAATACCCTTTTAATTTCAGTTAAAATTTTCGGAATAAGGAGTAGTCACAGGGTGCTAAATCAGGTGAATACGGTGGATGGTTCATTTTTTTTACCAAAAATACACAGACATTTTTTTGGCAAAAATTGACGAACAACAAGGGAGGTGTGGCTGGGTGCATTGTCGTGTAACAAACATAAACTGCTTACAGTCCAATATTCTGCTCGAATGTGACGAATTCTGGCCATCAGACGCTTTAAAAAGCTAATTAGTATTGACCTGTAATTATATGTCCAGTTGGAAAGAATTCTTTGTGGTTAATACCCCTAGCATCGAAGAATGTAATAGGAATTGTTTTGATTTTGGATGGAATTTTTCTTGTTTTTTGGCTTGCTGTCTGGCTTCTTCTACCTTATCTCTTCCATCCAGAAAACATTTGTACCACACAGAAACATTTGATCTACTTAAACAACAGTCACCGTACACTTATCTCATGAGGTGGTATGTTTCCAATGCACTTTTACCAAGTTTTGCGTAAAATTTAATCACAGTTCTTTTCTCCCTCTTAAAAAATCAACATGAAAAAAATTTACTTCTGCAATGAACACATTATTATACAATTATGCAATTCTCTCACCTATTAAATGAAATGCGCACAACTTGTTGGCAGTGAGTCAGCAGACCATGTACATTATGACACATGCACATTTGCACACATGGTGCCATTACAGGCTGCACTTTGGGACTTAAAATGAGTCTTTCGTATAAATGGATAGTAATTTCCGATGAAACTCCAATTCTCTGAAAATATCTGATTAAATTGATCTAATTCTTTGATGCATATGTGTCATTAGTAATAAAGTTATGAAAATATCAATTTGACTAACCATCACAGTATTTCAAAGGATGGAATTACATATTCCTCCCATAATTCTATCTTAAAATGAAAATCTTTCTCTCTCTCACTGTTGGAAAGTTGGTTTAATAGCATTTGATTTTGATATATCATGTTTAAATACAGTGCTAATAACAAGTTACATAGACTGTATTTTTCATACTAATTCCATTTAAGAATAATAATGTTATATATTCAAAGGAATAATTTAGTATTTTATATAATTATATATGATACTGAATTAACACAAAAACAATTAAAGCAAAATAATTAGCAAGAAGATCCCAAAACTACATGATAATGGAATAAAGCTCCACTAATAGCTTTTCGGAGACCATTTTCGGAAATTCATTGATTTTATGTTTCCATAAACGATGGAATTTCCAGTGCTTCTTTTAACAAGACCAAAATCTTTTCGCGATTGGCTTGAGGAACATTTTATAAAATTCCAGCGATTTAGCTCAATTTGGCCACTTAGATCAATAAAATAAATCCCTCTGAACATATAAGGGATACGATCGAAATAGGTTTGTGAAAAACACCGGCAACAGGTACACAATTATAAAGGGGTGAATGACAATATTTCTTCAGGAGAGTTCCAACGAGTTGTTAAGTCAACATCCCGTTGAGCTGTTGCCCTTCACATGGCAAAAGATCATCCTTCATAGTATAAAAAAAATATCCCATGTTTTTTTGGTACTTCAGTGTATAAGAGCATTATAATTTGTATTGACGAAATTTGAATAATTTTTTTTTGGTAAAGAAATATGTAACCTATGCTGTGAGAGTTCCCATATTACTTTCTTCCACCACTATACTTTTTCTCACATTGTCCTCCATAAAAGTAGAACTGATTTTGAAGGGAAAATTATTCACACGTTTTTAATGATCAATATTTCTTAATAACCGTAATTTAAAGTAATAAAATTCAAAGTAAATTTCAAAAGCTATATTATCGTTATCATATAAATCGTTGCAATTGAATTTTATAGATATTTCTCTGGGATTACATGAATGGGAATTACGTTTTCTTAAAATTTTTTAACAAGGGCATCCATTATCTTCTATTGTCTTTACACGGAGATCATATAGATTCCCTAAAATCTTCAAATGCGTGTTTAGCTTAATATAAAACTTGTTTCTGTTATTTTATCTGAGCCTTACTATACATTTACTTTACATAATATTTTTATTTACTCTTAAATTTAAAATAAATTTATTGTAAATACACTCACTTCCAAAAGTTAAGCACGGAGAGGAAAATACTAATTTCAGGAAGCCAATCTGATAGAAGGTGTTTAAAACTTTCGTACAAATTGTTTTCAAGACATACGTGCTTCTATGACTTCCAGAAAACAAATGGAAGATTCTGAGCGCTGTCGTGATGTGGGGCGCAATGAAGCAGGACAGTCGATCACAGATGTTGCTCTTTTCTTCGGCATTCATCATTCTGTAATTTCACGTTTATGGAAACAATTCCAAACCACACAGACAGTTGTCCGAAGTGATTGCCCAAGGGTTACAACCCACGCGGAAGATCGATATATTGCTATTGTAGCCAAGCGGAATCGCAGAGTGACCTCCACACGTGTGACATCTATGGTTACAGCGTTCATCGGTAAGAATATATCTGCAGCTACTGTACTCCGAAGATTACACATGAATGGACTGTATGCCCGGGTACTTCGAGTCTGTGTTCCTTTATCCGTCCAATAAAGAGGGGCACGATTAAAGTGGTGCCGGGAACATGGCAACTGGACTATGTCTGACTGGGGCAATGTCATGTTTACTGATAAGTCAAAATTTGCTCTGGAGCCAGATGACAAGCGTATAAGGATATGGCGTAAACAAGGAACACGCAATCAGCACCAAAACATCGCCGAACATCACGCATTCCGAGGCGGAAGCATTATGGTGTGGGCAGGGATTTCATTAGGATACCGCACCGACCTGCACATCTTTAAACGGGGCTCTGTGACGGCTGTCCGGTATCGGGATGAAGTCCTAAGTCCTAGAACCCATTGTGAGATTGTACGCTACAGCAATTGGCCTACTTTTGTTTTAATGGACGATAACGCACGTCCCCATAGAGCTGACATCGTCGATGTCTACCTGGAGAGTGAAGGGATTGCGCGTATGGCGTGGCCAGCATATTCGCCCGACCTTAATCCCATTAAAAATCTTTGGGATTCTCTCGGCCGTGCTGTATTTTCTCGTTTCCCACCTCCAGCCACTCTTATTGAGCTGGAAACTGCTCTACAAGAAGAATGGCGATTGCTTTATTCTGCGGTGGTTGACCACCTAATTGAAAGCATGGTCAGAAGGTGTAAACTTTGCATACAGATGAAGGGGGATCACATACCCTATTTATGTCCTTTTTTCATTTTATGCTGCTTATTTTCCCTTTAGACTTAATTCTGTTCAAGTCTCCAGTATGACATTATTTGATAATTTACAAAAAATTAATATTGTTTTCATTTCTGTATATAGTTATTGATTTTGTTTTATGTATAAATATATATGCTACTTTACTGCCAAATTTTGTGTCAATCAAAGCAGTATTTGTTGATTTTTTTGCATTTTACATCTTCGTGCTTAACTTTTGGAAGTGAGTGTACATCTAACCACAGGTTCAAAGAATATAAAGTTGATTCAAAAAACAAAAGGCACTGATTTAAATATTTTGCAATATAAGACTTTAAGAAATTGTATTTTTGTTAATAACGCAGAAATGAAAAAAAATCATTATTAAAAAATAATTTTATTCTTTAATTCATGCGTTTGTAAAAGCAATTGTTATGAAATGTGCATATTACTTTTAGTTAATAATGATATTAACTTATTATTATCTGTCATAATCAGTTGAATTCATATTTACAGTCATTCTTTCTCAAAGTTATCAACTAAAAGTTTAGTGTTCGTAAATTTTTCAATGATCTAATATTAAGATATGAAGTCCAGTGGATAAGAGGTAGTAGATTGCACTTCCACGTCACAGGTCAGGGGTTCTAAACACGGGCTGGGCAAGGTCGACTCAGCTTTTCATCCCTATTGTGGGCCAATAAATGAGTACCAAGCTTGCTTGGGAACTGAACACAGGGGTTTTTGTGTCAGACTGACCACTTGACCGAAACATTTGCACATGAACCTCAGCGCCTAAGATCAAATAAACTGAGATAGGCACAGTAGGCTTTGACCTTCATGGGCTGTTGCGCCACTGAGTTCAGTTAATATTAAGGTATTATAGTCAATTGCAAAAATATGGCATTAATACTTTAGTACAAAATTGTATTTGATATCATGTGCATAATCTTGTAATAAAATTTTGAGAAATTCTATACAGATAAGAACTCTTTTGAAATACTGTTTACCAATGTGTGACGCATCTTCCGTGTGTGTGATTCCGTATGTTCACAAATGATTCAATGTAGAGTGATTTCTGTGCAACTTTATAAATAATAAATGAAACAAAAGCAAATCAATTAGATAATTGAAAAAAAATATTAAAATAATATCAGGCGTGAATACCACTCTTATAAGCATTTTATGTCGCCTATCTCGATTTTCCTTGACTGGGGTGGTCAACCCACGGCACATGTGACACAACGTGGCTCGGCTTAGTTGTAACAGTGGCACGCGAAGACTTATCGAAAAATTGAAAATATAATTTTAAAAAAAAACAATTTTTTTACAATTTTATTGGAATTTGGTTGTCTCAGACAAAAAAAAACCCCTCAAAATTTATTTTAAACACAATTATCACCTACAAAATATTCCATTATTGTGGGCGTTGACGTTTCAAATAAAGCGTACTCGCGAGATTTTGGAATTTGAAGGGGTGGGGGGTTTAAAATGTATGTAAGAAAGGGCTTGTTACTCAATAATGAAGACTGGTTATGGTATTATGCTTTTCTTTACAATACAATGAAACATTTAAGTAATTTATTTTGAAAAAAATGATTAGCACGTTTCACAATAATGTAGTAACTACACTGCTGGCCTCCGTAAATGCAACACCAAGAAAGACAAGAGATAGCACAACAAAAATATTTTGTAGATAACATGTTGACCAAGTATCAAATGATTAAATTTATAGACTTCTGTGAAGTGTGGTTCCTGCCAGAATCAGTAGCCAAAGTAGCCGCCATTGATGGAGATCACCGCTGCCACGCCTCGGCATTGATTCAAAGAGACTTTGGATGTGTTCTTGGGGTACAGCAGACCAAGCAGCTTCCACACGTTGCCAAAGTTGATCTGGTGTGGCAGATGGGGGTGTAATCATGAGTCAATCGTTGAGCAACCATGGACCACATGTTTCTATCGCGAAATATCCGGAGAGCAAGCCGGCCAGGAAGCAATTCAATCTGGTGATTGACGAAGAACCTTTGGATAATGCGTGCCACGTGTGGTCGCGCTTATCCTGTTGAAATATGGATGTGGCCAAGCCCTGAAGGTAAGGAAGGACAACTGGCTCCAACACCTGGAGATGTAGCGCTGGCTGTTTAAAGTACCGGCAATGCGTACTAGAGGAGTGCGAGAGTGATATCCAATACCGCCCATACCATAATACCCGGTACAGGACAGTGTGGCGGTGCATAACGCAGCTGTTCAGCATCCTCTCTCCACGGTGTCTCCAGACTCGAATCCGACCATCGTGGTGTTGCAGACAGATGCGTGACTCGTCAGTAAAGACAACTTCATTCCATTCTGCAGCCCACATCCTTCTTTCATCGAACCATTGGCGGTGGAGACGTCTGTGGTTCTGTGTCAAGGGTAGACCAAGCAATGGACGTCTTGCGGACAGACCACTCTGCTGTTGACGGCGTCGAATGGTACGCGCAGACACTGAATGATGCGTTACAGACTCAATGTGCTGTGCTATGGTTCGTGATGTGACTGAGTGATCCGTCACTGCCATGCGCACAATTTGCCTGTCCTCACGTGAAGTGGTGCACTGAGGTGGATGCGATCGACCACGTTGGTCCGTCGTACCCTCCTGCATCCAACGGTCACATATCCGCATTACAGTTGTTTGGTTTCGTCCAACACGACTACCGATTTCCTTGAAAGATAATCCACAATCTCGGTAGGCCACTATCCGTCCTCTGTCGAACTCGGATACTTGATGAAAAGCTGATCGCTGTTTTCTACGAGACATAATTAATCGTTTTTTGAAAAAAACCACAAGAAAAACACAATTGCCGAACTTGAAATCGCCGAAATCTGCAAGCCTTAAATAGCGCTTTGAGTGAGCGCCACAGGCGTGTGTGATGTGTGTCTGCGCTGAAATTCTAATTAATTAAATATCTCACCTCCGCTAATGCATGTTGTAAATTTTATGTTATTTGCGTGATTCCTTCAGGATGTTGCATTTACGGTGGCCAGCAGTGTATCTATCAAAGTTAACAATGCTCCGAGTTACAAGGTAAACAAAAAGGTTCTTGCCGTTTGGGCGTTTCCATTGAAAGAAGTGAGAATAAGTAAGCCAATTCGTATGTGATGTGATTGAGAAATCGTCAGTTGAGAGTAGGAATATCAGTTGTTATAAACGCAGGTCCACTGCTCACATTCATCAACCGAAACTCTTACAGTAGCGAAGCGAAATGGACGTATCGAATGAGCTCGTTCGGGGTTGTTTACTTTACGACTTTAAAGTGGGCTTATCAGCCGCTGCATCAAGCCGCCAAATATGTCAAGCGTTTGAGGATAGTGCTGTCAATGAACATACGGCAAGGCATTGGTTTCAAAATTTCAGGTCGGGAGATTTGTCCCTCTGTGATAAAGCTCGATTAGGACGACCACAGGCCTTGGATGACGAATTCCTGCAGGCGGCCATCGAGGAGGACAGTAGTCAAAAGTCTCGTGAACTTGCCAGACAATTCAACACTTCCAGTGATACGTTTAGACTTCATCTGCACCGCTTAGGTAAAAGATACAGGCTGAGCAAGTGGGTTCCTCACACTCTGTTGGAGGTCCATAAGCAACAACGAGTGGCAGCCTGTTTATCGTTGCTTTCTCGCCACCGTAGCACATCCATATTCAATCGGGTGCTGACTAATCACGAGAAGTGGGGCATGTATGACACACCCAAGCGTTCCAAATGTTGGTTGTCACCCCAGGATACTGTCCCGCACAACGCAAGACCACCTATGCACCCACGCAAGATTATGCTTTGTGTCTGGTTAACTTGTCGTCAAGTGGCTCACTATGAGTTGCTACCTACGGGCCAAACGGTCGCTGCGGACCTGTATTCACAGCAATTGGAACGTGTACAACAGGTATTGCATAAGAAGGAGCCAGCACTGGTTAATCGAAAGGGTGTACTGTTATTGCATGATAACGCGAGGCCGCATGTCGCGCGGGTGGCCTGGAATACGGTACAGCGACTTGGTTGGGAGACTTTGTTCAATCCTCCTTACTCACCTGACCTTGCTCCATCAGATTACCACCTCTTCCATTCCCTAGACAATCATCTTCGTGGTAAATCCTTCACCAATGAAGCAGACGTGCGCCAAGCTCTCACGGACTTCTTTGCGTCCCACATTCCCGAGGTTTACCTCAACGGGGATTGAACAACTGGAGACACGTTGGCAGAAGGTGCTGGATGTCGATGGTGATTACTTCGAGGACTAACAATACTCTACGCTGTTTGCATATCATGTTATTTTGGGTCATTAAAAACGGCAAGAACTTTTTTGTTTATCTTGTATAATGAATTTGAAAATGTGATATTCTGTTTGAAGAATTGATTCGGTTCTAGATTGGATGATTTTCATGATGATAAAAAAAATTATGATCTTTTCATAAATCCTTTTTCAATTCCTCATAGACGTTAATTGTGTCATTCATTTGAAGTCCAAATCGGAATTATTAACCTACTACACCATACTAGATTAAAAGTAAATATAAGGAACTAATTCCAACTCAAGTGATCCGAATTATATTGAATTTTGAAAATTTGTACCAACAAGAAAATGTTCCAAATTTATACGGTTAGGCTGTAAGATATTGTTGTAGTTTTGGATCAATCTAAATTTATTTGTGAACAAATGCTTTCTATTAAGACCATAATAAAATTAACGGATATACACCTAAAACAACCTAATTTTGTTGACATCTTCAAGAAACAATCCTAATATAAATGATTTGGTAAGAAAAACTACAAATTCAAAATCTACATTAGACAAGTACTGACTGCTAAATAGTACATTATAATTAAATGTTTAAAAATACTCATTTTTATTTTATACCTAAAAACAGTTTATTATGAATAAAGTGAAAAGTTAATAAGCAGTAAAACTTAAGTATTTATTATAATATTTTAAATTTTTCGCTATTAGAGACTTCCATCAAAAATTACGCCAGTTGCGAAAAAATCCCATAAGCAACATTTTTTATTTTATATCTTTTTGTTTGTAGGAAAAGTTGGAAGTGGCACACATAATGATTTAATATATGATAGTGGAACTCTTTCCAAAAAGTCCCCACCTTTATCCTAGACTCTTCTGTTTTAAATTACAGTAAAATACGTTTAACGCGAAAATGGTTAAGACGAAATAGCGGTTAACACGGAATAAAACAACGGTCCCGACAAACTACAAAGACTTTTCATGTATTTTCACTTAACACAAAAAGATTTACCGTCTGGGAATTAAGAAAATTTGGTAGTAACACCACTCGGATTACATATATATAGAGTGAGAGAGAGAAAAGAGAGATTTTTTCTTACTGTATCATCAGAAGAATTAGTAGCAGTGCGTACAGGACCATTATGACAGACAAAGACATTTGGGGTTCGTACAAACCTCAAAAAATGTTGATGCAGATTTCTACGCTAAAAAGGAAATGAATAATGCAGCTCCTGTTCACACGTCATCCGAAATAAGTAACATCATAAACAATACGTTACTTAGACCCACAATCCAATGATGAAATGAATAACAAAATGGACGACATCGCAACATTTTTTGACAATCTGGTTCTATAAAAACAATTCAAAGAAAAATATGAGATTATTTTGCAAATACTCAGTAATAGTTTTTTCCAAGAAACTTGAAAATTTTGTATTGAATTCCATTAAATTCTAGTGAATGTTTTTGCTTCATTGAATTTATAAAATACATGCATATACACATATCTGTGTAAATAAAATATACTCTAATAAGCTTAATTTTTGTCTTTTTGAGGTATCCTTTAAAAGAAAAAAATATATAAGTCCCCTCAGTTTCGTGTTAAGCAATTTTCACTGCATATGTTATATCTAATGATAATACGTAACGCTTTGTGTAAGTCTTTCTTTGATAGTTTTTATTTTGATGGTCTTAATCATTTCTCGTTATCTGTAGCACTTAAAGTAATTACAAAAATGAATAGAAACGAAATTTGAAAAGAGATATCGCCATTTCTTTTATGAAAAATCATATTCGAATTCCTTTGATGTCTACAAAACCCAAATCTTAACTGTCAGTCAATTTTCGGTAACAGCATTCAATGGATCAGAAAAAAACATCCGAACATGTTTTCAAAGAAAGAAAGTTTCCGAAATAAGTGTCCAGGAAATATAACATCCTATCCATAAGCTCAATATCAACTTTTATCTCTTTGTTGTGTACAACCCTCATGATCATCATCATTTACTAAAACGTCAAATGATACGATGCCTGAGCAACAAAAATGAAGGGTTTAGAATTCCCAGATGATTTTGTCTATTTATAGAAGCGATGAAAAGAATATAAAGTAGGTAAACGTAAGATTTCTGACTTTGATTTCTTCAAGTAATATCAGTAAATATAATTAGGTTAAATATTTTTCTTACAAAAAAAAGAAGCACATATTTGACTGCATTCATTACTACTGCATTCCCTCTTGTAATATTTTTATGACTTAAAAACCACTTGCACTAATGAAATAAAAAGAAGATTTATGCATATATTTAAGAATCACATATTACATAAAAAATTTGTAACCCGCATAATAAACAAAGGGGGGGGGAGAAGAAACGTACTTCTGAACAATTAACTAATACTTTTAACAATGGGCTATCCACGAAGTATATTCTCTCTAAATCCATTTTCTTCAGTCAAGCCAAATTGACATTTTGAGCTATAACAATAGCTCTCTTCTAAATAGCATATAAATAGCTAATAAGATAGAGGATGGAGATTATTACTTTGTGTACAATTTAGCTACACTAGTGAGTTCCTGAATTATGGCTGCCTAGCTATTAGAAGATATCGAAGGATTTCTCTTTGGTAAGATTCAGAGATTGATATTCATTCATTTCATGTAATTTAGCACTATTCATATTATTTTAATATATAGAGAATCTCCTATGTACTATTAGTAATGATATTTCTTAAATTTCCTCCTTTGAGCAAAATTCAAATGTATTCTAATTATGAGATTAGCACATTACTCATATTCTAATATGTGATATAAATATTAAGAATTCTCCATCTATTACATATAATTTATTTTTAAACCCCATACTAAATAAAGGGAGAAAGAAGAAATGTACTCCTTAACAATTGGATAACAATATTATTTTTGGGTATCCATGACGTCTATTCTCTCTCACTAAGTTTTTTTAGTCGAACCAAATTGGCCCTTTGAGCGAGAACAATAACTCTCTACTAAATAGCATTTAAGTAGTCAGTAAGATAGAGGGTGGATATTGTTGTTTTGTGAACAATATAGCCACACTAGTGAGTTCTTGAATTATAATAGCTTTGCTGATAGAAGTTATGGGAGGTTTTTTCTTTGGCAAGATTCAGAGATAGAAACTCATTTCAAATAAATACTCCTCATTGCTTATTATTTATTTTGTCTTGTCTGGATGTCTGTATTTACGCTTAAATTAATAAAAGTGGCTTTTGTGAATATCTATTTGTTAATCTTTCGTGTATAATTTAATGACTTCTCAATCCCTTTTTCGTTCGGATTCCCCCAGGAACCTCAGCAATCAGAGAGATATCCACCTCAAGCAAGAAGAGCAGAAGGTAACACAATTGAGGAAATGATATATCAAATATGCTGACATAAATATACTATAGTAACGATATAAACTCAAATTCTGAAGAAAAAAGGAACGACAAAATATCCTAAATAATAAGACATCCATTTTCCAGTATTGCATCTATGATCCACATATATTTTTTCAGAACAATATGAAAATTTCTCCAACCGTAATCATTCCATCATCAGAAGAGATGATGGACATAAAATTGTGTAATCGAACTGCTTCCCAAAACATGGGGACACTTTTTTTTACGATACCGTATACAACCCTCCTTCATTCTGTACAATAAAAAATGTTTTTCCGCAAAGATAAGACCAGAAAAAGATGAACACGACACTCATGAAAGTAATCGGATGCTGACTTCTTGAAAAATGAGTCATTTGGGGACTTGTATCCCCAAAATAGAATCCGTCTGGATATGCCATTGCATCTGCTTTTTTTAGGGCGATACTGCGTGTTGCCATATTATATCACTACTTTAGATACATCTAAGTATTTAACATACGATGCGACATGTGTGTGTGCCAATCAAAATATGTAAGATTGGCAGATCCCCAGAATGTCCTTTCTAAATAAAAGACACTTTGATACATTGTTATTTCCTCTTTATCTACTCAAAAATCTATTTTTGTTGGCTTAGGTAACATGTGTAAGTGAATAAATAAATAAGTTGAACTTTGTTAGTATTTTTAAATAACAGTAAAAAATCATTCTGCTATTCAGAATAAATCCTTATTTAATAAGTACTTCTCTAATTTTTATATGCAAACAATTCACCTCCTTAAATGTTAAAATTGTCATAAATCAGCTGTTTCATATTTAAAATTCATGTGCCAGATCCGTTGCAGCTTTAACGGTTATCTTTTAAACAAGATATCAATCATTGGCATGGCCAAGTAATTTTAGCGCGGTTTTCACATTTTGTATTTTACAATAATGCAACTAATGAACTTTTACTAACAGAAGTAGTACTGTACCCTCTCTAAATACACTACTATTGAGCTGAAAAAATAATGACACAAATCTGTATCAGCACTATAAAAAAGCAAAAAAAAAAAAAAAAAAAAAATAAAAAAAAATATTCGCTCATCTAGGCACAAATGCGACAAATCGAAAATCAGTCAATTGGTTGCTATGCTGAGAAAAAGTACGACAAAATATGAACGAAGACGAAGACGAAATTGCGTCTAATAGCGCTTTTGTTCCACTGCGTGAAAAACGCCTAAAAATCGTGAATCATCAGAATTTTTATGTACTCTGAGCTGTTAGTAAAATTATGTATATAGTATATATATATAAATGAAAAACATCAAAAAATCATAATTTTTATCTTTATCCTCATATTTAATGATTTGAAGTCAAAATATTTTTTCCAATAAGGTTTTCTGTATGTAGACAATGATGATGTAGCCTTACTGCCGTGTTCGATTTTTTTTATCAGAAAAAAATCAGAATTAAAATTTGCATTACTTTTAAAATTACAATAATTACATATTAGTTCATTCGCATAGTATATTAATAAAAATATTTGTGTAGGTATTTTATAATTAAAAACATTATAATATTCATTTCAATTATAAATTATTATGAATAATATTACAACTACTACGGCAATAAAATAAAGCTAATTTGAAATATTTTTATCCATTTAACAAGTAAGTAATTTAATTTGCTTAGTTAAATTTCATATAAATTAAATTCAGCAAAAAAAAAAACTCTAACATGTGGGGAAAATGTGTTGCACTGTGAATTTAATGTTGAATGGAAGGAAGAAAAAAATGAAGTGACAAGAAAAAAATGCAAAATAATGATTATTTTCTGTTGTATGCAAATAGTTTGATATTAAAACCTGTAAAAAATAAAACCGAATTAAGAAAATAAATAACATGTTGTCCCAAAGCAAAGGATTATTATACATAAGTCCTCTAAAATTGTAAATATTTGCTCCTAATTTGAATTACATATTTCAGTATTCCATACAAATTTAAGTAATGGTAAAAGTAAGAATTAGATTCTTATATGTATGTGTTCAGTAAATCCAATTGGAATACCAAAGGAAAAATGTATCCTTGCTATTATGTATTTGAGCTCATTATTGGTAAAAGGAGATATGAATATGGAGACACGAATAACATAAAGTTTTTTTATTTCATATTTACATTAAATATTTATGTGATTTTTGTTCTGTATTATAATTCCGAAAAAACAAATGAAAGTCAGCACATTTAGACTGTATATCGGCTTTTTTCACATTTTATGTACTTTAATAGGAATACGTTAATTTCAAGTTATTGTCTTAAGTAGAATTGAATTGCATTTTGTAACAGATGTAATAAAATATGCAATAGTTCCATTAGAATATGTCTAAATAAAACTACTCTGTAATAATTGACATATAGAAATATTGTTACTTTTAATGGTAAAAAGTTTAAAATTCTTTCCAAACTTTATATACTTGCAAATATAATCCATATTTTTAATTTTTAGAAACCTAATATTCATACATATCACTCTAAGTTGAAAGAAGAAAAGAAGAAGTGATATATATAAATAAGTAAACACTTATATATCACTTGTACGGTTTACTAACCTTCTCTCATAATCTTTAAATTGTATTTATTTTAACAATCCCGCTGAGAGCTGAAAGTGTGACTTATGCAAATAAGATAGTTTCGGTTAGCGAGTTCGAAAGAGATATAAAAGAGAAATGAAATGAAGAGAGAGAATGTCTAGTGTTTGATAGAGAGTAAACTACGTGATTGATTAAGAAGGTGATTCTAGGAGATTAGTTTGACTAATGAAGTTTGTTAGCGGAAGGAAGATTATTGAAAAAGATTCATTAATTCGGTTCGACGTAACTGAAGATATCAGGATTGAAGCACTTCATAGATTCTACAAGTATTCAAGATTCCTTCTTAAAGGTATATCAGGTCTGTGATTTTTATAGATTAGATTTAAATGCGTAGTTTGATTGTATGCGTTATTCCCCCGTGGTATCAGTTAGTGTTCCGTCGTTCATAATTGAATTCTGATCTCACTCCACTATAATTTGTTGTTCTTAAAGTTTGATTAATATTTGTGTATTTCTATCATAAGGAATAATAAATAAGTGATTTATTATTTGCGTAGTCATTAATTATGAATCCGACATATTCAAATTTAGATAATGTGCAAAGGGGAATTAATAACCATAGGGGTAGTGAGAGACTACGACACTGGCGCCCAACGTGGGCTCGAACCCACGACCCCGAGATTAAGAGTCTCGTGCTCTACCGACTGAGCTTTTGCCGGAGTTATTTTTTTCGGGTAAAGAAAATGTGTCTGAGTTTATCAATAATATTGACGACAATATAGCCTACTATGAAATACCAGCGAATCTATCATGTGCATATTTAAAAGATTATGAGAGAAGGTTAGTGAAACGCGTAAGCACCGTCACAACCTCAATTAAGGTTACTCTCAAGAGACGGTGGGGTTGTACGTCAATTATGAGAATGTATTCGATTTATATGAATAAATAAATAAATTATTGCTGAATATTTTTAATTTTTTGTTCCTAGTACCTTCTGAAATTATTTTTATTTAATTTGCATTGATTTCTAAAACTGTTTAATATTTGAAATATGACAATTCAGATACATTATCCAATATATTTCTTTTTTATAACTAATAGATATACAATGTATTTATTTCTTCGTAAACAATATCAGAACGTTTATGAAGCAGTCCAGCATATCTTGATAAGGACCCCATTTATATGTCTGAATTTATATATATATACTATATATTAATTATAAGTCACATCCTTTCTTCCAACAATAATCAAGATTCGGGATTTAACTCTATTACAACAAAACTATTAATTTCAAATATAATTTTTCTGCGAAGCTTTATGTTCTGAAATTCAGAATTCATTTTTAAACAAGCAAAATTTTTAAATCTTTTTTGTACGTTATTTTATTAAAGATGTATCCGACTGGAACTTCCTAGATTTGAAAGAATCGTATAACTCTTGAAAAAATCTTTTAAAAAAGATATAGTTATACATATTTGAGTATCCATTCCTGTTTTAAATAACCATTTTAAATACTATATAATATCTTACTTAGAACACTCAACTAAAATTAATATTCACTTTGGAGTTACGTTAAGACTTTTGGAACTAATATGAAATGTTTAAATAGAGCAATACTATTTAAAAAAATATAGCTCCTCCAGGGTTAAAATGCACCATTATTGTAAGCACAAAAGTTACAGTGATAGTTTATTGGGGTATTAAAAACAAGACATACAGATGCCATAAAGCCAGTTCACCTTTAAAAGTCCTTTAAGAAGACATATTTTATGTCAATAGTCTGTCTCCAAATTTAATTTTTTTTTGTATATAATGCAGATGTACAGTCGCCAACAAGATAACTCCAAAGTGACAGGACCTCAATCAGTATTATATTCTATAATTTCTGAATTTATTAATATTTAATCTTCCTATTGCCCATGTTAGCGAAATTATCATTTTGAACAAATAAAACAAGATTTTTAGCATGTGTCATACTCCAAATATGTCTAAATGAGACTATTTGTCTAAAAAGTAATGAGCAAAAAGAAACACCACCCTTAATAGTAATTTTTTTCTACATCTGTCCTATTATCTAATGCATATGTTAAAAGAAAAAACAAATAAATCGATATAGTCGGCGTTTTTTAATTACCAAATATAGATGAAGAGAAACATATTAAAGAAGAAGAAGAAGAAGTAAAAAACGCTATGTTGTATTTAGCATTTCAGATCTTCAAAATTCTGATTTTGCTTCCTATATTACTAATTTTTAATTTATTTGATTTCTTTTGGAAATGAAGATTTTTCATTTTAAGTTTAATTTCAAATTATTATGGCATGTTTAAAACTTGCTATTACTTGTAAATAATAAAAGAGAACTTACAAATTATTTAATTCAAAACTTGTATTTATTAGCTGATACAAACAAAAATACATTGCGTTATAGAGCATATATATTGTCACCCATGTGATCCCTGTGCTGCAAGCAAGAGTCCGAGGAAACGCACCGGAGGAAGACTGCAGTTGTATAATGTGAGGCCGTTTTCTGAATAAATAGCTTTTGACATCTAGGTCCACTTCCGATATCACCAGATGGCACCAACAACATCCTGGTTGTCATGGACAACTTCACAAAGTGACCTGAAGCCTATCCCATTCCCGACTAAAAGGAGTCAACTCTTTCAGAGGTTCTAGTTCAGCATTCGATCTCAAGATACGGAGGTTCCTCTACAAATGCAATCATTTCAAGGGAGAAACTTCGATTCTGCAGTTTGCAAAAGACTCTGCATCGACAAAACCCGGACAGCATCTTTACATCCGCAGTCTGAAGACATGGTAGAGAGGCTTAGTCGGACCATCCTGAACAGCTTCTTTCACCTGGTATCCAATAATCAACAGGACTGGGACGAGAAACTGCCTATTTTGACATTTTTGGTACTTAATCCATAAATAAAATGAACTTGGAAGGGATTAATGAGTATACTTCATGTAAAATGCACATATTTGTCCTGATAAAATCTTTATTTGTCAGACTTTGAAGCTAGGAAAAGAACCAACAGCTTAAATATTTTTTCAGTTTGATTGCATTTTAAAAAATTATCCCTCTCTCCAAGCTCTTGTATTGCTTAAAAGTAGCTTTAATTGAAACCGTACAAAAAAGATAGCTACTCACCAATGAAATAAAACATTTCCGAATGCTGTTTTAAGTAATTATCTTTTCTAAAAAGTAAAAGTCTTTAAGGTAACTGGGACGTGAAAGTGCTTCAAATGTTGCATTTTTTTAATTTTAATTTTAAAAATAGAGGGCACTTTGCTGCATCCATAGATGCATTATTTATGATAATTCTATACATAGAACAATATAAAATCGAATTTTAAAATTGTAAACAAATGTGATGTAGTTGTGATTCAGGTACGCTTTCTTCAAAATCCGTATTGTATTTAATATGTATTGCAAAAACTAATTTTTCTATTTAATGAATGTAATTTTTCCATATTATATGTTCCAATTTATTAAAAGTTCTTGATTTTTTTAGCAAAAATTACGGAAAATTTAAATGATTAATTAAAAAATTTTATTTTAAAACTTTTTTTTTGAAATTTTAATTATGTCTAGTTTTGCATTTATAAATAGTTCTTAAATTATATATCAAGTGGATATATAGCTCAAAGTGGATCTTGAGGATTATTCTAAATTAAATGTATAGCTTGTAAAATAGTCATTTTGTTTTTCCTAACTGCTTATTGTTAACATTTGAATGCTCATGAATAACTCTATATGTTTATTACTGTTGGTTTAACTTTTAAAATATAAATAAATATTCACATATGTATTTATACAAAAACAAAGAATCTTTTGTTATAATTTAAAAAAAGCGTTTCATTTAATTAGACATCAAATTAAGCTCTTAAATTCATCAATGACATTTTTTGTGTATTTTTATAACAATAAAAATATGTGTAAGGAATTCTGTAACATCCTTTAATGATGGTTTTCAAAGTGAAGTAAAAATACTAAGACTTTTAGGCATAAAACTTTGGTATTTTAAATGAAAGAAGCTGTGAACCCCGTTGATAACACGTGAAGAGGATGTAAGGAAAGAGTAATTTAAAAAACTTCTAAATGATCTAGAATTTTAAACTTACAATTTAAAAACTGAGAAATGATGCAAAAGAATCCGATTAATAATGGTTATATTGTACTTAATGGTTAATTGGCTTTATATTGTACTTAAAAATATTATTTCATAAATCATGTATGAAAATATCTTTATTTGCAATTTTCTCAAATGCATTTTTTGGTGATTCCGGTACACTTTTCTCAAAATCTACTTTACCTATAGTGCTGATATAGTGATAATTTGTATACTATAAGATCCACATATTTTCAATAAAAAGAATTAATTTTTTCTCAAATAAGCAAATTTTAGATATAGTACAACTTCTGCATAAAATTTAAAGGAAATTTAAATCACTAAATTTTAAAACTTTTTATAAATTAATATTTTTAAATTTCATTTCATTCATTTTATGAATTGCTATGTTGGCAAAAACTCTGTAAAGTTTTATAGCTATATATGCAGTAGATTTAACGCAAGGTATACCTAAATGTAAGAAAATGCCTTGAATATAAGAAAAATAGTTATTGATTAATTATTACTCTCATACAGATTTATTTTTAATTTGAAATATAATTTTTTTTACTTTAACAGGTACATAAATATACAAATAAATCAACGTAAAAACTTTACGCATGTTGCTTTTAATTTAAGTAAGTGAGAACCATTTAAATTTGGTGTAAAAAAAGTTCATTTTTCCTCGTCGTAGACGTCCCAGTTACCTTAACATATCACTAAGAGAAATATATTTTTAAGTCAACAATCCTGGATGAATATAACTTAAAGTTGAGCCACATTACGGAGGATTACAAAAAAATATTATTGACTCCAGCATCTGATGTAAATACAAACATTTATAGTTAGATAAGTGTTGAAATATATCTAGAAATTCCAGACGACATTGATCGGTAATACCCGACCCGAATGTCTCATAGGAAATTATCGACTATTCAAAAGGATTACATCATGCGTAATATGAATGATTGAATAAGCATAATTAAGATATTATTCGAGGCACCGTATCAATTATTGGTTTAACTATGATGAATGTAACAACAATCACAAAGAATTTCGATAAATAGACGATGTAATATTCATCGTTATTTATCCGTCTATTATTAAATTTAAAGTACTCAATGAATAGATAAGATCACAAAATCTGTTTACTTTTTTATACATTTTTTACCATGAAAAAAATAGGGATTTTTCAATAATATATCTGCCTTCTTTCTCATCCCCCCTAAAAGTTACAAAAGGTGATTCTCTTTAATCTTTTGCAGCTCAATAATCAATAATTTTAATCGTATTTATCGTGAAGTTTTCGAAAGAGGGATATTCTCTTATCACAAAAACCAAATAAGAACTGAATTGAATTTCAAAAAATTATTTTTCCTTCTGAGATATTTTCAAGCTATATTGAATGCACATAGATAGATATCTTTTTATTTCGTTATTGAGTATTATCAGAATTATTAGAATAGTATAATTATTCAAGAATATTAATATTGCTATAATTTTTTAGCGATGCACTTGTTTCATGTTAGTTACATGTAACATTATTAAAACTATTTAATTAGAATCTTTTCTATTGAATATCATTTAAAGCCATATTAGTTACAAAAATTTATACATCAATATAATAGCTTTAACTATCACTTACTAAAAAATTTCTATCTCATTATTATTAATTTCCCCATGAATACCTGTTTCTTTTGACAGTCAAACCATTCGTGCATTTGACAGTTCCAAGGATAATCGGAAATGAAGCTGTCACTAACAGCAGAAACATGGAGAGATTTCATTACCAAACGTCAATTAATTATAACTACTAAAGCATTCGAAAATGATTATACTTCTTTTAACAAATACAGATCAAATGTTAATATACTTTAAAACTGACTCGCTATGCTTTACTAAAAAACAAAGTTCTATTCAAAAAGCTTTAAAAAAAAGCTGATCGTTTTAAAGAATTTTCGGACTTTCCGAATTCTTTTTTCTGTCATATTAAATGTACCATACAATAATTATATTTTAAATTGATAATTAAAAGGTTTGCATTGGAAATCATACCATTCCATACAACTTTTACTTTAAATTTTGTACGAAAAACCTATCTTGCAACAATCTTGTGGCCAAGATAACCTAGTGGTCAAGGCCACACGCTTGCGTGTCATGAGTTCGAGCCTAGTATCTCCAAAGACCCGCCATGTAGAGGAAACCGTTGCACGTTAAATCTGTAGAGGCTCAAACGTCCTTCCGTTGGTGAGGTGTGGAAGTTAGGGGAATGAGGTGTCAGCTCAGGTATTGTCCTTATGTAGCTTTATAGTGCGACGTAAAAGTAAGCCTCACTTACAACAATCATATTTAATATTATTTAACAGAAATAAAATAATCAGTTGATATAAAAATCGTTTATTTTTATTAGTTAATTGAGAGTTTTACAACTGGAAATTTTTTCAAATTCTTGGATGGTTTAAAAACCGTATTAAATACCATGAATTGTTAAAAAATAAATTCTTATTTCAATTCTTTCTTTTTTTTCCTGTTGAATATTTACAAATCTCACCAAAAATTGATTTTGGGGAATTCATTCCCCAAACTGGATTCCCTTTCAATTCTAAAAATAAATACTGCCAGAAAAAATCCAGAAAGATGGCAGTGTTTGCTTATCTCACCTTGACACAGAGCTATTTCAACAAAAATTCTTACATATTAGCTTTCCCGTTTTCCGGAAAAAATATTAAAGGACAGTTTTCCAGAATTCCCAGATCACTCTGAACTTGCTGTTAGTCTAACATGGCTTAAGCTGCATTCTCAAGTTTTCCTTTAAAAAAATGCGTATCATCATATAACACCAAAAATGTCAATTCGATATTCCATTTCATTTTTTTCTGCGTGAAGATTGCAAACGCAGAAGATTTGTTCATTCCAAAACGAATTCAATGTTGACCAATGAGAGAAATGAATTTTTCTTTTTGAATATATTTGACACGTTTGAAAGAAGTTCTAGAAATAAAATATTGATAAATCTAGTTTTATTCGAATTTTTCCTCTATATGAAGACGTTTTTACTTTCTCATGATAAGATGTTTTGAAAAATGACATTCATTTAATGTAATAGAGGAAATTCGAATGTTTTAAATTTGCTTTTTAGATTTTTTTTCTTCACAAATACATATTGTCGAAATGCACTAAAGAATTTAGCTTGCCATGATTCTTAGTGCTTAAAATCTTTATTTAAAAACGGTGCAAAGTATAAAAATTACTCTTAGAGTTGTTCCCCCTACAGAAAAAATTATACTGAAATTTTGAAAAAATAGAAATTGAGAGAAAAAAGCTATAACAACAATAATGAAAAGCTAGAATAAAAATATTAGAAAAAAATCTATTTGTGTGTTTACGTATTTTTTATATTTTATGGACAACAGAATTTTTTTCTAATTAAAATAATGCTTCTATCCTTATATGATGTATTTAATATCTAAATTATTACTTTCTTTTTATCTATTTCAGAGAAAACATTCCCCGATCTTCATTTATGTTTCATTAAAAAAATACTATTAATGTAATTTTGCATGTATTAGAGCAGAATATTATAATCATGATTTTTCAAGTAAAAATATAAGCTAATTCTTATTGTACACTTTCAATTTTCTTTTGATTCTTGCATCACAAAATTTATAGCGTTTACCCGTATATAAAGAATAAATTCTAAACGTGGAGGTACGCATTTGTTTCCTTTGTAGCGGGTTCTCACACGATTCTACACTTTCAATTATCATATCGGTTCTCTGTTTATTGTTTGATTGGTGAATCTCGCCTATGGTAAAAAAGCCATAATATGTAAATTAAGACTGCTATTTAAAGGAATCTGAAATAAGAAATGAGATGGATAAGATTGTGATTATAATGTTTAACAATGAATTGGATATTGCCGTATTTACTAGAATCTAAGCCACACTATTTTTCCTGTGTTAATGCTACTGAAAATCGGTTGCGGCTTAGAATCGAAGGCAAAATATTTGTTGGGTGGGGAAAATTAAGTTTCTAACCGTTTCAAAAGAAAAAAAAATGTTCCATCCATTCCGACTACATCCATCCATGATTTATCCCATACCGCAGCTTATCTCTAGACTGCAACCTACACATTTCGAGTAAAACGCGTTTTAACGTATGACATCTTGCTTAAAGTAATGATATCTGCTTTACTAAACATCGTTGTCTGCCAGTATTAAGGATATGTTTTTGTAGACGCTTTCTTTTAATTACTTAAGGTATCCGACTACTTGCGACAACTTTTTTTTTGAAAAAATGGACATATGGTTATTTTTTTTTGTTGTTTTTAGATTTATTTAGTACATTTTAAGAAAAACATGCTAAAATTAAGAAGAGAAAAGAAATTATTATTACTAAAACGGGAAAAAACAAGTAAAAATTTACAAAAAATAAGCTAAACGTGAACCATTTTGTACCAAAAGTTTATGAATAAATTTTCAATTTTTCAATTATCATGTGTTGCTATTTTATTCATTTTTGCAACAAGTGTCAGGATAAGAGATATTTTACTTTTTACACAAGCTAGAGCGCTTTATCTTAGTTATTACATGAAATTGCTTAAAAGAACATTGATTATATTAACATAAGGGACTGTAAATTTTGTAATAAAAATGTGATTGATAAATCTGAAGGTTAAAATATTTCTACTACTGTACAGAAAATACACAAAATTTTCAGTTAATTATTTTAAAAACTTTTTTAGCAATCCCTGGTCCCGTTTTATCATTTTAAAAAACGCATACATTTTGAACGGAAATTAATAAACTTGGTATTTTTATAAAGCTAATAAGATGGACTATAAAATGAAATCCTTAAAAAATTTGTCAATTTTGGCAAAATTCCCAATTTTAGGGTAGTCGGATACCTTAAACATCAAAGATATCGGTAATAGTATCAAGACGAGTTCACTATGGTGCAAATAAATATATAGCAGGCAGGAAATTTTATTTTCAGTAAAAAACAGAAACACAGGAGCGAACACTGGAAATTTGATTCAGATATAAGAAATATACTTCAATAGCATATAAAAGGCATAATTTTTGCTTGTTAGTATTCAATTGTCTTTAATAATTCTTTTACATTCTTGTCTAACGCATTTTTTTAAAAAAAATGTTACATTGCACATTCATTGGATGGCACAGAAGACGAAATCGTGTGTGAAAATGGCCACGCCAATACAGAAGTCATCTGTGACAATGGGGGCGATGAATCCTTTTCGAAATATGATACATACGGTTAGAGTAATTATAGGTTCATGCGTGTATCGGAAAGATTCTAATACTGGTAAAACAAATTAATAATTAACTTCTTAATATTTCTCATTTGAAGTTTTTTAAAAAAATTCTTAAGTATCAGATATGGATTAACTTCTTACAGAATTTTTTCTTTCTTAAGCGTATAGAAAATTAGGGGCTTGGAATCGATGGCAACCTTTTTTCACAAAAACATGTTGAGAATGCGGAGTGGGGTTTAGAATCAACGGCGGGTTAGATTCGAGTAAATACAGTATATGTTATTTTGATCATTATCAGAATCTGTGAGTTAGATTGAAGCTTGTGAATCTTAATTTGAAATTGTCTTAGAGAAACAAATGATCAGTGCGGCCTAGTCTCAAAGTTGCTTATTGTTGTTTATTGTTATGTGTCGTAAATTTATTGTTGGTTGTTTATTAAAGTCACATTTTGAAGCTACTCAAGGGCCATCACTGACAGATGTCCGAGGAAGACACCCTGGTTGGCACCTCCATCTCCAAAACATTGCAAGTGAGGAATAGAGTTCGATAGATCTAACATTCACCATACGGCTTAAAGGATTTGTCTTCACTTGCACTACGACTGAAACGAACGACTTCCTGAAATAACACGGTCTCACCACGATGACCAATTGGTTTCTGAATGGTCATTTGGTAATCATTACGGTACCAAACACAAAAAATGTGCATTGTTTAATTATTTATAATAAATATAAATTGTGTGTGTGTGTGAATTACGTGTAAAAGAATTTATATAACATTAAATATTTCTTCTATTTTTTTATTTATTTATAAGGAATAAATTATTATAGGGAAAATATTTATATTCTCTTCGAAAAACCTAATGCACTACTTTGTTAAATTTAAAAGGATAAACACGTTTGAATGTCTACTTTTTTGCACATTGAAGTTCATCCTTTAAAAGAAATGTCCAAAATTTAAAATACCATAATTGATCAAATATATCAATTAATTACACAAGTATGTTTTCAAATCTAAGAAAAATATTACTCCAAAAATTATTACCATTTCATTTTGAAAAATACTAATGAATAAATATTCTTTTATTAAAGTATTATTCTTTTAGTTTTGAATAATTAATATGTATTTTATTATTTTTTAATATAACTCTTTTATTCAAAATTTGCAAGAACTCTTTTCTAAGTTTTAAAGTTACCTAATGACCATATACGCTGAAATAAACTTCATTTTCGGATGAAACAATACGATCAACTTATATTGCTTGAACCATCCTCTACAAAGCTGTCATCTAACACAACACCGATGTCAGAGTGAAACAGTAGACAAAACGACTGCGAGGCAAAAACAGCCAATGAATTGATTGCTAGGCGAAAGGAACAGATAAACTAATTGCGAAGTGAGGAAAACAAAGAAGATGAATGAATTACAGAGTAAAAGAAACATAGGAATAGAACACAGAAAGCGGTCGGATGCATAGCTTTATTAAAGGAATGATAAGGTATTGTTTCTAAGAGAGATGAACGGAAAAAGGTTGCTTGAGAGGAAACGGGAAAGTGTTTTTCAGACGAAAAGATGTGCATAATAATCAGGAGCAGGTACTATAAAGCCACACATGGGGAATATTAACGATGAACCTGGTAATATTGTGTCCTGTTCAAGTGGCGCGGATGACACTTGAGCAGCCGGCCTGCTGTCTCCCACACCAAGCCAATGGCATGACTTTGAGCCTCCACGGATTTAACGTGTTTTAGTTCCTTTGCTCGGCGAGTCTTCAGTGGTTCAGTGTACAAACTCATGACACTTCGGCCACATGTCCGTAACCATGACCACTAGGACACCACGACCACATGGGTAGGAGCGGATTATGAGAAGATAAATCCAACTAATCGATCAAACTGAAATAACAATAAGATATCAAAGTGTACATTCAACAGGCAAACCTTTCAAGGTCACAAAAGAGCAGGACGATATTAATCATTCTAATAAGATAAAAAAAATTGATGCTTGTATAAATACCTCATTACATCTCTAAGATCTCTTAATCTCTAAGATTGCAGAAGTTAAGAATTAAATACCATCTTCTAAAGAATGAAGAATAGATTAAAATTTTCTTCCTAAACATCATAGTCAGATTTATTATACAGGGACCAAGTAAATCATAATAATGAAGAAGATTATAAATTAAAAATAGGAATTGTGTGCTGACTATTTGTTGTAAATTGTTGAAACATTTGTAGTTTTTTATTAAAGCTAAAATTTTTAATTAAACCTGTTCGCCAGATACAGTCTTGGTCGCTGTGTAGATGAAAATACAATCAAAGCAAATACAATATCTGAAAATTGTTAGAACTCTTACTACTTTAGTTTATCTTTAGCACAGTGCTTCTCAAACTTTCAGTATTGGCGACCCAATTTTCTATCATAATTTTCATCGCGCCCCCTTCCCCATACAATAACATTGTATCGAATGCAATAATAATGTAATTTGATACTAAAGCTACAATACGACTTTAATTATAAACCGTGTAGTATCAGGTGTTGATGGATGAAGGAAGGCAGATGAGCTTGGGTATGTTATTCCTCGTTCAACAAGAACTTCGTTGGGAGTAGTGAGTTTAGTTCTATTTGTTAGAGAAATAATTTATGTTTTTTTAAAGTTCAGATGAGTAGTATTTTATCCTGTTGTATCTGGCAATGAAAGAACCTGATGATGTATTTAATGAGTTGCCTCAGAACTGTAAAACCAGCTAGGGAAATAATAATATTGTAACGGATTGAGCGGAATAAAGATGTTTAGTATTTTCACCTTCTGAAAGGGATGTAAACTTATCTCCTTCATAAAATGTTTAATCATGGTGTAATAATTAACACCATAAATGCACAAATTATCAAGATAAATATTCTATTTTGAATATAATTTTTATGTATGACAATCTCATTGGAATCTGTGTTAATATTAAACTTGATCTCTTCATTTACTATTCATAAATTTATTATCAAATAAATTGTACAGTACTGATAAATTTATAAGTATAAGATAGTGTAAATCTGTATTTTCTTATTTATTTTGTCAGAATGTATTTTGTTTTGCATACTTTCAGTAAATTAATAATTTTTTTAAATAATCCTTTATTTTTGATTTTTCGATACACTCGCGCCCACAGTTTGAGAAACACTGTCTTAGAAACAAAATCCAATCAGGATCCATAAATATTTGCTTCGTATTTAGTAGAAAAATATCGGGATATCTTGAATTTGCTTTGTCTCCTGTTTATGTTTCAATAACATGCTTTTTGCTGTATCCTAGGGATTCCCTTCAATAATCCCACAACACAGATTACGAGAGAAACATACTTCGCAATCCATGAAGTGAATTCAGTGCACTCTTTTCTCCTTCTCTTTAAAGTGACAGCAAATAAATAAGAGCACAATTTATTCGAAGAAAATAAAAGCTAACTAATAAGACAAATGACTTTTCTCCCATTTTGAATCTATGTATCTATTATTAGCACACATTACGATGAAAAAAATAAAATACATCGACTTGGGTTTTACATTTCTAACCTATTATTTTGTTTGAGTATCTTGTTCTTGAAGTAAACAAAACTTCCGAAAAAAACATGTTTTAACAGAGTTCATCTGACAAAATCTGTGGTGAATTGCTGTAATTTTACTACATAAAAGGCAGACAAAAAATTACAATACATAAAAAAAATTAAATGATCTCTTAAGATTATGAATTGTATAAATGAACTTATATTATCAAAATTTCCAAATATACCACCAAGAAGTCAGATGTCTTTGTTTTTGTCTTGTGATGTGGAAATTAATTTTAAATATTTTCTTTACAGCTAAGTTTTTTTTATATATATATTACGTGTTTAGAGCAGAGCATTTAGAATAAATTAAATGTTGTCAATTTAAGAAAAATTTGTTTCTTCCTTATTTGTTACTCCTTACTTGGCATCAATATAATACATTTTTTGTTACCTGCTTCGTAAAAGACGAACACATCTTTTCTTCAACAAGATGACCATGTTTCAAGGGTCAAAAAAATTATTAGGTATTTTAAGGTGTTGAAGGATTGACACTCAATTGGTCCAGAGATAAAGTAAGAATAATCCTTTATTTACAGTTTTTTCATCACTTCAATTGAACGATTCTTTCAGGGACAGCCTCATTCACAGCTATTTCTCCATCCCACGCTCCCTCTGACTCTTGATCTAAGCTTACAAAGGAACTGGGGTATTTTAGTTAAACTCTTTTTCTATTGACTTTCACAGGTTCTGAGGTTGAGATTATGGCTAAATTCATTAGCCTAATAATGAGCTGTTTATTTCAACAAACCATTTCGTTACAATTTCATTAAATTCTTGAAAAAAATGAGTAAAATCCACAGGACGGTTGGAGATTTTGTTTAGAAAAACCCAAATAAGAAAAAGGCAAGATTGTACAGTATCATTCATTTATGTATTCAAAAATTTCTGTTAGAGATTTATTAAATCTCAAATAACAAATAATACCATATCTTTTAGAAACTTTAGAAAAATATAGCTTATGATTCTACGTTAAATTATTTTTAGTTATCACGAAGCAATTCAGGATGTTGAAAAACTTCCTCGTTTTCCTTACTTCTAAACGTTAATTTTTTTACAAATTAAATTTCATTGTCTTAATGCTTTCCCAATATTTTACGGTTAATGAATATTCATAAATGAAACAAACAAGAAATATCCCGAAGATTCTTGTTGCCAGAAAAAAACATAAAACAAAGTTCAAAGATTGAATCATTAAGTTTCTTGAGTATTTTTTACATAAAGAAAGAGTAAAGAAGAATTTACTTGTGAAAAAATGACTTCAGTTCTTTGCAGCATGTTTGGATTGTCGGAATTTGTAAAAAATATTTCTCTGAAAAACGATGACCAAAGTTAAAGTATTATATGAAGTTATTGGTGATAAAAATGCGCATAGGTAACATCAAATTTTAACCTGGTTTCTCCTTTTAATACACGGTTTGAAAACCAATATCTTCAATCAAACACATAGCCATGTGGCCGTTCAATGTTTCTTTTTATTTTATCCCATGCAAAAAATGGAAACACTGAAAATGTGGTAAGTAATACTTTTAAAATATACATTTCTGAAAAAGAATTTAGATTTTATCATTGATAAAAAGTACATATTTATTTTCAAATACATTTCACACATTCGGACAAGAAACATGACGCTGAAAGTAAAAAAGAAAAATATTCTTTCTTCTGTTCTATTCATTCAGTGACATTTTTTCTTAAAAAAAATAGCATAGGTACCTAGATTTTACCCATTTTTTTGAATTTTGAAACTCAAATTCAAACAGGCAGAAATCCTTTTGCATGCTCTTTCACGCATATTTCTTTTGTGAATAGTACAAAATATTATTTTGACGGGAATTTTAAGAATGCTTGACTCTCCCAATTCTTTTTGCAAGAAATTATTTATGAAGGATATTTATATATAACGCCTTGGAATAAAATATATTGAAAAATGAACAACTAAAGTATTTTTAAGGAAAGAGGTCAACTTAAGCTGCTCATTTGAATATTTTGCACTCAAAAAATTATTTATTGCTTGATTAGATTATTATTTTCTCGTCTTCACGTCTTTTTTTATTCTATTTTATTTCTAAGCTTCCTCTATTAATTTTACTTGGAAAATATGTTACCTTTTTTTTGCGAGTTTCACTATAGTTATGGCAATATAATTATTTATAAAATTATTTAAGAAAATTTTAATTAGTATTTACACACATTTTAATTTTCTTTCTTTTTTTTTCAAAAACATTTTTACTTGAAATATTAAGATAAATTATTTATAATTACGCTCTTTATTTTTTCTGTACAGCTAACCTTCGTTCACGTTGCTGTGAGGGTTGAAAGAATGAAAAGCCGCCTCCAAAAATCAAGACTTTTTTTTAATTTTTATCTTTCAAGTACTACAGTAGAGTCCCGAAAACTCGGTACTCGATAATCCGGCAGAGCGGATAATTCGGCTACACCCTTGTAAGTCTAAATATCCAGTAGGTAGTAAAAGTAGCCAGTTTTTGCAAAGTTGAATACTTAATTTCCTTGTAAACAGCTTTGTGTCTTCATAAAGTTTTTTTCTGAGGAGTGTCTGATTAAGTAAATTACTGTACACTATGTATTCATTAATTTTCATTTTCATGTAGTAAATACTCTATGCCTTTATAAAGTACATACTTTTCCTTTTATTTAAGGATATTTTGGCAGTTTATGTTCTGTTCTGTTCTAAAGAAAAGGATACACACACACATGCAAGTGCTTCACAATATTTTCTGTAGAACACTCGTACTTATTCTTTTTTAATCCCATTCTCGATAAGCTGGCTCTTTCACAAACTCAGCCACCTTTCAATCCATATTAGGCAGAGTTTCCCGGATTCTACTGTATTGATAAATGTGAATTAAACACAAAGATTTGTTTTCAAAATTATTTGTAGCTAATGGGGAGTGGAGACAGTTTTGTCTTACTTCAAATATTTATGGAAAAGATACTTATAATGTAATATAAATTGATATTATGTTATATATTCTGTATTAAAAATTAAGATTATCATTTTATACAGATTTGATTCTTTGAACTCGAACCACAAAATATTTAATCCTTTCTTGTATACAATAACAATTCATAAAATATAATTTAATCTAACGTCAACGCACTTGCAATTGCTATATTCCTTTGCAAACTTAATTCACTTTACTTTAATAAGTAATTCTTCTTTGCGTTTGTCACGGTTTCTTTACAGAAAAAGGTTCTTAAATCAAACAATTCACTAGAAATATTTCTTCTTAAGGATATCAAAAAGGGTGTGAGGAGAACCTGCTGGATATGGACAAATATAATTTTTAGATAATTTTTGTATGAGTCATTCATTCCAATTACATAAAATTTATATTCTTACAGCAGTATAAATCTATTTTTGTATTCAGGGAACAATTATATGGATTAGGTATTTTGACAGATACATAACATTAAATTTCATTTCAAGAATTAAATTTGAAAAATTACTTAAACATTCTTTCTACTCTATTCATTTACAGTTTACATTTTAAATATATTTTATTGTAAATGTAAAATTGTTAGTTATATTTAATTATTTTAACTTATTGTGTGCCTGAGAAATTAAGGAAATAAAAGCAAAATTTTCAAATTACTTAAGCAAACAAACAATTGGAAAAATATGTTTGCTATCTTTGAAAGAAAACAGACTAGTATATTCTAAATGAATAAAACTGTTTGTATAACAATATGAATCATCTACCAGACTCATTATAAAAAAATTTAAGCTTAAATTTTATTATAAGCTTACTTTTTAATAGATTATTTTGCATAGAGTATTTTGCTTTGAAAATATTCTGCTATAAAACTATATCATTAAATGAAAAATATTGATTTTATTTTATCCCCCAATTAAAGATTTTTCTTTAGACAGGGCTATATTTTATTCAAAAGAAACAACTTTAATCTTAGAAATTCAATGTACACAAAGTACTATTATTTAACTTTTCTTAGAGATTTGTCATCTTTCTTTTTCAGAGAGTTTAAGTATATTCCTGAAAATATTACGGAAATATATACAAATTAAAATAAGTGTAGCGTATTTCCTTCTCGAGATTTATACAAAGTACTAGAGTCAGATACACAGTCAAGACAAGAAATTAAACGTACTATTATACTAATAAATAAAGTTCACAGTTTTATCTGTCGCTAAGAGAAATGGTAACCTAATACTGGTTCAGATACGCCGAGTCAGAAATTGTATTTAAACGTTAATTTAATTTTAATAACAAATACATCCTGTTTTCCACCTCTTATACTTGTCATGCATTTCTCAAGGAGACATTTTTGTGGAATACCTACCAAGTTGAGATGGCGTATTATTTAAATAAAACATATTTATGTATTACTGCATATTAAAGGCTAGTTCTTCGATAGATAGATATTTTCATACATAACGAAGAAACATCGACGATTTCTGAAACCTTACATAAAAATTAAAAATATATTTAGATAATAATGTTATCTAAAATTTCCAAATTTTGCGTTATTATCTGAAATTAAATGTTTATTTCAAGTTTCTTTGTTAAGATAAAAGTGCGTGTTATACGGCAAATATTGCTAAAACTTAAAGAATGTAGTCTGAAAGTATAGATGCACTTAATATGTCAGAATATGTGGTAATATAATTTCAGGTAAGCGTATATTTGTTTCAAGTTAAGAAAAAACTATTTTTAATTTTATATAAAATTATAGTAGAGTAATTAAGATCTCAGTTTTTAATTTATGTAAATACAATTAAAAATACTTGTAAAAGATCCTATATAGAAGAAAGTCAAGAAAATATAGTTTTCAAAGTTTGAAATATTGCTTGAAAGAAATCATTTGTCATATTAAGATAAAAAAATTCTGTAAAAGTTAGTTGCATAAAAGAAAGGAAAACTCTTCAAACATTTTTTTAGAATCTTTTTTTTAAAACCTTTTTTAGTGTTATATGCATTGTAAATAACGATGTCATGCTTTGTTTCCGAAGAATTATTCTTGTATATCTGTCTTTGAACTATTTCCTATTATAACGAATAAGAATACTAAATACCGCTTATATATATATAAGTTGAATAACTGATAAAAAAAGCAAATATATATAAATTTTAAATGTGCATCAGTCATAAATTATTAGGTAAATGAGAAGATATTTTATAGAACATAGAGATGCTATGAGAGGAGAGAGAGAGAGAGAGAGAGAGAGAGAGAGAGAAGCTATGTTATATTCAACCAAACCTTAACTTCTGGTCTGACAACTGGGGAATTCAATAACACTGATTAGTATTTCAGTGTTTAATATATTGCAGATTTAATTTTTGTTATGTAATAAATAAATTTAGAATGATTCATACTTAATTGTGACATGTTTTTAAAGTCTTTTAAACTATTTCACAGACAGACGCATTTATTTACAAAAATTTCATATCTTTTGTTGATTTTTATTTAAGCAAAAAGTAATGCACACACACAAAATAAAGTTATTGTAGCAAAATGGAAAATAGTCACTTGAATTCTGAAAAATTTGAAAGCGAAAATGAAATAGGTTTTGTATTGTCCTCACACAATTAACTATATACTTTATCTATATATATTTATTAACATATATATATATACATATATATATATATATAAACTATTGCCTAAATCAGTAACATAAAGAAGTAATGCAGTAATATGAAAATAGTATTTGAAGTCTTTATTATATGAAGAAATTATATTGTCAAAACATTCACCCATTGCGATAATTAGAAAAATTGATAAATTTGAATTGAACCTGTAAAATACACTAATAAGTTATTTGAAAATTCATAAAAAAATAAAGTTAAGACTTTTTCATAATTGTAATTATTAATTATTTGTTCCCTTTAGTTTTCATATCTTAAGCAAAAACAATTCAAATTTGCATAAACAACAATATATCATATGAAAAGAAAAATAACTTTTGTATGAAAGATGATACATTATTGGTTAATATAAGGTTTTATGTCAAGATTTATTCTTAAATATTTGGAGTTCTTAATATTTCCATAAGAATTAAATTGAACACAATTATCCAATATTTCAAAAAATTATATAAGATGGCAATTTATGTCATATAAATTATTTTTGATCAAACATATATTACATTAATTGGGACACAAATTATTTAAAACAGATCCATTTGGGTTTAAATTATAACTAATTCTTGTGCCTTTTTATTCGTACTTTATATTTGTTTATAATATTTTCTTTTATTTTCAGCGTACTTTCTCTCAAACTTTCAGACCAAGTAAAAATACGATAAAGGGCAGAATTATGGCCCTTCAAGGAACACAAACGTAAAATCACAAACGACGTGTTCTTAAAAATATAAACTCTCCACTCAAACCGAAAATAACTTTAAGTTTATTACTTTACACGGAGCGAAATTTAAGAACCTTGCTTCGTAATCAACAAAACAGACTCTGAGAAGTATTCTATAATTCAAAGCTCTCCAATTCCTCTGCTTAAGAACTTACTATTTCCGATTGCAGTTAAAAGTGGACACTTATTTCGAACGCATTCTAAATGGGAAAAGATCCGAGTATTTTAAATTGAAAAGGGAATAAGATAGAGCATTACAAAAGAATAGTTTCCTTTCTATCATCTCTTTCCAAGTACAAAAGAGAACGACGATGTTATCTGGGGGGAGTAGAGGTTGTGAAATGGGATGGAGCTTTTGTTATTAACTATAGGTTACATTTAGAAGAGAGTTTGTCGTTTCTTCTGTCATATATGTAGTTAGTGTCACCTGAAAGGGTGTAAAAGGGTTGTTGGGATGTTTCAAGTATTGTGAGAAATGTTTTCTGTGAAGGAATATAGCAGAGGTTCCCAAACTTTTTTGTCTCGAAGACCCCTTGCCATGTTTTTCGGTTTGGGGTAGACCCCTGCTTAATTAATATTGAATTTTTGCAAATTTATCAACTTAAATTTTTTTAACTGGTACCTAATTCTTTTTACCACCGGTACTACTATTCCTATTTTAAAATAATTGAATTTCTAACTATAATGAAATATAGTGTTTAAAATTTAAAAAGCATATGTTAATTAAATTAAAATTAATAAATAATAAAACTGTTAAATAAACTAACTAAACAATAAACAAATTATTTTAATGGGAGGGATGAATCTCTAGCACTGCAATATCAAATTTTCAACATTTGGCATCAATCTTGTCTGGTTTAATATTAAATCTCCTCTTTTAGCGTAGTGTCTAGTTTTTTTTTCTTTCTTTTTTTTCGAGATTGGCAACAGCACTGAAACTCCTTCACTCTAGGAAAGCAATGAAAAACTTACTCACAATGTTCCATAAGTCAGGAAGGACAAATAACAGGTTTGACTTTTTGAAGCCAAAATTGCTGGCATCCGTTTCTAAACTTTAAGATCTTCGTTACTGCTTATTAGTTCCTATTGTAATTTGACATTTTTTTTCAATATGACCATATGAATTCATTGCCTACTGTGGTATTGCCATAGTCAAATCATTCTCAAACCTCGTTTCAAAATCTGAATAAAAGGCATTTAAATGTTGAATGCAGGTTAAAATGTTCTGATAGATTGTCTGTGACAAATTTAGAAAATTCGCGACCTCCAGTATTATGCTTCTTTAGCTTAAATCAGGAAAGAAAAGCTGAGACGGTTCTTGCTTTAATAAAATTTATGCTGTCACCTTGTAAATGCAAACTAACCTCATTAAATTTAGTAAATAAATCTGTTAAATAGGTAAAATTTGGTTTGCACGAGATTATAATTTTTTTTAAAATTAAAGTCACGATCTAGTTTAATGAGAGCCAGTATCACATAGACCCTCACTTACACCTCATGGACATCCAAATTAATTTTTGGCTGATGTAGACCCCTGGGGGTCTATATAGACCACTTTGGGAATCACTGAAATATAGCCTTGGTCAAAAGGGATAATATTTATGATGTAATTAGACGTGTTTAGGTATTGTTGATTAGATATATATTAAAAACCTTTTGAAATAATAGAACAAAATATTAATATGATTTGTATCATACTAGATAGAGATATAGTTAATATACAATCAAATCTCTATTTAACGAATTCATCAGGGCTGAACATTTTACTCGTTAAATCGGGGTTATTCGTAATATCGGGATAAAAAAACCCCATTTTTTTGCATTTACTTAAAAAAATTCTATGAGCAACTACACAAAAATATTCTGAGTTAGAAATTACAGTTTTATTATTCAGGAGCTAAAAATTTTGTTTGCGAATAATTTTTTACGCAATCAGTTAATTGGAAGTCTTAAAATAATGTCTAATAGATGTTTGATAATGTTTTGTATTCCTGACTCGAAAGAGTGACTTTTTTTGACTTTATGTAGAAAAGAAAATATTGCTCCCTTAACGTCTTGCTGTATGAGGTATGTTTTTATATTTTCCAAACAATTTTTGAACAACAGCTTTGATAGGAATTTCATTCACAGTTTCTGCGTAAAAATTGCTACTCATTTGTTTCCGACAATGTGCCCTTTTTTAACAAATTTCCTGCAAAACTGTACGCATAATACACCTCACTTCTCTCAAGAAAGAGAATAAATGGTAAAATCCTGATTTATAGAGTGAGATGAGAAAAAGGAATTTCCTGTTCCATTCAAAACTCACTCGTTAGGTTACACTCATGACTCATCTACTCCTGTAAAGTCCAATAATGGGCTGCACCCTTCACGGTGAAAATGTGCTACTTTGAAGAAAAGTTTTTTTCTGTTTGGGGAAATAGGTTGTCATTTGAGTAGAAATCCAATCTATTGTTATCCAAATTAATAAAAAAATCTTTTTTCGCTTGTTGAAATAAGTTGCTCATTCAGGGTTTATTATTCGTTAATAGGGTTTTTGCCTCCCTTTTAATGGGAGAAAAGAAAATGTTCGTTAAATCGCGAAATTCGTTTATAGGGGTTTGTTAAATCGGGATCCGACTGTATTATAAATCAATTACTGTTTCTCCTGTGTATTGTATGATTGAGAAAAATAATTTAGCAGATTATTCATAAATATGCGATTTTTATCATGAATGCCAATTTTTTTCATGCTAGAAGGATGCATTGTATTGTAAATATCTTATCCATACGGGTAGTTGTTTTTGAATTAACGTGATTATCCCGTATAAATGTGTCAGTGGTAACCAAGTGGTTAGTTTCACGAACTCATAGCCAGCCTTGTTTTTTTTTCGTACAGTGACTTTGAACCCATGTGTAACTGAAGATTCACAGTTGAGAGGTGCTGGTGCACGTCAAATCCATCGAGGTTCAGAGACCTTATATTGTTTGGTCAACAAGTTCGGATGGTAGGGTGCTAGCATAGGTGTCGTTCTAGTCACTTGACTGAAAATCAAAATTAAGTGATACGTTGCCAATAGCCCTCGTGTAGTTTCAAATTACGGCGTTAATTAAACAATTAGTCAGTACCTATAAATAAAAAGAGTATATGCGAATATTCTCATTTACATATAAGAAATTAAACGTGTTTAATGCCATTTGTTTTTTTGTAGGAGATTGTATGTTTTCAATACTCATTAAGTATTGAAAACATACAAGAAATTATTCACTCATATATTAGAAGAAACGACGGAAAAGGCTGGGATTTTGTGTTTCTGAAAACTTAATAATTAATTTTTAAAAAAGTACAAATCTTTTAATAAAAATTTAAAAAAAAGCATTATAGCATAGAACTTAAATAAACATTATTTTTTTCTTATTGAATTTCATATATCTGGTCTTCTATTCTTCTCTATATGTTTCAAGTATTCATAGAAAGAATAGAATTATTTGCCCCTTTTTGTTAGTGAATTTATAAACTTGAAAGCATAAGAAATTAGTATTTACAAACAATCATGCCAGGAATATAACTTACTTACATGTTCACTTGAAAATTTTTTGAATGCCATATACATTTCACTTAATATCTTGCTGAGTTGAGTTATTAAAAATAGAGTAATTATTTACTTCATTTAGAAGCTTCCAGAAACGTATCAGCTAATGAATTTTATGCTATACGTAGAAAGAACTTCTTTAGTTATGAATTGTAGAAAAAATATCATATCCATCAATGAAGCAAATAAATTTCTGCATACTTTAATTCGTGTTTCAGCAAATAAATGATAATGTACCCTGTTTTCTGAAAATGTAATTTTCTTACAATTTCCCTCGATGAATATTACACAATTTTTGTGACGTTTCTTTAAAATTAAATGGATCTGAAAAACAGTTAAATTACTTATATCTAGTAATGGCTATTAATTTATAGTTTATATAATACTACTATGTTCAAGAAATATTCTAAAGATAATTAAATATATTTAAAAAAGAATTTTACGTTGAGCACTAGTTAAGATTATATATTCTAATTTTAAAATGCATTAATTTTAATATGTTTTAAGTGGCGACTACATTTCTCATTTGTCTTGTGAAGTTTTGAATATTATCCAATTAATTTTACTGGCAATTTTTCAATATATGAATATTTATCATCTCTAACGGAACAGGTTACAAGTGTTTTTAGTATTATTCACTTTTCAGTTCTTATACATGATATTTTAGCTTTAAAAGAAAAATAGACTTGTATTGCCTTATGTACTTAATTCAACTAAGAGGATTCGAGACGAAAGGAATAGTTATTTATTTAATATTTTTGACAAAAATGAGACATTTAATTAACGAATGAAAAATTTAATTTGAAACTAACCAAATTATCCTTAAAAAAAGAAGAAAAGAAAGAAAAATACTCTGTATGAGAGAGAGAGAGAGAGAGAGAGAGAGAGAGATGATAAGAAAGTACAAAACTATTAAAAAAAATACCGATAAAAAGAGGAAATTGCTAACTGTTGACAACCGTTTCTGTTCATCATTAACATTTTTACTTCGAATTCATGTTTTTTAAAGAAACTATTCGTTTATCAAAGAGTGTTACATATCGAATAAATCAAAATTGAGTAAAAAATTGCATTAATAAGTGAACAGAACTCATTCTTATCTTGCAAATCAGGCTATTTAAAACTTAATGAACTGAAATGATGGATTTTAATCTTATTTTATGATGCATAAGGTGGTGATTTATTTCGTTGAAAATATTTTTTTGAGAATGTACTGGGTAAAATTAAATATTCTGACATAGTTTCTTCTGCATAAGCGCAGCAGTCTTTTGTAGGCCAAGTCTGAATCGCTGATTCTCCTCCAGTTGAATCTATCATTCACGATGCTATTCCATCGGTTGATTCCCATTAGTTTGAAGTTCTTTTCAACGTCTAACCATCGTGTAAGTCAGGAGTGTCAAACTCAAAGGCTAACTGGCTAAACAAACTAGGTTTAACTTTAAGTGGGCATCAAAAAAAAAAATCAATATTCACATAGAAACTTATGTTTATTTCGAGTAAAGCATTATAATAAATATACATAAAAGAACAAGAAAATGTAATTTTTATGTCCTGACACTTGACATCTCTTCTCCTGCTACTATATTTGCTATTTCAAAAGAAATTTATATTACTTTATGTTTTTTTGTGTGCCGATATACTGGCCAGGCCACAAAAATGTTGGTTGAGGGCCACGAGTTTGACACTCCTAGTGTATGTGGTTGCCCTCTGAAGGGACCAGACTTAGAGGGCGGAAAAGTTACTTTTTTGGTACGAAAAGCATCGGCATACCTGTACCGATGGCCCAGGCATCTAATACTTGATGCTTTTATAGTTCTAACAATGTCATTTCCCACTTATTTGCCATATTTTCTGTAAATTTCATGATTGTAAAGAATTCTCCACACTCATTGTTCTCTCGAATAGGTTCCAAGATTTTCTTTAAGATTTTTCTTTGAAAAATGTCCAATTTTTCTTCCTATGCTTTACTGAGGGTTCAACATTCACTTCCATACGGAGCAAAAGGCCTGCTTAAAGTTTTACATATATTCACAACTTAATGTTTATAGAAATAAACTTAGAATTGTGAATGAGTTTCTGCGATCATGAAGACTTCTATTAACCAAACAATTTATATTATTTATTTCAATTTTCAGAACGTTGCTACATGAGATCAGAGTTCCTACTGACGTAGTTTACATTCACAAAAATAGTCATAGTATTCATGTTAATTTACTCTACTTAAATACTTTAGGTTCGTTTTCTTGCTTATTTCCTTAACTAATAATTTATAAATTAAGAAAGATTTGTTGTTTATTTAAAAATAATTCTTTTGACAAATTTGTTACAAAGATGGAGTAAAAATATAATTAATAACGTAGGCAACAAAATGTACATTTTGTTAACTATCTTAATCTAAAAATTGTTTTAAAAAATTCGAATATTTGAGTAAATAAAAAGAAAAAAGATTGTTACATAGAATGGGTTCATTAAAGGAGCTGAAAGAGCACGTATTGGTAAAATGCTGCATTTTTCTTAAGCGATAAAAGCAAAAATAAAAGGCCTTTAGCTTTTAAGAATAATTAATATGTGTTTGTTGAACTTCCTTAACTATTATGACAATAACGCACAACAGCAACATGTTCATTCATAATTGATGATATTAATATTTTTCTTACTTTCTGGTTAAATCTTTCAAGTTTATTAACTGTTAATTACTGTAAAAATAAAATAGAATTGTTTGACTGAGTGATAAAATAAATTACGCTTGGTATTTATAAAGTATATATTTATCTTTAATTTTGAACAGTGGCAGATATGTGAAGAATATCTAACATTTAATTTCAGATAATAATGCAAAATCTATGAATTTTAGAAAACGCTAGTTACTTAAAAATATTTTTAATTTTTATGTAACTTTTCATAGAAATCGTCGATGTTTCTCCGTTATACTGCTAGATCTGTTGATTGAAGAACTAGATTTTAATAAACAGTAATAAATAAATAAGTCCTTTTAAATTATACACCATATGGGCTTGATAGGTATAGCACACACACACACACAAACACACACACACACTTGCACCCTTACACACACCTACAAACACATTTATACACACATACGCACGCACACTTAAACACATATGGACGCACGTACGCCCGCATGGACAAACATGCATGGATGGTTGAATATTTTTATTCCAATGCGTTAAATATAAATATCTTTCATGAATAATGTCTTACAAACAGAATTGGGGGTGTCAAACTTTCTTAAAATTTTCTTCAGAATATTATTTTGTACTATTTGTAAAAGAAATATACTTGAAAGAATATGCAAAAGGATTTCTGTCTGTTTAAATTTGATTTATCCTTACCATAAAACGTACTGTCTACATGTTTCAAAATTCAGAAAAATAGGTAAAATCTCGATTCTTTCTCCTACCTATGCTATTTTTTAAAGAAAAAAAATGTTACAGAAAGAAATGAACAGAAGAAAGAATATTTTTTTTGTTACTTTCAGTATCAGGTTTTCTGACCGAATGTGTGAAATGTATTTGAAAAGAAAGATATATTTTTTTATCAATGAGATAAAATCTGAATTCTTTTTACAGAAATGTGTACTTTTAAAAATATTACCTACTATATACTCTCAGGGTCTCCATTTTTGATAGAGATAAAATAATAATAAAAAAAATCTTGAATGGCCACATGGCTTTGTGTTTGGTTGTAGCTATTGACTTTCAAATCGTGTATTAAAATGGGAAACCAGATCAAAATTTGACTTTACCCAAGATCATTTTCATCACCAATAATTTCAAATAGCATTTGAATTTCGGTAATTGTTTTACGGTGAAATATTTTTATTTTTTTACAAATTCCGGCGATCCAAACATGTAAAATAAAAAACCAAAAAAACTGAAGACATTATTTCAAAAGTAAATTCTTTTTTAGTATTGCTTTATATAAATAATACTGAAGAAACTTAATAATTTAATGTTTGAACTTCGTTTTATGTTGTTTCTGGTAATAAAAGTTTTTGGAATATTTCTGGTTTGTTTCATTTATGAATATTCATTACCCGTAAAATATTGGGGAAAATCTTAAAGAACATAAAGACTACAAAATTCATTTTTTAAAGAAAAAATTAACGTCTAAAGCAATTTTAAAAAATGTAAAGAAAATGAGGAAATTTTTGAACATCTTGAATTGCTTCATGATAGCCAAAAATAACTGAACGGAGAAACAAAAACTATATTATTCAAAAGTTTCTAAATAATATTGTATTAGTTATTATCTGAGATTTGATAGATCTCTAACAGAATACTTTGAATACCTAAATGAATAATACCATAGAATTTTTCCTTTATCTTATTTGAGTTTTTCTAAACAAAATCACCACATTCCTGGGAATTTTAACTCATTTTTTTTCAAGTAGGTAACGAAATTTTAACGAACCTGTTGAAATAAACAACTCATTATTAGGCTAATGAATTCAGCTATAATCTCAATCTTGGAACCTCTGAAGGTCAATAGCAGAAGAGTTTAATTTAAATGACTGAGTTCCTTTGTAACCTTAAATTCAGAGTCAGAGGGAACGTGAGATGGAGGAATAGCTGTGAACGAGGTTAACGTGAACGAATTAAAGTCAACTGAAGTTTTGACAAACTGTGAAATGAAAAGAATTGTTCTTACATTATCTCTGGACGAATTGTGTGCCACTCCTTGAACACTTCAAAATATCGAACGATTTTTATGACCTTGAAACATACTCATCATGCGGAAGAAAAAAGAGACGCAGGCATTGTTTGATTTTTTAAATACAAAGGAAATCTGAAATGTATAATACTTATGCTAAATGTTTCCTTAAGGAAGTATTTTTTCCTAAAACTGAGTACTTGTCATCATTGAATTGGTTTGACATATATATTCTCTCTGTCCTAAACTCGGAATGTAAAGAACTTCGTTAAAAAGAAAATATTTAAAATTAATTTCCGCATCACAGGACAAAATCTGACATCTTGATGGTATTTTTGGAAATTTTGACAATATAAGTTCATTTTGGAGTATAAGTTCAGAACTGGAGATTTTAAGAGATATTTAAAAAAATTTTATGTACTGTAATTTTTTGCCTGTATTTTATGTAGTAAAATCACAGCAATTCACCACAGTTTTGTCAGATGAACTATGTTAAAGTATATTTTATATTGGAAGTTCTGTTTAATTCAAGAACAACATACTCAAACAAAAATACATGTTAGAAATCTAAAAACCAATCTATGCATTTAACTTTCGCAACGTATTTTGTGAAAATGACTGATATATAGATTCAAAAGGGAAAAATCGTTTGTTTTATTAGTAAGTATTTATTTGCTTCACATAAATTGTGCTCTTATTTATTTGCTGTCACTTTACAGAGAAGGAGAACAGAATGCATTGAATTCACACTTCATGGATTGCGACGTGTTTTTTTTTCGTAATCAGTGATGTGGGATTTTCGAAGGGAATCCTAGGATACAGTGAAAAGCATGTTATTGGAACAGATAAACAGGAGAACAAGCAAAAATTCAAGATATCCCGATATTTTTCTACTAAATGCGAAGCAAATATTTAGGGATCCTGATTGGATTTTGTTGCTAAGAGATAATCTAAAGTAGTAAGAGTTCTAACATTTTTCCTATAATGTATTTGCTTTGATTGTATTTTCAAGTATACAGGGAGCAAGACAGTATCATGCAAACACACAGGTTTAATTAAACATTTTAGCTTTAAGGAAAATAATGCAAATGATTGAATAATTTACAACAAATAGTTCAAAACAATTGCTATTTTTATTTATAATCTTCGTTAGTATGATTCTTTTGCTTTGTATATAAAACATCTGACTATTATATTTAGGATGATAAAGCTATTCATCATTTTTTTGAAGAAGGTATTTAATCCATAACTAATGATATGGAAAATTAAAGATATAATAAGGTATTTGTTGCAAGCATCAATCTTATTTTCTCATTAGAATGATTAAATTGATTCACTTCTTTTAGGACCTTGAAAATTTTTCCCTTAGTTGTAAATTATGAAATATTATTGCTTTTTTATTACAATGATACCGACTAGTAATTTATCTTCTCATAATCCGCTCCTGGCGATGTGGCTGTGATATCCTAGTGGTCATAGTCACGATCTTGTGGCCACCGTGTCATGAGTTCGAACACTTGAGCTAATGAAGACTCGCCGTGTTAAGGAATTGATACACGTTAAATCTGTCGAGGCTCAAAGTCATCCCAATGGCTTGGTGTGGGAGTCCGCAGGGCGACTGCTAAGGTGACGTCCGCGTCGCTTGACCAAGACTCATTGTTGCCTTATAGTATCTGCTTCTGATCATTATGCACAAGTATTCTTCCGAAAAATACTTTTCTCATTTCCTCTCTAGCAACCTTTTCCGTTCATCTCTCTTAGAAACAATACCTTATCATTTCTTTGATAAAGTTACGCATTCGACCGCTTTGTGTTATATTACTATATTTCTTTTACCCTGTAATTCATTCAACTTATTTGTTTTTCTCACTTAGTAATTAGTTTATCTGTTCCTTAGCGTCACAATCAATTCATTGACTGCCTTTGCCTCGCAGTCGTTTCGTCTACTGTTTCACTCTAACATCGGTATTGTGTTAGATGGCAGCTTTCTAGAGGATGGCTCACACAATATAAATTGATCACATTGTTTTACTCAACAAAAAGTTATTTTCTATGTATATGGCCATACGTTAACTTTAAAATTTGAATAAGAAAACTTTTACCTGATTAAAAATTTTTTTTGCTTAATTTATATATTTGCATAATCATGATTTTTTAAGATTTGAACATTTATTTTGATGGTCGAGCTTCATTGATTGAAACTGTAAACATCAAAAAGTGTTGATCCTTGTAAATTTAACACATTAATGCATTAGGTTCCGAGGATAATATAAATATATTTCCTATAATATTTTATTCCCTGTAAATAAATAAATAAATAAAATTGAAGAAAAATTTGCGGTTAAAAAGGCTTTTGCACATCTTCCAATTTAAATTTATTGTAATCAATTCAACATTAAACATTGCAATTTTTTTTGTGTTTGGTACACCGATGACTACTAAGTGACCCTCAGAAACAAATTGGTCAACGTTGCATGGCTGTGTAATTTCAGGGAAGTCGTTTATTTAAGTCGTGGTGCAACTGAAGACAAACCGTTTAAGTGGTCTGATGCATGTAAACTGCATCGAATTCTTATTTCTTCACTTGCGGTGGTTACGGAAGTGAGCTGCCAAATAGGGTATCGTCCTTGTCTCTTGAATAAATTATGAGATTTGTCAGTGGTAACCCTTGTGTAGCTACAAAATGCTACAGTAATAAACAATCAACAACAAATCAATGACACATAACAATAAACAACAATAAGCAACTTTTAGACTAGGCCCCGCATAGCTATAACACCAGGATAAATCAAGTCATTTGTTTCTCTAACAAGGGAAGGGCACGACTAAAGAAATTCGTTTGGGGATGAGACTTGTGCAATAGTAATTCTTCTTTTGTGTTTAACCCTCAATGCTATTCCGCCGAATGGCTAGTCCATTCGGAGAAAATAGCCTTCGAAATTCATGCTTAACTTTTATACAATAAAGTTGTAACATTTCCCGCGATCTGGTAGCATGATTGGTAAAATAGCTGTTAACACGCGATTCGCCTCAATTCGAGTCACGCAATCTTTTGTTTTGTTTTGTTTTATTTTTGAAATTCATTTAATTATTTTTACAATTAAATAAATTTATTTAAAAAAAGGTTTATTAAATATTAAATGATATTTTAGATAAATATTTTGTTCTTTAAAAAGTAAAATAATTACTGTAATTATATATTTCTATTTTGTAAATATAATTATTAATAAATAATATTTGTTATAAAAATATATTGTAATCGGTTCGCGATCGCTTTTTCTTTGTTTAAATTTTTAAATTCATTAATTTTTCAACAATTAAATACATTTATTTAAAAAAGAGATTAAATATTTTTATAACTATAAAATAATAAAATATTAGATATATATTATTTTTGTATTAGTTATAAAAATGATCTTTTATAAATAATTATTATATTTTATGTATTATTATAATATTTTATGTAATATTTTATTTATAACATATTATATTTCATGTTATAAAAGGATTTGTAATTCATTTTTATATAAAATATCATTTAATATTTATTATAATTTATTTTTATAATAAATATTATTTATTAAAAGTTATATTTATAAAATATAAATAATTATATAATTACAGTAGTCATTTTATTTTTTAAATATAAAATAATTATTGAAAATACCATTTAATATTTTATATATCTTTTTTAGATAAATATATTTAATTGTAAAAATAATAAAATGTATTTAAAAATTAAAACAAAACAAAAAAATCGCGTGACTTGAACTGAGGCCGAACGCGTGGTAATCAGCCCTTTTACCAACCATACCACTGGACGGCTGGAAACAGTTATAACTTTATTGTATAAAAGCTAAGCATGTATTTCGAAGTCTATTTTCTGCGAATGGACTGGCCATTCAGCGGAATTACATTGTGGGTTGAACACCCTAAAGGAGTACTACTATTGCGCAAAGTCTCATCCTCAAATGAATTTCCTTAGTCATGCCCTCCCCTGTTAGACTATTTCAAATCTAGATTCACAAGCTTCAATCTAACTCACAGTTTCTGATTCTGATCAAAATAACATATATACACATTGACTCAAATCTAACCCACCGTTGATTCTAAGCCACACCTTCAATAATGTATACATTTAAGTGGGGAAAAAAGGAAAAATGGTTTAAGAAGTTCATCCATATCCATTTCAGAAATTTAAAAAAAAAACTTTTAATGTGAAATAGTAAAAAGTTAATTATTAATTTATTTTACCAGTATTCAAATCTTTCAAATACATACATAAACCTGTTATTACTATAACAGCAAAAATGATAATTCGAAAAGGATTCGTCCCTCCCATTATCACAGCGGACTTCAGAATTGTCACAGGTGTAACCATTTTCCCACACGATGTCGTCTTTCGTACCATCCATTTGTTGTATAAAGTTTTTTTTAAAGAAATTTTTACTGAAGGATGTAAAAGATTTATTAAACACTGTTGAACATTTACAGGCAAAAACTATACAATTTTGCTTACGCCCTGGAAGCATATTTGTTTCGTTTTTCTCAAACTTCCAGTGGCCGCTGCTCTGTTTCCTTTTTTCGATGCATATAAAATTGCCTCCTTTTTCATACTTACGTCAGAGTGAACTCGTCTTGATACTATTACCAATATCTTTAATGTTCAGGTGATTAAAAGAAAGCGCGTATGCAAAAAAAAAAAATCCTAAATACCGGCAGACAACGAAGTTTAAAACAGACCGAAGACTGGAGACAGCTGCGGAAAGGAAAAAATGTCATCGATGCAAGTGGGCAAATTGGATAGTAACATTTTCCTTTTTGAAAATGGTCGAAACTCAATTTTCCCCACCCAACAAATGTTTCGCCTTCGATTTTAAGCCACAACCGATTTTCAGTAGCATTAACACTAGAAAAATTATTGCGGTTTAGATTCGAGTAAGTAAGGTAATACTTAATTCAATATTAAACCTTATAGTCACTATCTCATCCATTTCCTTTTATTATATTTCATATCTCGTTAAATAGCAATCTTAATTTATTTATCACATCTCCTTTACCACAAACAAGAGAGGTTCTACAATCAAACAATAAACAGAATACTTATATGGTAATTGGAACGGCAGAATCATGTTAGAACCCGGTAAAGACGAAACAAGTTCGTACCTCTACGTACAGAATTAATTCTATACATACTTAAATTTTGAGATACACGAATTAAAAGAGAATTGAAAGTGTACGAAGACATGAGAGTTTACATTTTTACTTAAGGGGGCATAGTACCTTTGACCCTTCTGAAAATCGAATTTTCAGAAACATTTTAAGAAATTAATATAGATAGTTATATATAAGAACGTTTTAAAGCAAACCTCGTAGAAATCTCACAATAATTACGCTCTCTGCACTAAAAAATGCAAGAGTCAAAAAATACTTGACCCTTAGAAAAATTTACAGATTATTCGTTAGGTTCTGTTTGGAATTTTTTGATTTATTACATCAGTATCATGAGGCAACATGAGATCTATCGGCGACACACCCGTAGTATTAAATCCCGGTCAAGTGATGAGGTTGACAACTCAATTTTACAGCTTAGAATTACTGACCAAAAATATCAGCATCTTACAAAACAACAATTGATATTGGTCTAAAATGAAGGAACATTGATATTTTATGATGGACTAGCTAATAGCTTAGATATTATGAAAATTCCGGCTTTAAAAATAAACATTTTTCTGTTATTTCTGATTTTCTCAGGCATGAATAACGGGAGTGGAAATTGTCTATATCTCTCACAAAAAAGTTTTCTAAGACACTGAGAAAGAGAAAAATAATATACAGGAACACTTTATATGGAAAAAAGCATAAATATATGAAATGGATATATTTTAAGAGTAAAAAGATTTATTTTAATGCAAAAAAGCTAAAATTTAATCTTAAAACTTGATTTTTTCAGTTTCTAAATTTCCCATTTTTCCACAAGGTTTTAAAAAAAGTATTTGTTGCAGAGCTACGAATTTTTATATGTATAATGTACTTGTTGATCTGCATTCTGTATGCCTCAATTTTTGGGATGGGATCAGTAGAATTTATTTTTTAACGTGATAAATACTAAAGAAATATTGATTTAAAATTTTTTCAATTTCTTTTAATTTAAAAAAATATAATTTAAAATTTAAAATTGGATGTATACGAATTCAGACATTATTAAGCTTTCATTTTATATAAAAATATAGGATCTACCTTAAGTCTTACAAAAGTTATCTTGTGGGTAACAGAAAGAAAGCTATTTAGTTTTTATTATTTTTGCATTCACACTTTATGCTATTTAAAAAAATACTATAATTCTATAGCAAAATTTTTTCCTTTATTTTAAATTTTGTAATTTGCAGCACAAACTATAGGAAACTCATATTAATAGGAGAAGAATTTACTGGTTTATGAGGAATCGAAAAATTACGTCAAAATGTGCAATATCAAGACTCCGCAAGGTACTATCCCACCCCTTAAAAAAGATTATAATATTCTGCTTTAATACATGTACTAAAATATTAATAGTATTTTTTAATGAAATATAGATAAAGACCACGTAGAATATTTTCTCTGAAATAAATAAAAAAATAATTAAGTTATTAATTATATCTAATAGCGGTAGAATAATTCATTTAATTAGAAAAAAATATAAGTATATTGTCATTAAAATATAAAAATACGTAATGAACACAAATAGAAGTGTTTTTTCTTATATTTATTATTATAGCTTTCTTTCCATTATTGTTTCTATAGCTTTTTTTGATCATTTCTATTTTCTCAGAACTTTTGCAAAGTATTTGTGCTATAGATAATAATTCTAAGTAACTGTTGTATAGTAAATATTTGACAAATAACGAATTTATGCAATAAGAATCATAATATTCTAGTTTCTTTTGACATTTAAACATGATTAATTTGTAGAAAAAGTGAAAATCGATTGTAAAGCATTCGAATTTTCTCCATTAAATGAGACACTATAATATTTCAGTATTTCCAAACACGAGTAAAATAAAACCTGTCTTTACAAAAAAAAATTCATATAAAAGAAAAAAAATCTAATAAAACTTGATTTATCAAACCTTTATTTCTAGAACTTCTTTCATTTGTGTGAAATATATTCAGAAAGAAAAATACATTTCTCTCATTGTGGTCAACACTGAATTCGTTTTGGAATGAACAAATTTTCTGCGTTTGCCATCTTTACACAGAATAAAATGGAATGGAATATCGAATTGACATTTCGGTGTTATATGATGAAATGAATTCTTTTAAAAAGAAAACTTGAGAATTCAGCTTAAGCCATGTTAGACTAAAGGCAAGTTCACAGTGATCTGGGAATTCTAGAAAACTGTCCTTTAATATTTATTCCGGAAAACGGGAAAGCTAATATGTAAGAACTTCTGTTGAAATAGCTCTGTGCCAAGGTGAGATAAGCAAACACTGCAATCTTTCAGGATTTTTTCTGGCAGTATTTATTTTTAGAATCGAAAGGGAATCCAATTTGGGAAATGAATTCCCCAAATTCAATTTTTGGTAAGATTTGTAAATATTCCACAGAAAAAAAAAGAAGGAATTGAAGTAAGATTTTATTTTTTATCTATCCATCATATTTAATATACTTTTTAAACAATCCAATAATTTGAAAAAAAAAATCCTGTTGTTACACTTTCAACTATCTAAAAAAAGGAGAGATTTTTCTTAATATTGACTAATTATTTTATTTCGATTAAATAATATTAAATATGATTTTTGTAATGTGACAGTTACTTTTACTTCACACTAAAAAACTGCATGAGGACAACACCTGAGCCGGCACCTCCCTCTCCTAACTTCCAAACCACACTAAAAGAAGGACCGAGCCTCTACAGATTTAACGTGCAGTGGAGTCCTCTACATAGCGATTATCGGAGACGATAGGCATAAACTTATGACAAGCAAGAGTGTTTGTTGTCTTGACCACTAGGTTACCGGGGCCACATGATTGGTGTAAGACAGGTTTTTCAAACAAAATTTAAACTAACAACTGTATGAAATCGTATAATTTTTCGCTGCACGCTTTTTCATAGCCAATTTAAATTATAATTATTGTTTAGTGCTTTTAAAATGATGGAAAAAAATTCGGAAAAGCAAGTCCCCTTTCTTCAAAGCCATTTAAATAGAACTCTGTTTTTTAGTAAAATACAGGGAGTCAGTTTTGAAATACACTGCTAGCCACCGTAAATTCAACACCCTGAAGGAATCACTCAAATAACATGAAATTTACAACATGCATTAGCGGTGGTGATATTAGTAAATAATCAGAATTTCAGGGCAGACACACATCGCGCACGCCTGTGGCGCCACCACAAAGCGCTATTTAAGACTTAAGAGATTTAGACGATTTCAAGTTCGGCAATTGTGTTTTTCTTGAGGTTTTTTTCAAAAAACGATCATTTATGTATCGTAGAAAACAGCGATCAGCTTTTGATCAAGTATCCGAGTTCGACAGAGGAAGGATAGTGGCCTACGAGATTGTGGATTATCTTTCAGGGAAATCGGTAGTCGTGTTGGACGAAACCTAACAACTGTAATGCGGATATGTGACCGTTGAATGCAGGAGGGTACGACGGACCGACGTGGTCGATCGCATCCACCTCAGTGCACCATTTCACGTGAGGACGACAGGGAAATTGTGCGCATGGCAGTGACGGATCGCTCAGTCACATCACGAACCATAGCACAGCACATTGAGTCTGTAAAGCATCATTCAGTGTCTGCGCGTACCAATCGACGCCGTTTACAGTAGAGTGGTCTGTCCGCAAGACGTTCATTGCTTGGTCTACCCTTGACGCAGAACCACAGACGTCTCCGCCGCCAATGGTGCGATGAAAGAAGGATGTGGGTGGCAGAATGGAATGAAGTTGTCTTTTACTGACGAGTCACGCATCTGTCTGCAACACCACGATGGTCGGATTCGAGTCTGGAGACACCGTGGAGAGAGGATGCTGCGTTATGCACCGCCACACTGATCCTGCGACGGGTATTAAGGTATGCGGATGTATTGGATATCACTCTCGCACTCCTCAAGTACGAAATGCCGGTACTTTAAACAGCCAGCGAACATCTCCTAGGTGTTGGAGCCAGTTATCCTTCCTTACCTTCAGGGCGTGGCCACCTCCATATTTCAACATGATAATGCGTGACCACACGTGGCACGCATTATCCAAAGGTTCTTCGTCAATCACCAGATTTAATTGCTTCCCTGGCCGGCTCGCTCTCCGGATATTTCGCCGATAGAAAACATGTGGTCCATGGTTGCTCAACGATTGATTGATTACACCTCCAGCTGCCACACCAGATCAACTTTGGCAACGTGTGGAAGCTGCTTGGTCTGCTGTCCCCCAAGAACACATCCAAAGTCTCTTTGAACCAATTCCGAGGCGTGTTTCAGTGGTGATCTCCAACAATGGCGGCTACTCTGGCTACTGATTCTTTCAGGAACCACACTTCACAGTAGTCTATAAATTTAATCATTTGACTTTTGGTCAACATGTTATCTACAAAATATATTTTGTTGTGCTATCTCTTGTCTTTCTTTGTGTTGCAATTACGGTGGCCAGCAGTGTATATTAACATTTGTTTTGTATTTGTTAAAATTAGTACAATCATTTTTAAATGTTTTAATAGTTATAATTAATTGAGGTTTGGAAATGAAATCTCCACCCACCTCTCTTTCTGCTGTTAGTGACAGCTTCATTTCGAATGCACGAATGGTTTAAATGACGAGAGAAACAAGTATTCATGGGAAAATGAATAATAATGAGAGAGAAATTTATTGTAAATGATAGTTAAAGTTATTACTCGCCCATTGTTATACAGATTTTTGTAACTATTATAGGCACCTTTTGAACACACACACACACACACACACACACACACACACACACACACACACACACACACACACACACACACACACACACACACACACACACACACACACCACACACACAGTTTTTTTATTTAAGTATTTAAAAAATATATTTTAGCATTTAATGTAATGTTTCTAAACCGGAAAATAATACGAGATGCAATTTTGCAAAATTATTCACACAATTTTTAAAATTTAATTTTTTGAAGAAAATTTGGGAAATTTTAAATGTACTCCTATAATTATTTATTTTTTATATACTACTAGCTGAAATGCCCGTTCTTCGCACGGGTTAAGTTTTAAAAACAAAAATTTATCTATTATAGAATTACAATATTTTTAGTGAGGGTAAAACCCTGTATAAAAAGTAGTATAACCAAAAGTTAAAATATTTTTTTCAAAGCAAATATAAATAAAGATTACAGAAAAGTGATAGCAGTAGTGAGTTTCTGCTATGGGAACTATGGGTGAAATAACCTGCAATAGATGAACTGAAAGAAAAAATTAATGATAAACTGATTCACTAAATGCTATCATAAATAAGAAATATTAGGAAGCCTTCAACTGAAAAAAAATTAAATTAGTCCTCATATAATACTATCCTCATATAATACTATCTAACATATCTGTAATACATCTAATATACAGTATTAGATGTAATTAAATACTAAAAGCCTTTAATTAGTATGAACTAAAATCAAAATCTACTAAAACAGGTCCCCGTTGAAATAGTTCAGAACAAACAACAGTACTGAATGAAACAAATAATAAACCATGTTGCTAAAAAATTAATTATTGAAACCATACTTTTCTGCAACATTTCTATTAAAAATTATTATTTGATTGCAAAGAGCAAAAGAATGAGTACATAATATATATATCCTATATGGACAGTATAAAATAAAATATGCATATGATCTCCAAGAAACTATGTAACAGATAATAAGAAGCAACGTTAAACCATGATAGCACGAGACGTAAAATCATTTCAACTCTGAATTTTAAAGAAATCCAGAGGGAAATATGAGAAAATCTTTTCAAGGTGCATCTTTTTTCTGTGCAAAAATTTTTACGATCACAAATGAAACAGTTTTCTGATTTGCAAGATTGCCAGTAGCAAAGTTAAGTCATGACGAAAAATCTGGTCAAAATGGATTTCCAAAGAAAATATGAGAATATTATTTCAAGGTCACCTTATCATAGTTTCAGCAAATAGCTTTTTGTTAAATTTATGACTTTTTCTCATTTAAAACAAAGATGAATCTTATCGGTCATAAGGACCATAAGGCAAAAAACAGCGACACGCAAAAAAAACATGGTACATACTGGTTCCTCATAAATATGAAGCATTATCTTCACGATATTACCAACATGTTAAGAGCAATTAGTTTGAATTCAGTGTCATTTTCTAAAATATTCAACATTTATATGTAAAAAATGTATACAATGCATGTGTATATATACAATCTGCATATGAACAGATTTTGTCAGAAGGAAAATTACTTTGATGAGCATTTAATGGCATCCATAGTTTCCGTGTTCATCCATAATTTTTCTAACATGTTTTTTTTTTTTTTTTTTTTTTTGTGAACAAATGGACATGACAAAAAAAAATTCTGGTAAGAAGTGAAGGTGTAGTTTCATTGATTGTAAAAAAAAAAAAACCCTTTGATATTTGTGTAATGAATAGGTAATCATGATCTATGATTCTGTTTACAAAAGGTCTCGCAAATTATTGTTCGGCTGAAAAATAGACTTTTGAGTCTTTGTATCACATAATAACTGTACCAACAATGATATGCAAGAAAAGGATAGTTCAGAAAAATAAAACTGTGACACTGAAATAGGAATTATAACATCATTTAAATTAAAACGTTATCTAAAACAGAAAAAGTAAGCCTTAATTTTGATAAAATTGCCATAAACAGTTTTGAACAGCAAAAAAACACATAACAGAAAATCTTGAATATTAAAATTGAAATAAAAGAAACAAATAAATATAAAAGTAACCTTACACATAGTATAGAAATTATAATATTATATCAAACCAAAAGATAAATAAATTAAGATTTGATGAAACTACCATAAGCAAAATCTTATACGTGAATAGAAATTCTAACTTAAAATCACAATATTGACATCTGTTGATCTCAATTAGTTTGAATTGTCATTTTCTTCCGTGCATTTGTCTACTTTTTTTTGTTATAATGGAAAAATATGGAATCTGCCAATTAAGGAAAAGGGTACTTATGTATTGGTGTTATCACAGCAAAATTTGCACCACAATATCAAAGTAACAGATTCTATGTGTCTTATATGGAAAAAATCAAATTTTGGTGAAAAAAGAGCCACTTTGACTGCAGTGAATGATATTCAGATGATGACTTAGTTTCACGCTATACATAGCCCAAGTACAACTGTATATTGATAGTATCACTAATTTCAGTTTAACAAAAAGAAAACCTCATACATAAATAAAAATTTGTATTAGCCTTTGTATTCTTACGTATTAGCATCACCACAGCCAAATTGGCGCTAAGCAAATCACGCTATATCCACCAAAATCTGACTAATTTTTTTTAGCGCATTTTTCACATAGTGTAAAAAAGCGATATTAGCACGCAAAATTCGTCTTCGTTCTATATTTTGTCGTACCTTTTTCTCAGCCAATAAGCAACCGATTGGCCTCGGTTTTTTCTGCATTTTTGCCCTAGATGAGCCGAATCATATTTAAATTTAATATTTTTTTTTTAAGCATAGTACACTTTCTGTTAGTAAAAAGTTCATTAGTTGCATTATTGTAAAATACAACATGTGAAAATGCTCTAAAATTACTTGGCCATGCCAATGATTGATATTTGTTTAATATAAAAACACGCAAGAATCTTTGTTATTACTGCTTAGGACCCAAACGGTTAAGACTGTATTCTGATAGAAAGATGCATCGGTCTTCCAGCTAAACATGTTATATATTTTTTCAATAACTAAATTAGTTTAATATACATTGTTTTACCTTATTTTTGGTATGATTATTCCAAACCTTTTCTGGGTTTAGATTTAATTCTGTCATTTCTTTTCAACTTAAAAATTTGATTTATTTGGTATGTAGTCAATTGTAATACCTATTTTGATTTAAGGCTGTGTCAGGTTTATTATTCTATTTTCATTTTGACCTTTATATGTATACATTTGATTCTTCTGTACTGTTTCTGGTTTTAGATTTTATATAGTAATTTTTTCCCAGCTTAAGAATTTCTGATGACTTAAGTGTTGCTTTCAAAAATTTCGATTCAATATAAGAAGAAACAAACACATAGGTATCCAAGTTTTTGCCACTGAACCTCATGTTTTTATCAGTTTGAAAATTCTCACCAAATACAGCAAAGAGATATCCCTCATGAAAAATCTGGAAACCGAAAGAACAGAGTTCAGACAGCCTATAACTCAGAAGCGGAGCAGTAAGTCCTAGGGTTCAACATGGCTGTTTTATACGCTTCGCCAGATGAGTAGTTGTTCAATTCAGGATCAAGTGTAAATACCTTAAATCTATTCCAGTTGTCGATAATAAATGAACAGCCCGTTGAACAATAATACTGGATTGCACACAACAAATAATAAATTGAACTGAAGTGACAGAAGCCATCACCATCATTTGGGAAAACTTGGCAAGGGGATGTATCATACCTAAAATTCAACAGCTTGTATACTTGGGTCATTGTTTAGAACATATTAATCAACATTAACAATTGAAAATAATTACCTCTAATGGTAGTTCATAAAATAAACGTGGCACTTAACCTAAATAGTAAACACATCTAAACAATCAACATTAACAACTGAAAACCATAAAAAGGCATATTAAACCAATTCAATTTAGAATTACTGTAAAAGAAATTATAACATGAAACCTCTGACCACAAAAAAAAAATCAGAAATTCTGGAAGATAAATGACACAATTTAATCTAAAACCAGAAACAACACAGAAGAATCAAATGAATACATGAAGGTCGAAATGAAAAAAGAATAATAAATGTGACGCTGCCTTAAACCAAAACAGAAATTACAATTGACTACACACAAAACAGAAATTTTTAAGCTGAAAAAAAAACAACAAAATTAAATCTAAACTCATAAATGGTTCGGAATAATCATTCAAAATATAAGCAAAACAAAAGTGTATATTAAACGAATTTAATTTAGTTATTGAAAAAATACATAATAGGCTTAGCTGGAAAACCAATGCATCTTCCAACTGTATCTACTGTTAAAATTAGTGTTGCCAATCGGAAAAATAAAATTTAGAAAAAACATTTTCTTAGGATGATTTTTTTCGAAAAACAACTGTAATTCCTCCACTAAGAGTTAAAAAACGAATAAATACAACCATAAATAAGTATATTTACTATAAATGTGTTGAAATTCCCCCAAAACAGCTCGAAACATTAATTTTCGCAAAGTTATGACTTGGCATGGCTGATGACGTCATATCTCCATTTAACTGAAAAATCGCATAAAAATTGAATTTTAAAAAAATCTAAAGTGAATTTCGAAAAAAACTCTTCGAGGTTAATAGCATAACGACCTATAGCTTCTACATGCCAAGTTTCAAATTTCTGAGTTCCTGATTTGGCCGGAACAGCTGAAACACACAAACTTTTCTCTGATTAGTACAGATTTATCTGAAAAATCGCTTAAAAATTGAATTTTAAAAAAATCTAAAGCGAATTTCGAAAAAAACTCTTCGAGGTTAATAGCATAACAACCTATAGCTTCTACATGCCAAGTTTCATACTTCTGTATTGCTTAATTTCGCGAACAGCTGAAAACACACACA
>BMAO01008283.1:0-134466 GCA_019973975.1 Trichonephila clavata | reverse complement strand
TTTTAATGGTTGTCATCTGTGACCTATTAATAAAAAAACAATCAATTAACCTCTTTAAAATCGAAAAATCTGATGACTTGACTCCTCTGTATTTGAACTTTCTGCCTCACGAATGAATTATCAAGACAATGCACATTAACCACACTTATTCGATTAAATGATTCATATAATTACTAACTACAAATACCATCGGATGATGTATCTGACACCGTTAATAGTCACGGCAAATGAGGTTTCCTAATTACATAGTACTGTGAATCAAAACAAGTAATGCAAAAACCGCTTTCTTGCCGCATTTTGAAATCAATTTATTTCCGGAATAATTGACTTGATTTATATATTTTAAACTCAAGAAATGACTACATTTATCTAAATTGTTTTCATGATGAGTTTTTTGTAATAACTCATTTCTACAAGCAATGCTTGTTTTTTCTTGACTATCCAAATTAAAAATATGATTCTGGGTTATTTATTATTATTTTTATTTTAGTTTAAACATTAAGTGCATATACCGTATAATCCGACGGATAATGCGCACTTCCAAAACAAAAGGTAAGGTCGAAATCAATGTATGTTCGGGTTATACGCCTGGGGTAAAAATGATAACTGTAAACATAAAGAAAAGGTGTTAGCATATAAAAATAAGAATTCTATCAAAGCTTATTGCTGTCAGAAGAGGTATGTGCAGTTCACATGTGAAGCCGAGGATCAATTTCATGATGTTTGGAATTTGACTGACAACCGTGCTTCATTCAGCATCTTTTCAACTGGACATCTATTGGGGACAAGACTAGCCATGATATCCTAAATCTTCTTGATCGGCTTTTTTCTAGTCATAGTGCCTATTTTCACCGGGTCCCATCTCACGTGGAGATTAAGAGGAGGATGAGAGGGCCGATTTCTTGGCCAGGATTGCGTTTGAGGAGGAGGTGTGTGTGTGGGGGGGGGAGCTCTACTGGAACTTAAACGTTTTGCGAGCCAGAGCCGGACACGTGAGGGGAGCTGGGTGGGCAAAGCGGACATTCTTGCACCTATTGTGTTGTTTCCCTAAACATCCTAAGAATTCGAAGTATCAAACAATTTAGAAAAATGTCTAAAATCTTTTAAGTTTTGTAACTAGGTTGGACTAAATTCAACGGTAAATAATAATTATGCCTTTATAATAAAGGTTAGTTAGCATTTACTTGTATATATTTTTCTTTTATTTACTTGTATCTGTTTTATATATTTTACTTCTAGTATTTATTTTTACTTACATTAATGAAACTAATTTATTTTATGGCAATTGCACCTGTTCTAATATTTATTTGACTCTAAAATACAGTTTTCCCGAAAATCGCTTAAATTCGTTCATACCCTTCATTATACTGTTACTTACTATTAGTTATTTTTAATATTTCTCTGTATATATAAGTTTTTATTTTTGTTACATTTTGCTATGTTTAAAATGTATTCGAACTATAATATCTTAACAATTTAATATAAATAATTAAATTTGATTGGAAAAAAATTATTTATTCTTGTAATTTGATAATCGCGTGCAAAAACAGAAAACTTTGGCAAAAAAACACGTTATCCCACGTGAAAGAGATTTGCCACTTAAAATACTGTTTTAAATGATATATTTGTGATTTTTAAAAGTATTTATTTATTTATTAATCTGCACCCTTTATCTGTTCTAAGATGGGGAAAAATGTGTCCGCTCTAACCACGATGAGTTTCAGAGTGTCCGCTGTAGCCACACCACCCTTGGAAGAACTCCTCCTAACCATTCTTGATACTTCGGAAGAAGTTCAGGTGGTTCATTCAAGCTTATTCCTAGGAAATATCAGACAGCCTTCTTGCACTTTATTGCAGGCTATGTAAAAGCACTCTCTTTTCGACAGGGTTAGAAGATTTTCCCTGAGTGCCGCTGGTGTTATTCCGATCTGTTCTCCCCTGCCCATGCCTTGGCTTGCTTGGATTTTACAAAGGACGAGGTCCTACAGGACCCTCTTCTGTTTTTAAACTTTTTAGAGATATTTGGATTTATGGAGATTATCTAGCATTGCTAGACAATTTGGGATTAGTAATAGCAACAACAGATTTCATTTGGTCTCCTTTTGTAAATATTTTTTCAACCTTCTAGCATCCACATACTCCACAGTAATTTTAACTTTGCTTTGAATAATTCTATTTGTATACACATATCTGAAAGGCCGTAACTTTATGCATCCGTCTGGAACAACCTCGTATTCTGGTTGACCAGTGCCAGTATATCGTCTTTTCATACTCAGTTAAGCAATTTCTTCGTAATAATGGGATTTGGACATGCCCCAAATATAAAAACTTTCTGGATGCTTTAAGACAGTGGTTCTTAAACTTTCGGTCACTACCTCGCTCCTTTACTATCAACCTGACATCGGGAACCCCCAAGATTTTGAACGGCCCTTCCTGACTCCCAACACGTAGCTAAGTGATTTGAATTGCAATAATTATAGCTATAAATTCAGTTCTTAATCTTTGTAGATGTGTTTGTACTATGTTTTGAAAGTATTACGTTGTAGTAATGGCTTTGTAATTGTAAACAATAAGAAAAAACTGAATTAATATCCTTAATCGAAATACATGTTCTAGTATTTTCCAACGAGGGCAATTTAAGGATCTAGTCTAGGATGGCACAGCTTTAAATTTTCTCTCGAGTCCTTTCAGAGACTATAAAAGAGGGAAATCTTAACATTAAATGAGAGATCTTAGTAAACTAACTCTCTAGAAAAGCGCTAGGTACCTCAGGAGGTCCGCGGACCACAGTTTCCCTGCTTTAAGGTACCGGGACGTTTTGCCAAACATTTTTTTTATCCACATTTTACACCATTTTTGTTCATTCATCCTTTCTTGTGCACATTAATGAAAACATCATTCGGAAATCTGATTTCAGCATCGGTTTTCTTTTAAAAATAACCATGGTTTTTAATGTTGTACTGTCTGGTAAGCGGAAGAGCACTACAATAAAGTGACCTGTTGTTTTTATATGAACCATTTTTGTCAGAAGATAAGAGCATTGCATGTGTATATTTCAAGCTTCTTCGAAAAAAAAGGGTGCACGTTATAAGGCAAATACACCTAAAAATACAAAAAAAAAAAAAAAAAAAAAAACGTAGTCTGAAAGTACAGGAGCTCGTTACACGCCGGTGTGCGTTATACACCGGAATATACGGTATGTGTTTTGATTGAAACTTGTTTGAGAAAAACATATCTTAAATTTTTTTGCTAATACAAGGTACTTTTTATTTCTGAATTAACTGTTCCTTATACACTCCGTGACAGTAAATCCAGCTCGAAGTGTTTACTAAAAGAATATATTGCTTTTTATAATAAATCTTATTCTTATCAACTCACATAATAGTCAATTTTCGTGTCCTAATTATAATATAAAAAAGTTTTGAAAATCAAAGGAATTTAGAAATTTTAACAGTAATACAGTCACGACATTTAGCTTACAGTCATGAAAGACTTGTCTTCAAATGCTTAAAAGCTGTAAATCTAGTTGGGTTAGGTTTTGTGATATAAGTGCCAGTTTTTTGTTAGTAAATATTTTGTTTTTTAATCCTATTCATATTATGAAAAAAGGAAATACTGGTTTACAAAGAGAAAAAAAAGGAAAATAGAAATTTGTGCTTTATTCTTTTATATATGAGTTGAATTTTTCTCTCTTAGCAAAAATGCTAATATACTTAATAATTTTCTAATAATAATAGAGCTAGCTAATATTATGTGTATTGTCTGTTACTAACTAATAACAATCTAGAAGTTTAGATTCAATTCAATAATGCTTTTAAGCAGATAATGCAGTAAAAAAATTATATTTATTTATGCCTGAAGTTTAATAAGAATTTTAAAAAAGCCATAACCGATTCTTAGGATATAGTAGGAAAAAAAAATCAGTTTTTAAAAGTTTCAAAAACAAATATTGCAGCAAAAAGAGAAGTATGTCTTAAAATAAAAAAACCATACATATTATGTAAAAATAATACAATGCTTTTCTTAGAATTCAGTAAGATCATATTTATCATTTTGATCAAACTATTCTAAAAAAAATCGTTTGATTTTAAAAAATAGAATTTAAAATTTTAATTAAAAATAATATATATCTTCTTTTCTGTCATAGAAACACTTCATATAATGTCCCGATATATCGTTTCTCAAATATGTACAAATAACTTTAATACGCACTATAATTACTGGGTTCTAATTGAAATAATTGGCATAAAATTAGAAAAAAAGTTTCCTTTACAAATTCCTTTAGGTAATTTAAAGCAGACAAGAACAAAGCGAGTTTGAAATAAGCTCTTGAGAATTGTTTCGTAATTTCCTTGAGAAAACATTCTTTCAAATAAACAAACTTGTTTTCTTTTATAAATTGGATTCATTGCTTGGTAATTCAATAAAGGGAAAGAAATCAATTGTTTCTAAAGATAGCTTTTCTCCCCTACCTTCGCGAATAAATCATTTCCTCAGAAAATGAGAGAAAAAATAATCACAAAAGGTAGTTTGATTGGCTTATTAAATTATTTTATTACTTCTCAATTTGTCAGAAATTTAGAAGTTTGATTATAAAAAATAAGTTTAGATATGCATAGACACTGATGTTTTTCTAAGCCTATTTCCGTTCAGTGTTACAAAAAAAGGAAGCTCTTTTACAGATAGAGAAAGACTTCCATATTATTAAAGATTTGAGGGGTTATACAAGTAAAATTTAAAGAGGTGAAAAAATAATAAAATAAAGCAAAAACTAAAATTTTCCCTGTAACGTAAATTGATTTTAAGCCAAAATATATTCAAAGTATAAGAGATTAAATAATAAGTACATAACATAAAAATATATTGATTTACTATTATTATTTAACAATATATATTTGTACTTGCGTTGTTTTTATTAAAAAATATTATTGATTTTATTTTAAAATTTAATATATCTGGTATAAAATATATAATGAATCTTAAAACTTATTCCTTTTGTTGTTCATTATTTTGAAAGAGAAGCCATATTTGGATATTATACAGCAATAAAGATTCTTTTAAAAAAGAATTCTTGTTTCAGGTAATGCAAATTTTTTCATAAAATAAAAAAAAACATTTTTAAACGCCTTGTACTATATATAAACTAATGAACAATGTCATGCATAATCACAAAGGAAAAGTGGTTTTTATCTCTAAATGTCTCAAGAATAACAATACCGCTAATCTGTAATTTTAAAATAATTTAAAAATTGCCCACACGCGCGCGCACACGAAGTTTTGTTAGAAATAATTTTGAACACGACCTTTTTCAGAGAACATTTTAATGTACCGATAAGATTCTGAAATCTGTTAATATTTTCACAATATAATGTTTCAGCTGAACTATTTTCTTCGTTTCATAAAAGATAATACACTTTCTTCTTCATAACACACAAATTACTTAAACAGGTCTTTAACTGAACTATTGCTTGCATTTTGAATATAAATAGCCAAGAAAATATAGAACTTAAAATTTATTGAAAATAAAAGGATTTATGAAGTTTACCATTTTAGTTTTCGTTTAAAAATGTCAGTGTGTTGATTATATCTTTTTTGAAACTCCAAGAAATGATTTGAAACATTAAATCGGTTTGTTGTTTGAAAGCTTCATATATGCTAACTTAATCATTCATAAGTTGACATGTTTTTATCACGCATCTCAAAGAAGTTGCAAGTTATTTCATAATCCTTTTTATGATCTTCTAGATTCAATCATATTTCTTCTACGTGACAGAACTGTTTTATTTTTTATAGTTATGTTTTAAAGTAGTAGAAGTTGACAGTTTCTGCAGTCTATAATCACACTCTTTTTTGTTCTTACTCATACTAGCGTTTTTTACGAAAATTGTTTTAAATAATGCAACGGCAGAGTAAAATATCTTCTTTCTATCCTTTCCTAAGTAATTTAAATTGTGTTGTTCAAGGATTTATTTTCTTATATTTTAACCTAAAATAGTACGTTTTCCTAATTTATGTTTCTTCAAGAATCATGACTCCATTTGATATGGCAATCCATCTATGTCTATGTTTTTGAATAAAAGAAGTAAAAAAAGTATATATTTAAACAATTCTTAACTCAAAAATAATAGCAAACGCGTAGAAATATGAAGAAAATAACTAAAACAACAGGTATTGATTCTCTTGCTATTTTAACTCAAATTCATTTCTGAAGTGTTTAAAAAACGTTCTATTTTTAATAACTTATATGGAATAAATTGACTATGTTTAGCATCGAAACGTGACTATGAAAAAGAAAATTAAAATAATTTAAATAAAAGGGGGAAGTAATCAAGGTTTGAGTAAAACAATAAGACAGAAAAAAATTGAGTGAATAATATAAATAAAAGGTTGGAATATTTAAAATTATTAAAAATAACAATAAGATTTAAGATTGAAAATTTTCAGACAGTGATGAAAAAATTACTTATAAAATATCTTCGTCTCTTCCGCAAATTCAAAATGTTTTTCAAATCAATAAAAATAATATGATCTTAGCCTCTGGACTGAAAAATCTAATTATATGTGATGGAATTTATTTTAAATTGTTTGATGATATTACATTACAACTAAAACAAGCAAATGGCAGTCTGCGACTTGAAATGCTTGAGAAGGAAAAAATAAACCCAAAATCTAAACGGAAAACAATGTCATGATTTTTTTCAACTTTTTCTCATTTAAGGTATACAATTACTTGCGACAACATTTTTTTAAAAAAAAAATGGAGATATGGGGATTTTTTTGTTGTTTTTAGATTTTTTTAGTACATTTTAAGAAAAATATGCTAAATTTAAGAAGAGAAAAATAAATTATTATTACTAAAAGGAGAAAAATGGGTAAAAATTTACAAAAAAATTAACACAAACGTGGCCTATTCTGCACCAAAAGTTAATGAACAAATTTTCAATTTTTCAATTCCGATGTGTTGCTATGCTATTCATTTTTGAAATGACATTCAGGATATGAGATATTTCAATTTTTACAAAAACTAGAGCACTTTATCATAGTTATTATATGAAATTGCTTAAAAAACAGTCATTATATTAACATAAGGGACTGTAAATTTTGTAATAATACAGTGATAGATAAATCTGAAGGTTAAAAAACTTCTACTATTATACATAACACATAAACAAAAAATTTCACTTCATTATTTTCAAAAGTTTTTTTAGCAATCTCTGGCCCCGTTTGAGCATTAAAAAAACACATTTTGAATAAAACGCGTTTTAAAGTATGACATCTTGCTTAAAGTAATGCATCTGCTCTTGCTAAAACACTTGTAGTTTTTGTTCTAGTGAACGGAAAATAATAAACTTGGTATTTTTATAAAGCTAGTAAGATGGCCTATAAAATAAAATCATTAAAAAATTCGTGTCAATTTTTAGCAAAATTCACAATTTGAGGGTACAGACATTACCAGTTATTTTCATCTTAACTTTACTTTAAGCATACTAGAAGGTAAAGTAAAGATGAAAATACTTCAAATGTGTGTCTTCAAGGCTCACAAATAGAGATTTCACATTTGTTTCAAATAGTGACCTAATCCAAAATTTTTTGGACATTTCTTGAATATCTGTTATGAATTAAAACATTGTATTAATCACCAGGCTGGAAAAAAAGTCAGTGTCTATGATTTATGTTTATTGTAACAGCAACATTACACCAAATAGTTAACTATTTCACCTCGTCGTCTTGACAAGAATAATGTTCACGTTAAAAAGCAAAATATGAATCCCGATTTTTAGAGCATACTCTTAGAAATCGTCTCAGCTACAATTGCAACACCTATCTTTGTTTCTTCCTTTTATGTCATATGAATCAAAAAGGCAAACACAAAACAATGATAAAATGGTGCGTTTATTTTGCGAAACGTCTTTCGTGATCATGATTTTACGCTTTAAAAATTACTCCAAATACCTATCTCATCCGACACAATATCAGATATAACTAACAGTAGCTATTTTTTCAGTAGGGAACACCACCCACATTGTTTTCAAATGTTAGTTCCTTTTAGCACTTATTGTCTTCCCGTCTGAACCCATTGTGAATTATCAGCCGACGTGATACCATCATGGCCGAATTTTTATTTATTTTTTAACAGCGTCTTCTATGTCTTCCTTTTGTGTTGTCAAACAGCTCACAATGTTTTGTCTACGAGTTTTGGTGAGTTCATGACAGGTGTAACAGCTTCATTTCCTGTATAGAAAGCGACATTTTCGAAGTCTTCTTCGTGTTCTTTAGAATGTGTGGTAGTTGAGATGTAATTTTTTATTTCAGAATACGCTATTGTTGCTCTGCCATATTGGAACAAACTATTAAATCTAATTCGGGTATTGGTGAGAATATGAAATGATTTCAAAACTGGTTTTGAGAATGCATCTTTTATTGATCTGTGGCGATAAAAATACCAGAAGTAACTTCGTGAGGTCTCAAAAGATCACACATTGTAAATCAATTGTAAACAACTTTCGAAACAACTTAGAAATAGTAACAAAAGAATGGAAATTATGACTATGACATTGAATTGTTGAATGAAAATTGTGGGAAATTATTTAATAGGTCATTTTTTGATTCACATACACGGACATATTTATTTTGAAAGAATGAATTAAATTTAAAGAATTTCTTACTGTCGATTTTAATAAAATTTTAGTACTTTTTTAGATTTAGATACTGAAAATAAACGAAAATCTATTTATGATCCAGGCAGAGAGGACACACTTGTACATCACACCTGGTTAAGTTTTTATTTCTAAATTTAGACAAATGTGTGCGGTGTTTAATTATTATTATTCAACATAGCCTTTCTCCTAAGATATTTTTTTATAATTCAAGCAGTATGACATTATTATTAAGATTATGCGACGAGTCATATCTGCTTCTTCCTTTTTTTGAGTTTAATTTTGAATCTAAATTTAAGAGTTCCAATTGTAAAAAGAAAGAAACTTCTGAAAGGAATAGAAATACGAAGAAAATACTTAAAGCCAAATTATAGGGTTATTCATAATTCCCTTCTTAAAAAACTAAGGCGAATACAGTAAAAAAGAACATATGATTTATATACTTTACAAGTGTTCTATGTGTTAAACCTTGGTCACACAGCATACATCAATGCGATAATCCAATTCCTGTCTCACTCTCCTCAACACGGAACTATCAACATTATTGACAGCACCTGTTATCTTTTCAGTGTTACCCGTGTTATTGGAAAATTTGGCCATTTACATAAGACCAAGTTTTCGTACCTCCTTTTTGGCTTGATGTAGAAAAACTACATGAAAGGATAACACGAGCTATCAAGAAAGTTAATAGTATCATGCTGAGTAGAGTGTAGTAAGAACTGGACTCTCTCTCTCTCTCTCTATCGTATTGATATATGCCGTGCAATCAAGGTTTCACACATAGAACCACAGATAATTACCGCCGTACACCCTTTTCAATGATACGAGTCCCCCAAGCTACAGGGGTCCCAACATGTGTAACTGCAGTCCCATTAACATTGATCCCATATCTAAAAAAGGGCCCGAAGGGATTTTGATACAGGGCCCTTTCAAAGCTAGCTACGCCAGGGCATAGAACACTTGTAAAGTACTATATAAATAAAACGAATTGTTTCTATATTCTTTCAAATGTTCTTTTTCGCTGTATTCGTCTTAATTTTTTTTACTGTAGTGCTTCAAAACCCTGGAGGAAACTATGAATAACCCTGAATTTATTAAATGAAGTGATTAAATGATTATTTCGAAAAAATGATAAAATAAATTTGTGTCTCCAACTTTTTTGATTGAGTCTTTTTAATGAGAACTGATAAAATAAAAACACAAAAACATTTTTTAAAAAAAATACAAATGTTAAAAAAATTAAGAACGAAATCAATCATTTAAAATATGTCAAATCTTGATATTAAAATAAACAAGCCATATTTTCGCCAAACAAGCGATAAATTTAAAATTATAGTAACGGAACGGCAAAATTCGTGAGAGGAAGATCGGGACTCGTTCGTCTGTGACTCTTGCCTAAGAAAGGGGGAAAAATCGTGAATTAACAAACAAAAACAATACGAATAAGTGAAATAAAATTCTACAGTTGTTGAAGTATGGACATCATTTTCCTGTCGACAAACCCATGAACGCGATGACAAACGCACAGAATAATCATAAAATGACAATAAAAATATCAACAAATAAAATCGGGGGTGTCCCGGGTACGAAAGTTCCGTATGCTATTTTTTCTTGCAACACAGGCCTTTTCTTTATAGAATTGGAAATTATTTTATATGCACGGTTGCATGAATCCTTGGAATATTTCCGCAGTTCTTTTTATTTTCTTTTTTACCTTTCGTAATTAGAAGTTCCTTTTGTGAATCTATGTTAATTAGAGAAATAGAGAACATCACGTCTTTAATGTTTTTACGGAAGTCAGAATCAATGATATTCAGGGAAAGTATGATGTTTTGAAATAATTACACAGCATTGTAATCAATTTTCCTTAAAATAATTCATTTTTTATTTGGTTGATATGATTATTTAAATAGACTTAAGAAATCCGGCAGAAAAGTAATAGAAAATGAACAATGATATTCTTTATTTCATTATTCGTTTAACGATGTTTTTAGAATTCGAGTTAAAGTACGAATGAAATACACATTTGAAAAATAAATGATTAATTAGTATATCGTACATATAATGTTGAAATATATTTCTTATATCCGTGTTGTTCGATTCCAAATAAAGATTTCAAATTTTCCTTTTATCGTTTTATTCACAATCAAACCACACAACACATAGAACAACAACTAGCATAACAAACATAAATCAGACGATAACGTTAAAAAAGCAATCGATTGAATAAACATAAATCGATACAAAAATTACTGTTGCCACAGTGCCAAAACAAAACAATTAAATGCATTTTTCTTAACTGTTGAATCTGTTGCCCAAGTTGCCAAAAATATAATATATCGAAAAAAATTTAAAAAATAAATTAAAAATGAAAAATAGTTTGTAACACCACATTTAACACAAAATTTATTTATATTTAAATGCAAATTAGCTATATTATTCATATTATTTTCTGTTTCTTAAAAAGAAATGTCTTCTACTCGCTATTTCCGAGCATCTGCAATGAGTTTCGGGTTTGATTTTTACAAAAATACCAGTACGTTCTTAACTAGCATAAAGAAATAAGAAAACTAATTAAATATAAAGAAAAAATAAGAAAAAATATCCCTTTAATGAGATTAGTTGATCATAAAAACGATTATAAAAAAACTGAGAGAAATAAAAAGTGTGTTTAACTGTAGTCAAACTTGCTTACCATTTGTAACAACCATTATTATCGTCAATAGATCTAATGTTCTTTTAAAATTGTTCTTTATTTCGAAACAGAAAGAGGCAAACGATTTTTCGTGTAAATGGAATTGTGTTGCGATAAACTTTTTCTTTGCTTTCAAACCATAAAATCTCAATTAAATAAATAACTTGTATTGTCATTAATACTTGTACAATTAAGATGTTTTTTGCAATATCCCAAGGCGATTATCTTATCAAAATTTTTAAGCATCGAAACTAGAAATGAAAGATAAAGTAAAGTTAGCCTAGAAAGTTAATTAATTACACTTCAGTTAAAGAAAACATTTTACACGTTATAAGGGATTTATTATTATGTGACTTCATAATTACGAACTTTTGAGTAAATAAATTAGTATTTAACTGCCTTTTTACTCCGAATTATTTTCTGAAAACGCTCAAATTAATATTTACTTCTTTTTTGGCGATTCAAATTGTATTCTACTGCCAATATCAAGCAAAATGCATTTTTCATACGATGCATTTCATATAGCATTGAAAGTTTTGAAAATTAAAATAACATAAAGGTGAAATATGATCGTTGTATGAAATCGTTTTAAAATAAAAACGTGTAGTGAAAATTTTATAGTTTCTTTTTAATTTCAGCATTTTTAATATAAAATCAGCAAACTAATTCAGTTGTTTTGGTATGATATGTTTTTCAAAATTAACAACTTAGTTATAAGTACAATGCATAGAAAGAAGAGCATTTCATGTGTATGTTTCATATAACGCATTTTGAAATATGTCATATGTTTAAATTAAGTTGGATTTTTTTTATTTAAGATAATTTCGGGTTGTACAAAACATTATTTTAACTTAATTGAACTACATATTACTAATAACTTGTTAAAGTGACAGAATAAACATTAATATTTTTCTATCTATAATTATTTCCATCAACACAGTATATAGAAAGTTATAACGCGCGTACAAACATTTAATTCACGTTTCACAATTCAAGCATTTTCGTGATCATTGAGAATTTAAAATCTTTTTAGAAATTATTACCACAGATTTAATAACTAGGTATACCGTGTATATAAACACATAACTTGTTTTAATGACGTGATCTGATATCATAAAAACGAACATTATCTTTAATATTAGATTCTGTGTGTTATTATCTTTTAAAATCAACTGACATTAATTTATTATTATTATTTAATTTGTTATGACAGTTAATGTTATCAATTAAGAATCATAAAAACAAATCAAGGATATTTTAGCACATAAAGTCAGTTTAAAAACCGGATTTCATTGCTTATGTTTGTGTTTGTTGGGTCAAACGCGTTTAAAATTATAAAAATCATACTGTTTTCTTGCGTGACCTTTTAAATAAAAGACAAGTAAGTACTGAATAAAATTGAATGTTACATTTCATGTAGTTAATGTATGTGTGCGTGTTTCTACATTTTTAAAAAAACTCTATTTTACTTTATTTCAATTACTTGAAAATACTTTTCATAGTTTATTAATTTTCAATAGTTAAAACAAAAATCTCTTTAATGTAATTACTACCGATTTCCTTTTTTGAATTAAAATGGAAATGAAAGAAATGCATTTATAGAATTAATTAATTAGTTCTATTAAGTATTAAAATGTTCAAACCCTTACATTTTATGAATAAAAGTTTGATTAGTAATATTTCTTTCAAAATAGTGATAAAATTTTTAAAAATATCTTTTCGAATTTTGTTTTTTATATGGGTGTATTCTTGTACTTGTAGTATTTTCTGATGTATAATTCGCATCATAAAACATAATATAAACTTCAGAAAAACATTTAAATTTAAAATTAAAAGATAATATAAAAAAAGCGATTTTCAATAGTACACTGACGTCTCAGATGGGCTACAAATTTTATATCATTTTCAGCCGATTCTTCTCTTTCATAAATATCATCATCAACTGATGAAAAATTGATAATAATAAGGACGACAGTTTAACATAACACAATTTTCACATTCATTGCATAAAACACATTTTATTTTCAAGGCCAATGTCAAAGGAAAAAAGTGGTTACAGTGTTTATAGTCACACAGGGGTCATCATGTCATGAGTTCGAGCCCTTACCTCTGAAGACCTGCCATGTAGAGGGGATGATGCGCTTTAAATTTGTTGAGGTTAAAAGTCATCCTTGGCGTCATGTGGTAGTTTGGAGAGGAGGTGCCAGCTCGGGAGTCGTTTTCGTCCCTTGATAGAGGTTCCAAAGAATGAGGTCCATTGTCAACAGCCCCAGTGTTGCATTATAACGGTAACTGTAGATGACAGTACAGAATTGCATTGCTCAATGTATATTAAAATATTTGAAATGATGAAATTAATAAAATAATTACATTATAGGTGAGGAAATTAAAAGAATATAGAAGAAAGCCTTTTTAAAAGCTACAAAAAACCTTATTTTGGAGATCAGTAAAGTGGGCGGAGCAAGCTTAGCTAATCTGGATGCAGTAAAAGTCCAAAGTTCTAAGAAAGAAAATTTTTGAGTAAGTCCGAAAAAAGAGAGGAATCATTCTGATTGGCCGACACAGGACCTCAGCTATTCGGGCATTTGAGAATTTGAGCTCCCAATCAGAATGAAACAGCAGTTCGACCGAAGTCTTATTGCAGCCTGAGATTTAAAAAATTTGAGTTAATATTAAGAAATGAAAATGAGCAAAATCTCAAAATTAAGCAAATTCTGGATTGATCAAGATATTTATTGGTCATCTATGAAACTGATTAAGAATAAGTGTGCTATTTCTTTTAAAGATGAATTTTCAGATTCATCCAAATCTTTAAGGAGTTTTTCAGCACTTTTTCAGATTGGTTGTATATTAGTTGAAATTATGCCTGCTGATCTGAGATTCGAGTTTCTTATATACTAGTGTGAAGCAAGAACTTGCTTTAGAATAATATTTTGCGATCTTTCAATGAAATCAATATTGGACTTTGCTGCATGTCCTCAAACAAGAGGAGGAGGTGTAGGGGAGACACGGGGGCTTAGAATCAGTGTGTAGGTAAGCAGTTCGTTATTTCTATTTAATTTAATTTCTACAGAGTAGGAAAAGAATTTACGTGCGGTATCATTGAATTCTAATGTTATGTTGGAAAGTGAGACTTTTATGAAAAATAAAACAAAGATATTTGTTGTGCTTAGACCTGTGAATTCATTGGTTTTAAATAGGGAATTCAGGGGCTTACTTATGTGAAGCAAAAGAGTAATGATTCTGTTTTTGAGGCATTAATTGCGATTTTCCAATCAGAGAATCTTTCTCATCCAGAAGAGTTAATCGTATTTTGTGGTTCTGTACACGTATGTCAGGTTTTTGTGTTGTGCAAAAATGGCTGCTTCATCGGCGTATATACAGAGCATTGTTTTGTCCTTAGTGGTTATATCATTAGCATATATATTAAATAAACCAGGCCACAGCAAACTCCTTTGAGAGAAACCGGCTGTTATAGGTGAGATATATTAATTTTTACTGTAAAAGTTCTATCATTGAGGTAGGAATTGGTTAGTGTGGAGGTAAAGGGAGGTTTTGTAACTAATCAGTTTATGCAGGGGGATTTTAAAATCACCGGAAAAACTTTGAGGGATGGTAGAACAACCTAAGGCAAACAATTTTTGTTTCGGAATATATAGGTGGAAATGCCGCGTTGAGCCGCAAATAGAAAAAAAATGACACTTTACCTGAAATGTAAAACGTTCATTAGAATACTTAAAGAGTGATTCCGTACACAAAATGTTAAAACAGTTTTAGAATTGCATCCGCCAACGGTCTAACAGTAAAACTCTCCAAACGGTTGGACGATTGACATGTAGACAACATGCTACAGCCGTTGTACTTTTACCGGGATTTTCGTCCACATGGGAAAGATAACTCTTTCCCGGTGTGTTTGACGTACAGTTCTCGATCTACCTCTTCCATCAGTTCTGGTGGTAAATGAATCACTTTCACACAGCTATCGATGTAATCGCTGAAACATTTTGTAGTTCGGGATGCTTCTACTAGGAAAGCGCTCCTGATACAGCCGTAGCGCTGCTCTGCCGTTACCATTAGCAGCATCGTACATTATATGCATGTCTGCCTTTTTGCTATTAGTACAATCACCCATAACGATCGAAATCTCAAGTACAAATGGCAATTTTGGAGGTGTAGCAGATCACTGGCACACCACTTTGCTGCCTTCAACTATCGTCAACAAATCACGCCATAAAGGTCGCCAAGCATGCATGATAGTTGGTGGATGCAATTTCTGAAATTGTTTTAACATTTTCTCTACGGAATCATTCGTTAAGCATGCTGCTAATGAACATTTTAAGTTTCCGTTATTGTGTTATTTTTTCTGTTTGTGCCTCACAACGCTGCACTTCTACCCATATATACTAAAACAAAAATTGTTTGTTTTAGTGAGCTCTACTGCTCCTCAAAGTTTGTCCCATGATTTTAGAATCATCCTGTAGATGAGGCCTGTATGCCACACTCTATCAAAGGCATTCTATCAAAGGCAGATCGCTGTATTTCTCCTTTTCTGCCTTAATAAATCCAATTACACGTAGTAATGGACGAGTAGTGGAGAGACGAGGACGGAGCCCTTGCTGCTCCAGAATTAGGAAGCTATTATTGTCGAGATGATCATTTAATTTGTTTGGAATAATTTTTCCTGACAGCTTGCTTGGAACAGGAAGAAGCGAAATTGGTCGGTAGCTCTATGGTTTGGTAGGATGCTTCCCAGGTTTCAAAATCGGGACTACAGTTGCAGTGTTGCTTTATAGTGTGACGTTAACAAACATTCACTCATTCAAAGAAGAAAATGGCGTCTTTTATGCATCAAAATATTTGGTAGATAATATTATTGAGTTAAAAAATTATTGGTTTTTATATAACACATCATTATATAAATAAAGGTTAAATGTTCTATAAAACACAAAAAATTACATATATTTTATATAACAATTCATATCACGTTTGTCTGTAACTAGAATGTTTCAATTTGCATATCGTTTTAATCATTCGAATGTATATAAGAATTCATTTAAAAATTCTGAATCCTAAGCCATTTCCAAGAACTAGTTCTTTTCTAAAGTCTCTTATTATTTGATTCCCAACTTAAGTGTACTTTGCTACTTTCATTTCCTATTCCATTCGCTTTTTTTAAATTTGTTTCTTGTCTTCGAGTGGCTTAAAGATATCATCCAAAGTGACATTTCTTGTAGAAAAAGCAGTTCTGAAAAGAAAGAAACTCGAAGAAGATATCAGTATTTGGAAGAATCCTGAAAACAAAATTTAAACTGAATAATACCATCAACTGAATGCGACAAGTTACACTGACATCGAGATGAATTATGTGCATTTATATAGAAATCAAAAGAAAATGGTAGTTGAAAAAATATTATGCTACAAAATAAATAGAATACGTGTCTTTTAGAAAAAAAAAGCAAAAAGTAGAGATGCTGTTCACTGTCAGAATGGAAAATTTAAATTTTCAAGAAGTTCTAAACTATATTTCTTATTTGAATATTTTGTAAAGCGCAGACGACGAGTTGTTTTGACGAATAAAATATTATCAAAAATGTGGAATTCCTTATGTTATATTGCATTATTAGTACAACTGTGAGAATGACGTCATTAAAGACCAGAAAGTTATTAAAGATAAAAAATGATTTATGTAATATTCTGATGCATATCTAATCTTAATACGCATATTCTGGTAGTATTTAATGGCTTTATGTGAGATTAAGCCAAGCAGTATATAACTTCTAAACTCACTAATTCATTTAATAAATAACTGACCAATTGGAAATTTAGACACGATAAAATAAATGTGTTTTATTGTTTACTTTCTTTTTATTTGTATAGCTACAAAAATAAAATAAATTTTTATGACTTAAAATTTTTATTTCTGTTTTGAATTTTCAGCTTTAGTTTTAATCGTTGAGCCTTCAGTACGTGCATCTGACATGATTATAATACTCTAATACGTATTAATAGATCATTAAAACATTATGGTTTCAGTAGTAAGATTTAATTCATATTTTTCAGAAACTTATAATGATAATATTTATTTAGCGTAAAAACTATCCAATTAAAAAGGAATCTTGTGAATCAGATAAATTCTTTTTTCTTAACACTTTTTTTTATTCTAATTCACATGTCACTTGCAGATTGCCATATGTTGTTAGAGTATTGCTCTTCTTTTTGGAATTTTTATTGTCTTCAATAAATTCGCCCAGTACTAACCGAATTCTTTTCGTAAACATGACTCACCTGTACATTGTTTATATCCTACTTAAGTAAGTATTTTAGGTTAAGGCGTACATACTTTTCAATTCTCTTTCAAGCCTTAATTCATAAGCATTCTAATTTATGTGAATAATTAGTATCAGGTTGGTGCGTATGAAATGACGGGTTTTTAAGTGAACATTAAAACTATCTATCTTTTTGTTTCAAAAGTAGTTTATTTAAGGTATCCACTACCCTAAAACTGTGAATTTTGTCAAAAATTGACACATTTTTTTATGGTTTTTTTATAGACCATCTTATTAGCATTATAAAATATTATTATTTTCCGTTTACTAGAACAAAAACTACAAGTGTTTTAGTAAAAGCAGAGACCATTACTTTAAGCAAGGTGTCATATTTTAAAACGCGTTTTACTCGAAATGTGTTTTTTTGAAAATGCTCAAACGGGGCAAGCGATTGCTAAAAACATTTTGAAAATAATGAACTGAAATTTTTCGGGTATGTTCGTATAACAGTAGGAGTGTTTTAACTTTCATATTTATCAATCACTGTTTTATTACAAAATTTACAGTCCCTTATGTGAATATAATCACAGTTTTCTTAAGCAATTTCATATGATAACTAAGATAAAGTGTTCTAGTTTTTGTAAAAATTAAAATGTCCTTATCCTGAAGGTCATTTCAAAAATGAATAACATAGCAACACATCAGAATTGAAAAATTAAAGAATTTGTTCATAAACTTTTGGTACAGAATGAGCCGCGTTTATGTTATTTTTTGTAAATTTTTCCCATTTTCGTAATAATAATTTCTTTTTCTCTTCTTAACTTTAGCATATTTTTCTTAAAATGTACTATACAAATCTAAGTAGCCTCAAATAGTCGGATACCTTAATTAAACTATGCTCCATTTGCTTCAATACACCTTTCCCAACTTGCTTTTTAATGCATAGATATCTACATTTAAGTATTCTGAGTTTTAGAATCAATAAATTTTTATATGCAATTTTTCTCACTGTTTTACATTTTTATACTGTTTATCCAATAAAAACTATTCTAAATGCTTTAAAAAAGTGAAAGTTGCTTGGTGGAAGAGATCCAATGAATAAGATGGGTGCTGCAAAATTTCATATTTTAATTCATTTCATTTCGCAATTGTTTTGTACGACGTATGCGGCCGAGCGTTGTCGTGGAGAAGTGTTGGGCCATGACGATCAATAAGGGATGGGTGTATAATTTTCAATTTTGTTATAATACTGGCAGCATAACAAATGTAGTTGAATTCGTTTCGCCAATGATTTCAAAGCATTTTTAACTGATGTTCTGGATCTTCCACATGGCTAATTTTTCAGGGAAAAATCTCCAACACAGAAATGTCTGAAACGAATGTTACACTTCTCGATCGTTAACAGTATTCTTCCCAAATGCATAGTTTATATTGCGTGTAGCTTTTGCTGCGATATTACCAAGTCCTCGTCACTTGACCATGATTCTAAATTACGAGGTCCTTCGCCAATAGCCCTCGTGTGCAAAAAACACTCTCACTTAGAATAGCAATTACCGCAAAATCCGGCGTATTACGTACACCCGTAAATTTCGATATTATTTTTTGTGCTAAAAAGGCGCGTTATAAAATGTTTTAATAACGATAGCTTTAAAAATAACAAGCAATATAAAAAAAAATCCTACTTTGAATGGATGAATAGAAAGTATTTGATTAACGATTGAACGATGCTTTATAGTAGATACAGGTGCATATTATAACTTTGTGACGGGGCTTACGCGTTTCACTAACCTTCTCTCGAACTCTTTAAAATGTTTTATTTATTTCAACCAATCTCCTCCGAGAGCCAAAAAGTGTGACTTATGCAAACGAGATATTTTCGGGTTTAGTGAGTTCGAAAAAGATATAAAAGGGAGAAATGAAATGAAGAAAAAAAAGGAGGGTGATTTTGAGAGAGTAGTTTTTCTAGTGGAAATATATTCGTCGGGAGAAGTCTATTGAAAAGTATTCATTAAATCGGTTCGGGACGGAACTGAGAGATAGCTGAGATTGAAGCCGCTCATTAAAGCAATCCAGATATAGAAGAACCTGCCTTAAGAAAAGGTATCAGGTCAGTTGTTTTCATAAATTAAATATAAATGTGTAGCTTGATTGTGCGCGTCGTTCTCCATGGATTCAGTTAGTATTCCGTCGTTCATAATCGAATTCTTCTTATACTCCACTGTATTTTGTTGATCTTAAGGTTTGAATAGTATTTGTGTAATCTCTCAATTAAGAAAGGTCAATAAATAAGATTGATTTATTAAATAAGTTGTAATTAATTATGGATCCAACATATTCAGATTTAGATAATACGCGAAGGGGAGTTAATAATCTTAGAGGTAGTGAAAGACTACGACAACTTTATTAAAGTGAGTGATTTTGATTTTGGGGTTTATTGGCGCAAGAGCCGATTTCGGCTATACTGCGCCAAACATTTGTTTTAATATCTGTGGTCTAGACGGAAGAGAAAGAAAGAATGAATTGAATGACACGAAAGAGGGTCGAAAATAGAGAAGGATCACTAGGGTACCCGGGTTCGTGAAGCCCGTGTTTACCAAAGACAGTAAACCCGTGGGAAAAGGAAAAGATCACTAGGGCACCTCGGGATTGTGACACCCGTACTCACCTAAAGAAGGTGAGCCCCTGAGGGAACTTTATAAAAGAAAAAATTTAGAAACATATATAGATTTCTTCCTATCTATATATAAATATATATAGATTGGAATAAAATGAGCTAATAATAGGAATTGAAAAAGAGATGGGCATTGAAAAAGTTAGACCTCCACACATACCGAGACACTGTTTATTTAAAAGAAATGAAGCACGTTATGAACTTAAAGAGTTGTAATTCTAGGTGTATAATTTTTTTTAAAGTATGAGATAATACTTCGAATAAATGGCCTCAAAACATAAGAGCATTGCTTACCTATATTTCAGGTTTCTTCATAAAAAAAGGGGGTACGCGTTATACGGCGAATGTACCTTAAAATTAAAAAATAAAGCTTGAAAGTATAGTTGCGCGGTATACTGCAGTACGCGTTATACGCCTATTTTTCGGTTTCAAATATTCTCAGAAAGAATTTCAAATGTGGATCAGTAAATTGAACATTAAATTACAATCTGGTGTAAATAATATAAGAAATCTATTGCACAAAAGGTATAAATTTTTTTAAATATCTTAATATTTAATCTATTTTTTTAAAAAAAAATGGCATAAAATGATACAAGTACTATCTAATAAATACTTCATTTTCTTTTAACTGGAAATCATGAACAGGATTTATGAAGTAGTCAGCAATGTTTATGAGGTACCTGGTAAAAGTTGACATGCCATTAAAAGCCCAGTCTAGATGATTAAGACTGACGACTCTGATAAGAAGAGACAAGAACTCTTGTAGCAATTCATGTCATGTTCTCAACAAATATATGTCTTTGTTTCATGTTTACGATAAAAAATAACAGGATTCATCTTTCGAAATTCTGCAATTAAAGAATTTAGGAATTAGGTGTCGCCCTAAAAGACAACCTAATTCTTTTTACTGCATTTATTTAATCGGAAATGTGATTATAGAGCGAAGAGGTGAAATGAAAAAAATATAGTTTATTTTGAAATAAGTTTCGTTTATTTAATTTGTCATGTGGTTAGGTTTAAGTAATCGACGTTTTATGCAAATTCTAAAACTCTCATGATTTGAAGTAAATACCTTGGTCAAACATGATTCGAAATTTTTTTAAAATTAATAATTTTTTCTTAAGCATTTTATTAATATTATCGGCAACATAAATAATTGAAGTAATGATTTTCCCTGAAATATAACGTAAATTATATGTGAATGGAGTTATGTTAAATTATTAATATGAAACTAAATTACATCTCGTTTTGGATATCTAATATTTATTTAGGCCCTTATAGAAATAATGTAATTTTTAATTCTTTTTTCTCCCCCCTCCCTTCTCTCTCTCTCACCCACACGGTATAAATATTTAAGAAATCATTTTTAAGTCTTTATTGATATTCTGAATAAGTTATTTAACACTGCTGCTAGTCCTTTTGTTACATACAAAAATTTCAAGTAAACAATATTTTTTAGGAACATTATATATAAATGTTTGATTGAAAGGTATTTTTTAGTCTGTAAAATCATATAAAAGGAATTGATTACCTCAGTATATAAGAAAAAAATCGTTAACTTGTAATGCCTAACCTAAATATATATTTGTTTACAAAAGGTCAATCTATGTATATAAAAATGGATGTTTGTATATATGAAATCACATCACTCCAACACCGTTCAACCGATCACTATGAAAATCGGCATATACATGTATTTTTTTGTGGAGAAGGCTTTTGGGCTATCCTCTTTGTTGCAGCTCCCCACCAGGTGGAGCTACAGCAAAGCAACTTCTGCATCGTTCAGTCAATCGCCAAGTTGCCAACGTGGTTGCCAAAAATGATTCCAACTTAGCTCTATCGTCAGCATTTCTCTATGTTTCCATTGAATTGCCATTATATTGTAAGGAACGGCGTTACTTGCGAATATTATAGTTTTAAAATAAAATAAATGCAACAGAAAGTAATATTAACGTATTACACATTCAGATATAAATTATTTACACTATATTAAGCGTTCATTATACAAATGTGTTACTTTTGCTGAGTAGAGATCAACTTAGGAAGGTGTTTTCAAAAATCGACCTACAAGAGAGTTACGAGGCGTTATAAGTAAAAAAAAATCCTTTTTATCAGCTATTAAACCTTCAGACTTCAAATTTAACAAATATGGGTTTTTTTTGTTCAGCTGAAATGTGCAAAAAGCTTTTTTTTGTTTAATTTGCAATTCACATAAAATTAACTCATTAAAAACTCTTTATCCTTCAACCTATATTGTTTAATTTTTCAATGCACCCGTTCGAAGGATGTGTATACCAGCTAGTTTTATATAAAACTTAATTCTATTACTTAAAAATCTGAGTTTATATCTTAAAAACAATTTCTCTCTATCACAAATCTTATTGCATAGACGAATATATCAGTAAATATTTATAGAAAAGCATAAAAGTTTTCTCGAAGTACGAATAATTGATGATAACGCTTTCTTGATACTGTAATGCCCATCGAAGTGTATCAACTGCTTTATAGAAAACACAAAAGAAATAAAGAAGTCAGAGATGAGACACGAGATCATTTGTCGTTGACATAAAGAAAAGTTGTACCTGATGTTTCTTTTCAATATCTATTAAACTAGGTCAGACAGTTTATGGGTAGTACGGTCAAAAGTTTACAGAAATAAAGAAGTTTCCTACATTTCGAGGAGAATAATGAAAGGGAAAAAAGAAATATTTCTTTGTGATTTGGAAACTTATTTTTAAAAGGGCGAGTTATTTCGTATCTTTGGATTAAAAGTGACAGTTTTTTGCTTTTTTATAGCATTAAAATAAATTAATCTTATAAAGAGATTAATTTTCATCAAAGCCATTTAATTTCTGCGTTGTTATAAAATAAAAGAGCGACTCGCGGGAAAAGCAGAATAGGGGAAAATGTGGGGGGGGGGATGAAAAGGGGAAAAGAAAAGGCAAGAAATAAACGAGAATTTGAGGAAAAAAAAGAAAGTTGAACTTATTACTATAAGACAGACCAAATATAAATTGTTCAACTATTTTTTCAAACAGAAAAAAAAAACATTCGCTTATTTCGCATTAATAAGACTAGCAAGATTTTCAAATGGTGTTCTGAGAGACGATCATAAAAATGCTGAGAATATTTAAAAAAATTCATTAGTTAAATTATTTTTTAAACAAATATAGATCCTATTATCGAAATTAAACCATTTTAAATCGATTATATGAGTATCACTGTTATAACAAATACATTCATTACATAATGTAAAAAATACGTATAAGCTTTATTATAATAATATTTGATTACTTAAATTTTAATTAGTACTTAAACTATATAAGTTTATTACCTTATTATCTTTCCTTTTATTACAAATTATATTGTGTTACACCTAATAAAATGAATAAAAAAATAAATATTCCTTCTTTAATATCAGCATACAAGTGTATAACGAAAATTTAATAACAACGGCGTGAAATATAAGAGTTAAAAATATTCTTGAACTCTGCAAGACAGGGAAGCTTCCAGCCACTGGCGTAGCTAGCTTTTAAGAACCCCTGTATCAAAATTCCTTCGGGGCCCTTTTTTAGATATGGGAGCCCTGTTAGTGGGACTACAGTTACACATGTTGGGGCCCCTGTAGCTTGAGGGCCCCGAATAACTGATACGGCGGTAGCTACGGCCCCTGCTTTTAGCATCTTAAAATTAGTGTGACATAAGATAGCCGAATCTTTAAGATTGTATCCCATTTTTTTAATTTCAACACCAATTATATATTTTTTAATTTAAAATTTAGCAGCATACATTTATATCATACGGCGTTTTCGTAAGCGAATCTTGAAATAGCTGTGTACTGTGCTCGAGTTTCGGAAGGCTTTCAGAATTTAATTACTGAAGATGAAAAACTGAAAGATTAATAATTCATCAAGTGAAACTAATTATTTATCTTTAATAAGTTATATTTTGAAGTCATGTACTAATTTAATGTTTGTTGCAAAGAAATTTTTTTTATTGAAGGGATTAAAATATTTATAATGTACTTCCAATAAGAGGAAATTACACGACATATTTAGATTCGTTTTGCTTTTGTTTAAAACAAGTGTAAGAGTGTAAAATTTAAATAACTCTGTCATGTATATTTTATAATATCAAAAAAAGTTTTAAATTTAAAATTAAAAATAACAATTGAAGTAATTAAAAAAAGTTGTTTATACACAATTCTTACTCAAAGATGTCTTAAGTCTTGAATTTTTTATTTTATAAGTTATTCACTATGATAAATCATCAAATTTTGCACAAGTATTAGACAGTTATTTGCCCAATAATGTAAATTTAACTATTCCAAATAATTTAAGCAGTAGCGTAACGTACACCCCCGCAACCCTCAAATTGCGGGGGGGGGATTCTTGGGGGCCCAAAACTGGACTGACTCCAAGTATGTATTTGGGCTTGGGGCCTAAAACCTCACTCTGCAGGGGGGCCCTAATGTTCTCCGTTATGCCACTGAATTTAAGTCCATAAAATTTCAAAAATAGTATACAAATAAAAATTATTTTACACCTAAATTCAAAATGAAAAAAAAAAATAAGATTTAGCTTTTAATCATTTTAGCTAGTCATTCTTTACAAATAACAAAACTTCACTCATCGGTTAGATTTTATGACGAAAAAATGGATATAAAATGTTGTCACGAAATACATGACTGTGATCCTATTTCGTAATTGTCTTTCAAGTAATAGAACAGTAATTGTAAGTATCTGAATCGTGTGTGTCAAATAGAAAGACATTCAATTGCAAGAAAGAGCAATATACTTTAAATAAAAGAATTAGTAATCTTCAGAACGTTCTATACTGAAACTATTCCATCTGAATCATTAGAGTTCTAATCTGCAAATGGCTGAAACACAATATGTAATAAAATCAGTTAATCTTCTTTCTTTAAGAAACACAATTTTACCACTGTGTTATTTCGCTTCAATTGTTATTCCAGGATTAAAAATTTATCCATGTCAATGACAAAACTCAGATTTTTTTGTCAGTGTGTTCATGGTTCTCTTTTCTAATATGTATGACAATGGTTTAAATCAATAATTGCCAAACCATCGATAGCGAACTATTAGTAGTTCGCGGGTACATTTTTAATAGATTGAATTAACGCTTTTTATAGATTGAAGCTATAGTCATGGGGCATTTTTATTTTCAAGACAATGCTGCAGTGGAGCTGATATTGATTGATTTTAGAAATGATTTATCTCTAAAATCGTTTCCTTTAAGTTCTAGAAATATTTAGCTTCTTGTTCCTAAAGAATACTCGATTTTTGTCCAGGTTTATTTCAAAGTGAAAGCAATGACCAGCTCTGCATATCAGTGTGAGATTTCTTTTTTCCAGTTTGAAGTTTATTAAAAATAAGCACAGAAGCAGTCTCTCTGATGATCACTTGGAAACCTGTACTAATATTCGAATGCAGCCACTATCTACTCTTCCAACATTAAAGAAACTTGTTGATGACAAAAAAGAGAGTTCTATCCTTTTTATTAAAGAAGTCAGATAAAAAAATCTGTTAATATATTTGTTATTTATTACAAACTCTACACTTCAATTTCTTCCTTACATACCATTCAATTTCAGTTTCTTTTTGTTTTATATAGAATAATTAAAAAAAAAGATTGTATATTTACTAAAAATGTAATCTTATAGTAATAAACAAATGTAATATTTTTTAAAAGCTCGTTGGTAGTTTACAGTAGGATTTAAAAACTACTATGAGCTTTGAAGCTACATAAGTTTGGTGACCAATGGTTTAAGGTATCCAACTATCTTAAAATTGTGAATTTTGCCAAAAATTGACAATTTTTTCTATGATTTTATTTTATAGGCCATCTTATTAACTTTATAAAAATACCAAGTTTATCATTTTCCATTCACTAGAACAAAAACTACAAATGTTTTAGTTAAAGCAGATGCCATTACTTTAAACAAGATGTCATACTTTAAAACGCGTTGTACTCAAAATGTGTTTTTTTAAAGTGCTCAAACAGGGCCAGCGATTACTAAAATAGTTTTTAAAATAAATAACTGAAATTTTTTTGTATGTTTTGTATAATAGTAGAAGTGTTTTAACCTTCTGGTTTATCAATCACTGTTTTATTACCAAATTTACAGTCCCTTATGTGAATATAATAATTTTTTGAAGTATAATTTCATATAATAACTAAGATAAAGGGCTCCACTTTTTGTAAAAATAAAAATATCTCTTATCCTGAAGATCATTTCAAAATTAAATAGTGAAGCAACACAGAAAAATGGAGAATTTATTCATTAACGTTTTGTACAGAGTGGGCTTTGTTTATGTAGTTTTTTTGTAAATTTTTAACAATCTTTTTTTTCCATTTTGGTAATAATAATTTCTTTTCTTAATTTTAGCATATTTTTCTTAAAATGTCCTAAGTAAATCTAAAAACCACAAAAAATTGTCGCAAGTAGTCGCGTACCTTAAATGCTACATTATTTATTATATCACTGTTTAAAAATACGAGTTTTGTATTTTAATAATATCGTTTGTGCTACATTTATTTGAGTACGGAGCCTGAAAATGATTACCAATCATATTTCTGCTAATTTAAATAAAAAAGGGAATCAAAAACTAACGATTTGAGGTGTTTGCTTATTACTGGCTCAAATTGTATTGTTAAAAGCTACTGTGTATTTTGACTGTGTACATTTTGATTTCTTCTTTGTATGTTAATTTCTACAAGATCAGATTACGTGCGAGTAAGAAATATTTTAGTCTAATTCTCTCAGGGAAATTCGACAGAAAAAAAAGTTATTTCGAAACTATTTGTCTGAACTTTCCCAGCCGTTTCTATCCGCGAAATCAGTTACCCGTGAAATTTTCTTTTTCTATTTTCATGAGCTTCTCTAATTGACTTAATGGAACAGAAAATCGAAGAATAGATATTTCTTATCAATGTTTTCCTTTACATTGTGATTACAACATTGGATTCGGGAGTAATTTTCCGTTTGTGATTACAGGTGTGCGGTTCCTTCCCATTATTGTTCCATTTTGTTTCATAAAAGTAGTGTAGAATTCTATCAAAAATAGATTAGGATCCAGTTTCTTTTGATATAACTTGAAATAATATAATACGAAAAAAATTTGTAATTTCAGTAGGAATTTTTGATGGAGAGTTTTATTTTATTTTATCTAATATTTATTCAAAACGTAGTGAAAGGTATTTTTGACTAAAAAAACAATGTTTAGAATAATATACAGTGAAATACTTCCTTTTACAAAATCCAACTTTTGTTTGCATAATTCAATTTCTTTGAAGAGGCAATTATACACTTCCTTATTTAAATTTCTAAAATAATCTACTTAAATAATAAATAATTTTTTATAGATACCTATCAATAGAACTTAAACAATAAAGCTTGGCTTAAATTTTTTTTCTCCAGTTCAAACTGAGATAGAACACAGGAAGTATTATAACATAAAAACATAATTAGTTAAGGATTGACTGGTATTTTAATGTAATTCTTCAAAAATACTTTAATTATTTTTACTTAATAATAATTTAACTAAAATAATACAGATTAGGATATTAATAAATATAAATTTTCCTTTCATGAAAAATTAAAATTAATATTTATATTGCACATATAGGTGTATTTTCATAAAATTGTTTATCTCTAAAACTATTCATGATAATGTTTAAGCTACATAATGTATTATTATTAATAAAATATTAATAATATATAATTCATGGGTAGTAAGAATACGTTGCAGTGGAGAGTAATTCTATTTCGCACTTTTGTAAGGAAGCTAAGTAATAAGTAAAGCTAAGTTTGACAGTAAAAAAGCTCTTGAAATTCTAAGGAATTTTGGAAAGTTTTGCATTAAATTTTATGCTATAAGAGTTTTTTTTTAAAAAAATTTTAATCCAAAAAGGGAGTTAATAACTTTAAAGAATTGAACATTTCCTAAATATTTTATAATCTTTAAAAAGGAATAAAATTCTAAACTGTTCAGTTGACTAAAATATAACAAGAGGTTTTTGTAACTCATATATTGTTTTAATTATTTTGATGGAATATTTTGAATTGATGTTAATATTCGTTTTTAATGCAAGTAATTCACGTTTTAAAATTTCTGAAGTTTACATATTTTAAGTTACGTTATTAAAAACAAAGCAACATTTTTGAAAAAAGAATTCTTATGGGAGCATTCAGTCCTGAAAAGATTATGTAAATTAATATGTCTAAACGCTGGAATTGTAAAGCATATGTTTTCTTATTTTACAGAATTCTATTAATCTATATCATAGCTTCCCAACTTTTTTGAACTGGTGATTTACTGAACTTTTCTAGTAAATATTTCGTTACCGCCCCTTTTCTAGTGAATATTTCTCGATACCGCCCCTTCCCACTCTAGAGAAATAAGAGTGAACATAATACATGGTGAAAACAAGAGAGTTAAGTTTTAAAAATACTATTACGTATTACTAAAAGTGTATTTTTTAAATTCATTTTTTTTCTACAGCCCCAATTTTTTTACTTGCGAATCTGAAATATCTATTGCCACAAATATATTTGAAGGTGCAATATTATATATTTTATTTAAAGGATATTGTTGGAATTGAAACGCTACTGAACTTTTTCTACATTTAAAAAAGTGGAATAAAAGTTTTAGCGCTTACCTGTTATAAAAACCAGGCAGGGTTTTGATGATACGAAGTAATTCATAATAAACTTTTGCTTTCAAAATAAATATAAATTGACAGTTTCAGCCTTTAAAGAATCACGTTAATTCCTGCTTAACATATTTAATTATGTTTCTTGGATAATATACGTAATGAAATCCAGTGGACGAAACATTTTTTGCTACTGCTCACAGACAAAGACAACACGTGTACTACAGAAATTAAAATGCACTATATCATTCGATTTAATATAGGTCTGAATGTAATGTAAGCTTTAAGTTTTTCATCCACTTCCTGAATTTCCGAAATATGTGGATTTTTGTACATATGATATAAAAATGATTTAAATACATACAATCAACATAAGGTAAATAGTATTAAAGCTTAACTTTTGTTAGTACATAGTCAGCGTGTTTTTTGTCTTTTTTGGTTAATCTGCCCAAGACCTTCCGTGCCATCTGGGTTTTCTCTGGGTTTTTACTGCCCTGCTGAAAGCCTCAAACGCCCACTTTGAGAACCTATAAATATTACCAAATTTTCGCTAATATTTATCTTAATGTTTCTGATAAATCTTACTTCTATTCATGTATTTTATTTGAAAAAAAATTCTGAGTCTAGAATTGTATTAACTGTATATATTTCCAAATAAGAATACTGTTACTTTTTCGCTTAGATGTAACGAACTTGGAGAAATGAACATGAGCATACTTCTACAAAAAGCATAAGCTGTTATTCACATCTTTAAAAATATAAAAATAAAGAGGAATTTATACTGCATTTTTTAAAGCATTATAGTTATTATGTTATGAAATAGAGAGAAAAAAAATGAGAGAACGCGTCGAAAAATATGCTATATATCGAGATAAGTTATGAGATAAATTCCATGATTGATCGATTTTGGAGAACAAAGGGGGTCGAGGCGAGGGGGTGCGTGTGAATCTACGTCTATATTTTTGCACGCAAAAGTATCACGCACTTTTAGCGTAATTTAACAACACAAGAACGAATTTTTTTTTACATTAAGTTATAATTTACTCTGAGAAGCCAGAAATTTTAGCACGAAGGCTTACTTTTAGAATCGTTGTTAACTATAAAGCAAAAAGTATTTGGAAATTTGTATTTCTAGTAGTTGTTTTAGTGTATTTTTTTCACAAAATGAAATAGATGTAAAATTATGCTTCAGTGAAAAGCAGAGTTAATGTATCAAAATATGTTTTTCCTCAGTCTTAATAACTAATAAAATCGTTCTGAAATTACATTAGTTTTTTTAAAAATTAAAACACGAGCAACGATAATTCATTTGGATGTAATCCATATATTAATTCTTTTGTACAATAACTTAGTAATATCTTTCAGATACTTTTTGACACTGCTACATAAAATTAAGGTATTACGTAGAACAGTAGTAGATAAAGAAGCAAATGTTCTTAATAATTTGATGGTGCTATATCAGAGCTATAAGAAGGCTACAGTAGCACATTTAGTCTAAACCAGGGGTCATCAAACTTTTAGCTGTGGCGTGCCAAACCTAGTATCTACCAATACGATTCAGCGTGCCACAGAATAGGACATTTTTGAAACAATTCGATTCCTGCGATAATGCATGCAGAGTTAGAGAAATGAGATCAATAATAGAGATTTACAGTTTTATTATATATTAATTTTTTCATTTAATTTTAAAATCATAAAAATAAAAATAAATAAAATATAACTATTTCTTTGAAAAAAAAATTGAATTTGTACTTATATTATGTACTTTTAAACATATTTATATTACATTAAGAAGTAGACAACGTAAAATATAAGTATCTTCTTTCATTACAGTTAAATAAAAATTTTAATGCGAACTACTCTGTAGAGTTTTTACAGTTTTACTTTCATATCACAAAATCTGGAGTATAATTTGTGACTTTCAATTTGACACGATTCGTAACATTCTCACGGACTCAAAATATTTTTCATAAGACGAAATATTTTTTTTTAAGGTATGTAAAATCAAAAGTGGGAGCAATGTAAATGTAATATTTTCTCTCTTCATACAATTAAATCTCTCCAGCAATGCCATCCAATTATTTACAAAATAGCTGTAAATTTATCTTTCATATTTTTTCGTTATTCCGGAAATGATAATTATTCTGAAGATGTTTTTGTCAAGTAAAGTCTATTAAAAATACATATATCAACTTCCATCCACTCAAAAATTGACAAATTTGTTGAGTATTGCAGAGTGCCACATGTGGCATGCATGCCATAGGTTGCCGACCCCTGGTCTAAACATCTATAATTTCTCCGAGTGTCTGATAATGTGAAAGCGACTTTGACTTATCATTAATTTGAGATAACTTGATTTCTTTAGGACTGACCTATCTTTAGGACTCAGGCACCATCTGAAAAGCATTTTTATAAAAGATATTTCACTTGGCTTAAGGTATCCGAACACGTTCGGAGTACTTTTTAACAAAATAGCATACTAAAACATTATAAAGGCTCTTTTAGGACTCAATTCCAATAAATATTACTATTTAACTACCAAAATTTAAATAAATTACTTGAATTTTACAAAAATCACAATTATAAGTGAAATTTTAGCAATATTTTTGAAAAACTTCAAAGCAGTTAGAGAAAAAAGCAATAAACATATATTAGTAAAAGTATTACGAAAACAAATTAGATGCATTTATCTAGAAAATGTACTAAAATTTTAATTTTTTATTGAAATTTGAAAATTTTAGAGCTGATTGAGTAAACATTATAAGAAATGTTACATTTTTTATGAGACCATTATTTAAATAACAAGCCATAACTCAAAAAGTATTCATACAATAAGAAATATTTTAGTACATTCTCTAAAAAACGTAAATATCAGGTTTGAAAAGTTTTATAGAAATACATTCGTAATATTTTGAGTTATCAGACTCGACATGATAGATTTTGAGCAACTGAAATGCCCACTTCTGGTAAATCAAAAACCCACTTCCGGTTTTTCTAACTTTATAAAATTGATTGTAACTTGGCCTCTAGGTAGTGTAGAAACAAAATAAAGTATGTTTCGTAAAGTCAAAAGATAGCTCTATTCAATAAAATAAAAAACAAAAATTTCTGTCTTGACTGAATTTGGTCATTTTCAACATGTTCGGATACCCTTAATTTGTTGACAGAAAACATCGGAACTGATTGCTTTGATCTTTGATAAAAACTAAAGTAAACAATTCCACCATAGAAAATACAACATTACTTTTGTGAGGAATTTCAGTCTTTAATATTGTTTCAGTTTGATCATCTGTATTATCTTTTACAATTCAGTTCGGCTATTAACTGATACAATAATGTTTTTCGTAACCAGTTATTGACCAATTAAGAAACGGAACATACCAGTTATGTTTCAGGATTAAAAAATGCACGCATCATTAAAAAATTTCAATTTCATTCGAAAATCGAAGGGTTTTTTTTTGTAGCAAAGCTTTTTCTGATGGCTATAAGTGACTTTTTTGAGTCAATTATGGTTTTCAGAAAGTTTGTATACTGTTATTTGGTGATTATCAAGTCACCAAATTTTACAAAACGTGAATCATTGGTGAAAGTTCATTGGTATAAGACACCAAAATAAAATGGTGCCTTTCAGATATCCTCGAGAAAATTGTATTCAAAACTGCAATACCTGCTCGATAACTGTACATTAACTGATAATTTTCCTGCTTAAACGTAATCCTGACAGTCATACAATTATTGCACCGATATATAAAAATTAATCTTTAAAAGATATTTTACATAAAGAATTACTTTGTCCTCAAATAAAAAATTATATAACAGGACATTAAATTTCTGTGTAAAAAATCATGTGCAAAACTAATTTATTTAGTGTATTTGATGCCCCATTCTATAACTTGGAAATAAAAAAAATTATCCATTAAAAAGTTTTACATACAAATTTAATAATCATCATATTTTTTTATTAAATATTACTGATATAAACTGCACAACACAAAGAGCACATTTTTTAGTTACATTTAATACAAATCTTAACTTCTACTATTTAATTTTTTCTTGGATTTAATGAGATTAATAATTAAGATATTGATTGTAATGAATAGTGTAATTAAATGTAATTTAAATCAGCATTGCATGTGTTTTTAGGATAAACATCGTTAATAATATGCTCAATAAAATAAATGCGTAGATTAATAATTTAAAGTAACGTGATTTCCGAATGTATTATTTCTTAAAAGATGTAAAAATGTTACATATACGGTAAATTAAAAATTGCTTCTAACGAGGTAATAAGTAAAAATTCGATTGTAAAAATAGTTTTATAAATTTTGATCTAGCAATAAAACATTTGTTATATCTAGTTTAAAAAACTAATTTATTTTTAATTATAAATTAAACCCTGTGAAAAAATGTAATCCTAGGCTAGAAATCAGGGTAAACCCCTTAAAAACATAAATAAAGCGGTTTCTAATTTTAATCATCAAGCAATAGTAGTTTGGAGCTTACAAACATAAATAAATCATCCAATTTTAATCGTCATTTCCTCTAGAGCAGTGGTCTTTAAACTTTTTCAACTCACGGGACCCCTAGAACTTGAAGGTGCTTTTGTGGAACCCCTAGAACTATAGAAATTGTTTTCGTGGAACCCTTAGTACTAGAAAGTGTTTTCGTGGAACTACTTTCCGTACAAATACTTCAAAGACTGTATCTCAAAGTAATGCTTAAAGTAGATCAACATGTTATAGGCACATTATGTAAAGGCAATTAAAGAAGTATTGTATTTATTATTAAAAAAAATTCTAATAGAATTTTTTAAATATAATTTACTCATTAATAATATTAATTTGTGATCCAAGTGTCACCTATCCACGCATTCTATTTAGTAACTGGGATATGTGTACTTGCTTTTTTTCCCCACACAAACTCTCGAAGTCTAGGTCAATTGAGATTAAATGCAATGCATTACATATTCTGAGTATAGTTTGTTTTTGTAGCCACTTACGTTGAGAAATATATTTCACTTAAATACAATGTTCTGAGGGGCATTATAATGCTTATAGCAGTGATAGAAATCTCGTGCATTTTGCGTGAATTTGCAACCTAAAATTTAGAAGCTGTTCTTGTTTACATTTAGATTTTACCATCGAATTTGTTGATATGTTATTTCCTCTCCTTCATTTTAAATGTTTTTTCCACAAATGTAAAAAAGTGCATTTTCCAATAGAAAACTATTTAATTTTGAAAGATATTGTGCTAACTAACAAGCATAAAATTATCTTGTGGAACCCGAGATAGTAAACAGTGGAATATTCACAATCTAATAGGAAGTATATAAAGATAAATCGCGTTTTAATATTCTTTCATTATACTATAATAAAAGTTTAAAAAGTGTTACAAAATAAAGTTATTATTAATAAACAAAATCGTTTAAATGAATAGGGGGGATGAGCTTAGATATTTGTAACTATAGAAACGTTATAGAGAACGTGAATATATTTTGCATACATATTTATTTTTTCTCGAATTTTTTATTGTGACTCATGGAACCCCTGGATATGCCTTGTAGAACCCCAGGGTTCCATGGAACACAATTTGAAGACCACTGCTCTAGAGCAGTGCTCTCCAACCTTATTAGCACCGCGGATTGGTCAACGTTTGATGATTTTCCAGCAGTCCACCGAGGGAAAAACATTGATTGCTTACATTTTAGATTGTTTTGATTTAATTTAATCATATTTAAATATGCTTTCAGAATAAGATACAGTTACTCACCAAAAATGAATATAAAATGTGATTGAACATGGAGTATAGTGATTTCCTAGGAAAATCACACAAACCCGAGAGAAATACACTAGAATAAATAAAACGGAGATAATTTAATGTTCCTCGGGCAGTCCGGCACGATTTGATCCATGGAGCGGTCCGCGGCCCGGGGTTGGAGAACACTGCTCTAAAACACATATTTATATAAATTTCAAATTTTTTAAAATTCTATTCATGTTCTTCTATAAAAATAATATTCTAAGTTTGAAAAAATTTCGATACCTGGAATGTCTGAGTAATTACTTTTCAATTAATCTATCCGAAAACTTTTTGTATGCCTCTTGAACTGAAACAGTAATAGAACGAATTTTTTAATCCAGTCGTACTACATTTATTGTGTTAATTTGTATTTAACGTAAATAGAACAAATATTTGTATATATGTACAAATGTAAGTATATGTATGTAGAGTTTCTTTTATACCAGGGGTCGGCAATTTTTTAGCAGTGTCGTGCCAGTCCAATCAACTGATATGATTCAGCGTGCCACATATTAGAACATATTTGAAACAATTCAATTCCTATTATAATGCATGAAGAGTTAGAGGTCAATAATATAAATTTACAGTTTTATTGTGTATTAATTTTGCATCATTTAAAGTTATTTCTTAAGAAAAAATAAAAACAAAACATAAATAAAAATTAACATTGTACATATGTTTAAAAGATACATAATATATTTATTAAAATAAGAAATAAACAGCATAAGATATGAATATTTCAATTTAAAAATTAAAAAAAAAATAAATGTTTTAGTTTGAACTTTGTCTCTGCAGGGCTCTACTTCATATCGCAATATCTCTCAGGGGTATAATGTGTGTGACTTTCAATTTTTGACACGATTCTAAACATTCAGTTGTTAAACAACTTCTTCGTGGACTCAAAATACTTTTCATATAAGAGAAAAGATTTGTTCACATAGATATGTAGAGCCAAAAGCAGAAAACAGAGTACAAGCAGTTTCTCTTTTCAAACATTTAAACCTCGCTAGCAATGGCATTCAATAATTAAACAAAATAGCCGTGTAAATTTATCTTTAGAGTTTTATCCTTCAGATTTTTTCACAATTTCGTAAATGTCCATAATTCAGGAGATGTTTGTCAAATATCAACTTCCATCCCCTCAAAAATCGACAAATTTGCAGAGTAGTGCAGAGTGCCACTGAAAAATGTGCTGCGTGCCAAATGTGGCATGCGTGCAATAGGTTGCCGACCCCTGTTTTATACTATGAAAGCAAACAAAAAAAATGAAAAATGCTTTGGATTTTATTTTCCTGTATTTGACAAAAAATACCAATATTGTACACTAAAATTTCGACCTGAATTATTAAAAATCTACACAAATATATTAGTTGCCACAACGTATTCTTAAAATATCAATTCAAAAAACAGTAAAGTGGACGACTAGTCTACTGATATACTAATTGTCTTGAAAGAAAACCTAGTTTTCGGGCGACCCAAAAATTTTACATAAGGGGTCAGTAATTCGAGCACAATGCTTTACTTTTAGAATTAAAAATGATATAATTATAAAATAAAGGTTTTTCTTCTTGAATTTTACTTTTCCATTGGCCTTATTTCCATTTTTAAAGAAATGGGAAAAGAAAGAAGTCGCTGTTTTGTCCCCTTTTGGAATTGAACAGGTGGCAGCAATCATGAAATGATAAATTCTCTTCTTGAAAAATCCTTTACCTCTAACTGTACTTTTTCCTGTTTAAAAAAATGAAAAATAATAAAATTTTTGTGTTACAAAAAATATAATTAATTTTTGTAACATCTACAGAAAATAACAATTAAATCTAGAAATATCTAAATGAAAAGAAAATTATATCTAGTCAACAATATATAGTATCTTCTTTTTTAAATTGCAATTTATTCACACTGCTTCTAAACTTGTCTTCAAGGACATTTGGATTTTAAATGACAGCCGTGCTTTTCTATACAGCACCTTTCTCGTTGGACAATGGTTGGGGATATGACAAGCCTAAATATTCTGAATACTGTGTATGTGTTTTGTTCGACTTTCTTCTAGACACTCTATATACTTTCAAAGGGTTCCTTTCCATATTGGATTGAATGGTAACCAGATAGCCGATAGTTTGGTCAAGACTGCCACTGCTGACACCTTGCAGGGTGACACTTGTCTAACTTTTGATGAACTCTCCTTTATTAAAAGGATAGAATTGAATTCATTTTGGAGAATACCCCCTGCTCACCCTTGGTATTTTGGGGAAAAACCTCGTTGGTGTCACCAATTTGATATTCCTAGAGATCAGCAGACGGCTCTAACGCGCTTTTTTAGTGGCCATGTCAAATCTCTTATTTTTCAACAGGGCCGGAAAGTCTTTCTAGAATGTCATAGGTGCCTCCCCCAGTCATATTCTGAATTGTTTGAGTTTTACATTTTTTGACGAGGTTTTAGGAAATCCTATTTTATTTCTGGATTTTTTGGTTTTATGGAGTTGATGTGTGTGTAGCTGAGCTACACCATCTGGGATAAGAAACAACAACAACGACAATCTTCTTTTTATTAAATCTTATCAAAATAAAATATTTTGAGATAATTTTTTTCTCTTCTTTCCATCATTACTAACATACAGTGGTGGCAAAAAGTCCTGAACACACTCATTTTTTAGCGTAATTTTTGTGTTTGACTTCATTTTTCGTTGTGAAATTATCGCACTATCTTAAATATTGTTATTGATTTTAATGTATTTTTTCATGCTGATTTCAAATCTATTTGTAGATTTCATCTAAAGTAAATAGTTTCATTAATATGTTGAAAAAACCTTGACAAGAAAGCACAAGGTCACTGTAAGAATGAGTGAGTGTGTTTTCCACCAATGAAATGCTCCGTTATTTCAACCAATCAGAGAGCAGTAGCGATAAAGGGTTGAAAGAAAAAGGTGAAACGTGGTTTATTGTATTGAATGCAGTTGTGTGTGCTTGTGGAAAATAGTGTATTGAAAGCAATTTGAAGTGCGTTTGTGGAAAATATTGGAATTATGGCTAAATTTTCATATCTGCCTGAGAATAAAAGGTACAAAATAATACATTTGAAGGAAGAAGGTTATTCTATGCACCAAATTGCTGCTAAAGTACCATGTGGCCTTTCTATTGTTGTGAGAACTTTGAAAAGATTTTCCGAAACAAATTTTATTCGGATAGGGGGTGATCAGGACGACCAAGAAAAACATCTTTACGTGAAGACAGGTTATTGCATAGAATTTCATTTTGAAACAGAAAGCTTAATTCCTCGCAAATTTTGAAACAATGGACTTTGACATCAAATGTGAGTGTGCGCCAAAAACTGTTAGAGGAAGACTACTGGAAATTGGGTTACGAGGCTGTAAAGCGCGCCCAAAACCATTACTGACTGAATTTCAACGCAGGCGGTGATTGAAATGGGCAAGGGAACATCCATTATGGACTATTAAAGACTGGGAAAAGGTAATATTTAGTGACGAGAGTCAGTTTTGTATATTTCTGGCAACCAAAGTAGTGCCTATGTAAGACGACGCACTCATGAGGAATTCAGCCCTCAGTGTCTGAAGCCCACAGTAAAGTACCCGACAAAAGTGATGGTATGGGTTGCATGTCTTCTCATGGTGTTGGAAGACTTCACATCGTTAGCGGAACAGTGAAAGCCATGGATTACATTGAAATACTACAAAATAAATTGCTACCAACTGCGAGAGATCTTTTTGGGAATCAGTCATGGATTTTTCAGGACGATAACGCCCCTTGTTATCGTGCAAAGGTTGTCCAGAAATGGTTGAAAGACCATACTGTGAATAGAATGAACTGGCCAGGACAGTCTCCCGACCTTAATCCGATAGAGAACTTATGGTTTAAAATTGGTTAGAAATTTCAAAGAAAAAACCTTCAAACAAACGTGAATTAATTGAAGCTTTAATATTTTCCTTCGGCCATATTGTCACGAAAGGTGTTCTTTTGAAATTGGTGCATTCCATGCCAAAAAGATGTAGAGCCGTAATTAAAGCAAACGGCTGGCCCATAAAATATTGATTTTCTAACATGTGACAACAATGTAATTTTCAAAATGCTTATTAAATATACCGTATTTGTCAATTTTCGTGTTATTTTTCTTTGCATATTATGTTATTCTATATTGTTTTATTCTGCACATATTTCACATTATTGTGTTCAGGCACCTTTACTACAAAAAATATTTTAGTCATTAAGAAACTAGTAGTAGATATGAAATCAGCATAAAAATACATTAAAAAATCAATAACAATATTTAAGATAGTGCGATAATTTCAAAACGAAAAATGAAGTCAAACACAAAAATCGCGCTAAAAAATGAGTGTGTTCAGGACTTTTTGCCACCACTGTATTATAAAAAGTTGTCCCATTTTCAATTTTAAACCTAACAAAGTTGCAAATAGCAGTAATTATAAAATAAAATTTTTTACTTCAATGTCAGCTTTTTTCCAATCTAAAGAGGGAGAATCTTAACCTTAAAATGCTTATTGTTGCCAATTTTCTACGTTCCAGTTCTATTTAATTTGAATCAAAAACGTGTGCGTTTCCGAATTCCGTTGATAACCATAGAGAATAAATCATGTGTGATAGAAGAAACTTGACATTACTTTTGGAGGGTAAGTTAATATTTTTTTTGACATTTGAATGTGGTGGATGATAAAGTTCAATGTGTTGTTACTAGGAGAGATATTTTTTATTTTCGCGTTTCCTGTAAAGGAGGGATTTATCTAATGGAAAAAAAATTATTCTCATCTGTTGTCGGGTAAGCCATCAATGTTTGAAGTTGCACTTAAAAACTTTATTGTAGATATATGCCAAATTTTGGGGAAATACTGCATGTTTGCCAAAGGTCTACATACATTTTTTTCAACATAAATACTCAATATTATTAGCTGAATTTTTAAATTTATTTTTTGCGAAATGTATGCGTGTGACCGCGGTAGCCTAGTGGTCATGGGTTCGATCCCAACGCCATTTAAGACCCGCCGTGTAGGGGCGATGCACGTTAAATCAGTCGAGAGCTCAAACGTCCTTCCATTGGTGTGGTGTAGTAGTTAGGAGAGGGGTGCCAGCTCAAGTATCTTCCTCGTCACTTGGCCATGGTTCAAAATTACGAGATCCGTCGCCAAAAGTCCTCGTGTAGATGAACAGTGTGCAACGTTAATATTCCCACACTCACTCACTCACGTGAAACCTATGTGTGACTACATTCCTATAAAAACACATTCTTTTTCTAAAATGAAAGCAAAAAATCAAGCATTTAAAGGTTAATCAATTATAAAAAATAAAAATGTAAATTCTTCTCATTTCTGTATTGTCATTAAAATAGTTAGTTATATTATAAGCTAATAATTGCGATCTTTTTCAGAACTAAGCTAACGAATAATTTTAAATTTCAGAACTTTTTTCTTGAAACTTTTAACTTTCTCATTGACCTTGTTTCCATTTAAAAAATGGAGGAAGATCTGCGATAAACAATAGAATTCTGCTCCACTGGTTTTGGCGAGGGAATGGATGATCTGACAAGTAGAGGTCAAGAAATGTGAAAGAAGAGATAAAGGAAAGCCTGCGGAAGAAAACGCCGATAAGAGCCGAACCACACCCGTTTTATTTTTCGGTTGACGACCTGCTTGTTTTTAAAAGGAATCGTTGCTTGAATAATATATTCTCGTGCTGTCAAGTTAGCTCAAGCATCGGAACGAATAAGGATTACGGTGACACGCTTTTTTTTCCTTCTGGATTCTATTATCTTTTGTGTTGAAACCTGAATACCTGGTGTGCAAAAATTAAGGATGAAGTCGAAAAATTAGCATATCAGCTGAACGAAGAGGCAGAGCGGACAGAAAGACTAATCAGGAGATTAAGTGAGGTGATGTACGGTAGCACATGCGCAGATATGCAGGTAGACGTAATGGGGAGTGTCTGAGTAGTAAAGCATGTTGTCGGTGTAAGATTAGTATTTCTGGCAAAGAGATTGCACACCGTATAGCAGTTAAAATCACACGAGTTGCTGCCTCAGCAGAATGGCGAATAATCAATCTCTTAGACGACATCTGGATGCTTTTACCCGAGGTCGAATCATTGGGAAGTTGGAGGAAGGTCGCAGTGTGACAAGTGTGGCTGCAGAGTTCGGAATTGCTCACAGCATCGTTTCACGACTTTGGAGACAATTTCAAACTACAGGAACAGCTATCCGGGGGTTCAGTAGTGGTCGTCCACGAGGAACCACACCCGCAGATGACCGGTATATTGCCTTACAGGCCAGAAGAAACAGGCGGCAGACAGCGGGAGAAATCGCTAAACACACGACACAGGCGACTGGACGACCGATATCGCGTTTTACCGTGGCCAGAAGACTGCACGGTGGTGGTCTGTTTGCACGACGCCCTGTACGGTGTGTACCTCTAACGCCTGCCCATCGGAGAAGGCGTTCTCTGTGGTGCCGGGAATACCGGAATTGGAGAGACAATGAATGGGGACGAGTACTCTTTACAGATGAGAGCAGATTCAGTCTGAGTAGCGATTCTCATCGCATACTCATCTGGAGAGAGCGGGGAAGCCGCAATCATCCCTCGAACATCATTGAAAGGGACAGGTATGGAGGTGTGCGGTGTTCTCGTTTGGGAGGCATCATGCTTGGTAGTCGTACAGACCTTCACATCTTCGACGCAGGTTCAGTCAACGGGACCCGTTATTGTAACGAGATTCTTCTTCCATATGTGCGTCTTTTTAGAGGCGCTATGGGTCCGCAGTTCCTTTTCATGGACGACAATGCACCATGTCATCGCACAGTAGCTGCGGAACAGCTCTTAGAGAGTGAGGATATTGAACGTATGGATTGGCCGGCACGATCTCCGGATCTCAATCCATCGAGCATGTATGGGATTTTCTAGGCAGACGCTTGGCAGCTCGTTCCTTACCACCAGTAACGATTCCGGAGCTTCGATTGGCGCAGCAAGACGAATGGCCAGCAATGCCTCAACAACTGATTGACACCCTCATTCTCAGCATGGGCAGACGCTGTGAAACCTGCCTAGCAGTCAGGGAGATCATATCCCTACTAAAGACCGGATATTTCTTGCTGGACACCCATCACAGGATGTTTCGGCCTTCAGTCGCATTGCGCTCCATGCTACTTTTTCAATAAGCTTCTTTTTATCCTCTGATTTCTCTTTTAGTAAGTGTTGCTTACATTACTCATGTCCTTACGTATTGGGATCTTACGGTATTAAATGTGTTGATTTGGAATGCTTTTGTACAAAGTTATATTGAAAAAACCGTCTCGTCCTTAATTTTTGCACACCAGTGTATATAAGAAAAAAGTCGATTCCCCCCAAAAAAGGTTGAAAATATAAGTACGATCGGACCCCGATTTACCGAATCCTTATTTAAGAAATTTCGTGTAGCCGCAGTAGCTTAGGGGTCAAGCTTACATATTCGTGGCTGGACGTGTCATGAGTTCGAGCTTTGCACACTCAAGACCGCCATGCAAAGGGGCCGATGCTCGTTAAATCTGTCAAGACTCAAACGTCCTCTCATTGGTATGGAAGTTAGGAGAAGGGTTGCCTGTGCTCAGTTGATCATGTCCTCGTCAGTTGATCATGGTTCAGAATTACGAGGTCCGTCGCCAATATCCCTCGTGCAGTTATAGTGCGACGTACATTGTGAGTGTGTCTCTCTCACTGACTCTCTCTCTCTAAAACAATACAGAATTGTTGGTAATAGATTTCATTTTGAACCACTGCCAAGTGACGTAGATGACACCGGAAATGACACCTACATTCCGCCAACGAGAGGGCTTTGAGCCAAGACCGATTTAACGTGAAATAGCTCCTCTACACGGCGGGTCTTTAGTGGCACCAGAACTCAAACATGCGACTCGACAATGCCAGCCATGAGTTCGTGACCATGACTGCTGACTACTAGGCAACGAAAAGTAGTGGAAATAAGTATAATTTAGTAATTAAAACAAAAATTATCTCTCTCGATAGAATTAAACAATTACAAGCACATTCTGTTTTATCCCATGGTTTCTACAAAAACAGCTAAGAGATGCTCATTAGACTCGGATGATACTTCCTATTTTTCATACTAATATCTGTAATGTCATGAAAAAATATTTCAGTGAGGAATTTTTTTTGAACTTTTGCTTCATAAATTGCTTATTTTGAGGTACTACTCTATGTTCTCAAATATTATTGAAACTAATGTAATATTTCTACAATTTATTATAGGAAGAAACACACTAGTTCCGGATGTTGCTATATTATTGTTTTAGTCTCTGAATTAAGATATCAAGTGATCAGTTTTCAAAATTTATCGAAATTCATACTATCTTAAATATTATATATTATTCAATAGCATAGTCTCTCACTAACTAAAATTATTCTTTTAAAAACTTTGAAATGAACAATTTTTTAAAAATTGCTTATTATTGATAACACACAGCAGTTATAAGCAGTGTGACATGAATATATTTTATTCAATTTTTATAAATTTTTATTTTGTTTTCGTGATTTTCCAAGTCTTTGCGAGAAGAATCCGTCACCTTAATAAACCCTACAGCAATTTATTTGATTTATTGGTAAAGTTTGATAAAATGTCAAATAATATCCTTAAATAAATTTTTTACAAAAAAAAAAAAAAAAAAAAAAAAAAAAAAAAAAAAAAAGATATTTTTTGTTTACGTTTGAGGCAAATCTTACAAGTTAATAAAACATAAAATGGGATATATGAAATACTCTTATAAGATTAATTAATGCAAAATGTTACTCAAAAAGGAATTTATATTTCTTTCATATAAAGAATATTTTATTTATCAATGGGTAATTGTAATATTATCACAGTCACTTAAACATGCAAGAAACAGAGGTTAAAACCCGACAGGGTTAGGTACTATAACCCTCTCCAACGAGATTTATATTTATAATCATCTGATTACATCCAGTCCCTTGATAATTTCTGGAAATTTTTAGCCAAATAATTAAAGTGGTTGGAGCAATTTATGCATCAAGTTTGGATTTAGTATCTTCAAATGTTAGAGATCTCTCCCCAGGGCTTAAGTTGGCCCTGAAGTTATTCCAATCAGTGACGGATTTAGATTCTATGGTGCCCTAGGTCCAAGTTATTTGATGCCCTTATATATAATAATAATACGAATAGTAATAATGGATTCGAATTAAATTTAGGTACTGAATTAAGGCATGAACTAAATATATATATATAGATATTTGGTATAGCAACTAACCATAATTCTACCTTTTTAATATTGACATTTTGAAGTTGTCAAAGCAAGAAAAGAAGCATTAAAATTCAGCCTTACAGTTGATAAAAAACAAAGTCGTTTTCAAATTTTTGCCACCTCGAAAATTTTAGTACCCCTAAAAGTTTGCCGCCCTAGGCTCGGACCTCGGCCTTAGCCTAAACCCGTCCCTGATTCCAAAAAAAATTCTCCTGGAAAGATTTTACTTATGTTTTAACTGTAAATGTAACTGTTCTCATGTAACTGCACTTATGTTTTAATTTTCATACAAAATGTGCTTCATATTTAGCAAATTAATCTTTAGTGGTATGACATAAAACGGACCGCAGAAGAGAATTCGATTATCGTATTTATTTGAATTACTGTAAATGGTTCTGCTATTATAAAATATTTCATTTACATTTAATTTCGTTGCGTTTTCTAAAGAGTCAACATTTATTTCATTACGCTTACAGTTTTTTCAAATTATGCTCTGTTAATGAAGTACTTGCACTAAATTAAATTTCTTACTCGCGTTATTCGTTCTTCAAAGAAGCAGATTTCCGGTTGTTCTAGTTTGAATTGTGAAAGATGTTCAGAGTTCTGAGTTGCCAATTAAAATCATTATTAATTCCTATCACGTGAAATGTATTAATGAGCAATTGCAATAATCATTAAGGTAGAATTTCCGTTCTTCAGCTATTAGTAATAACTAAAAATGTTTAAATCTTAGATTAGTTGCTGTATTTTTTTTTCGAAATGACTTATCAAATGATTCTTTTATCAAAAATTTGAGCAATTTTTTTCTCTTTCATTACTTATATAATGCGATTATGATATTTTAATAAAAAAGATACTATTTTAGAAATATTGAGAGCTTTACACAAAAAATAATAACACATTAATAATCTCTTATTTGTCACTGTTTTGATAGTACAATCAGATTAAAGATTTGAACCAATAAAATAAATAAAGATAGCATTTATTGTTTTGATGTTGTAAAATAACTCTCATTTCAATTGAAATAAAAAAAAATCGGAAGAACATTTTCGGCAAATATTCTTACAATTTTTGTTAGGATTATTATTAAATATAACATTTGCATTAAAATCTAGCTGATGGCGAATTTCAGTATTATGTTTTATCTATGTGTATGCCTAAATATTTAATTAAAAAAAATCTAGCTTAAGCGTGGAAGTATACGATGTTTCAGCTAAAGTAAAACTTAGCCAAAATACAAAGCAGAATCGTATTTTTTAACTACTTGGAGTAAAAAAACTCAGTAATATGAGATTATCATATCTTCAGAAAAATGTATCAATGAAGAATAAAACTGTGCGGTATAAATCTTATGAGAAAAACATTTAACGAGGGATGTAAAATAATTTAGTTGATATGTTAATGATTCACAACGCTTATAAAAATGTTCATAAAAACAATACTTGTTGAATTTTTTGCTTAACAGAAAAAATTAGATATCATTTTTGAAAGCAATCTGACATATTTTATCCGAGTTACATAACTCTATGGTTAAACTCCAAGGAAATATTTTGTAGAGTAACGTAATTATTTGTTGGAGATTGCCCTATAATATGAGTTTACTTGCTTGTGTATTCGTTGATTGATTAATGTTGCTCTTGAATATCATCATACTATATGAAACTATGTCACATGAATATGTTATTGTTAAGTAATAGCTCTCTCGGCTTGAAGCTATTAGCGGATGCTATTTTTACGGATAATTAAATGCTTGAAAAACATTTTCCTGTTTGTGACAAGTAAATGTGAAGGTCAGTTACCTTCAAAAGACAATCCTGAGAAGATCTTAAAATAAATAAATGCAGCAAATTTGTCATAATGTTTGTATAAATTTGAATACTTAAATGCTATTTTAAATGTAGGCAACATATATTAATGTCTTCAAAACTTTTTCCAAGAACTCATAGATCTTGGAGACCAAAAAATAAATAAATAAATAAAAGTAAATGGCAACTAATGTTAATCTTATCTTTGTTTTATGGGAGTTATACTATTTAAAAAATATGAATAGGAATTTTTTTTATTTCTTTCTTTAAAATTGCTATTACTGCAATTTTTTCCTGTTTTATAAGATTTATACTTACTATATTCTATGTAAGTTTTTATTCTCGCTATGATGTATTACTAATTTTTCGAGATAATTAAGCAATTTTGAGAATGACTGATATTATAAAATGCTTTCCACATTACTGAGAATGAATTCTGAGTGCATATGGTTTTAATAATAATAATTTATTTTGAGAATATTATTTCTTAGAGAAAATATGACTGTGACGATATATTGCTTTAAATAAATTTTTTAAAAAAATAATAATTCAGAATAAATTTTTACATTTAATTAAATAAAATATTTTATTCAAAGCAAATATCAGAAAATTTTACTCTGCGGTTTGTCTATGAACTCCTAAAGCTTAAACATAAGTTTGTTGCACAACTTTATTTTTATCGTGCTTCTATATTTCTGGCGTATTTTCCTTACTTAACGACTTGGTTATTGGAAAAGAACTCGATCGTAAGATGAGGAGTACTGCATTACATTTAATGATTTTAATTATTTATTTATATATAAATTAATTACGAAATTTAAAAAAAATGTCGAATCTAATTTAGAAATGCATCATTGGCTACTACGCATTATCACCCATGCAAACTTTTAAGATAACTCTCCAAATTGGCAACCCCGATTTCATGCGTGTTGTAGGCGCTTTGTCTCATAAGCCAAACCGTTCGTTGATATGGCAAGCTCGAATTCTTCATTCGAATCTGGGATTCACCGAATTCTTAATTAATAAGATAAAAAAATTATATAATATAATTATATTATTATTATATAATAAAATAATAATGTAATCTAAAATTAGTAATAATAAAATAAAAAATTAAATAATAAAAATTAATTTCTTTTTTGATTTATTCATTATTTAATTTATAATTACTTATTATTTTTCGACTATACTCTCTATATTCCCGTTAGCGTATTCCATTTTTAGAATTAACGTGGTTTTATTCAATGTTGTGTTAATATGGTGGCGATAGTACTAAGTAACAAATCTATTTTTAAAGGGATCTTTTTCATGATATTTATTTAGTTTAAATAAATTTTAATTTATAAGATGTGAATAAAATAAATCAATAAGCTTTACATGAAAGATACTTGAGTTTTACCTAGTTGAGAAAGCCAAAAGTGTAACATGCCCAGCCCATCTTTATAAGATATGTTTCTGAGAAGATTAAATGAAAGAATACATACAACGTCCATATTCATGATCTTAGACGAAAGGCTTAACGGAAAATCTGAACGACATTTCAGTAGTTCTGTGTCACATGCATAATTCAATAAATATGTTGCCTAGGATACCAAAAGTTTTCTTTTGCTATATATTTCTCTGAAGAAGCCCTCTGCAGTAGTCTAAAAATACAATTCAAACTGGTCGTTTAAAAATACAATAACATTGTATGCTGGCTTCCAAAAATTGAGTTTCGGGCACTAGTTTTTGAAACAAAATTGTTATAAGTTTAAGAATATTAAGTCGTGTAATTCTTATACATTTATTCAGAGTATAATATTTGTAATGATCTTAATGAATGATTTATATATTAAATAACAATTTTTAAAAAATTACATTCTTGAGTAGTCATTATGTTTAGTTATTTTAAAATTATTACAAAAATTTAAGGAACTAATTTGATATCGGAGTGCTATGCGCCAAGCAGCGCTTGTTGTTGAGTGATATAGAATCTAAGATGGCTGCCTAGATGGCCAGGAAAATAATTTTAAGGACTTGCTTTTTCCTGACAAAAGTTTTTGAAACGCTGAAATAGCCTAAAATTTAAATGATATCAAAAGAAAGAAATAATTAAAAACTTCTTACTTTTTTGTGGAGAACTGCATGGAAAAAGATGAATACCAGGATTTAAACAAAAATAGAATATGTAGAATTTAGAAATGCTGGAGAAAGAAGTAAAAATAAGTAAAATATTAAAAATGTATTGTTTCAAAAGATGAAATTAAAAAAAATATTTAATAACATTTAAAACAAAAAAAATTATCAGGAAAAAATAATAATTATTGATTGAGGAATATTATATAAAAGGTTATGAATTCAATTAAGCGAAATATTAGTTAAAAAAAAAGAGAAAAAAAGTCGTTACTTTTAGAAAACAAAATGGATCAAAAGTGGGAATTCAGTCCGTAATAATTAAAAACACAGCCCTCATATTCCTTAAAAGATATCCTGGTACTCACCAATGATATTAGAAACATCCGTATTCAAAAATAGCACAAAATACAACAAAAGACTGAAGCAGTAGAAGGAATGTAATGAAAATGGTTAAATTTTAAAAGAAATCTAATTGAAAATGTCTGAAATTAATGGGGTTACCGCAGGAAAAAAAACCAATAAAAAATTTCTATAATGTACTCCATACTCATGGCAACCACATTGTGCACGCTGAAAATATCATGGTAACCTTATTCTAATGTTTTCGGCCATCTTGGCAAACATAAACAAGTACTTGACGCGTAGCCCTCCGAGATTAAATTAGTACTAAATTTTTAGAATTGGAATATTTCTTTCTCTAGCCATATATAATACATGATGAGTTTCAATTTTCCATTAATAAGATTAAACTGTCTGATATATGAACTGGAATATATAGAAAGCTATACACAGCGTAATCCTCGTTGTAACTCATAAAGGCTACTTTGAAGAGAGGATTTAATTCTGCAATTGTTCTGTCAAGATAACCCCAAGCGATTTAAGAAGTTTTAGGGGATGACCACTCCATTCTCCTAATGCTTTGATCAAAAGGTATCTATCTCCAAGCACAACTCGACGTGATTGAGCATTATCATCCATAAAAATAAAATTACCACAGAAAGCTGCATGAAATTTACAGATTGATCAAGAATTTTGTCATAGCCACTGTAGTCGAGTGGTTAAGGCCACGAACTCGTAGACGGCATTGGTTTTGTCGCGTCACGGATTCGAGACCTTGTACTTCTGAGATCTACCGTGTAGAAGAGCTGATACACGTTACGTGTACCGAGGTTCAAGACTTCACGTTGGCGTGCTGTGAAAGTTTGGAGAGCAGAACACAGTTCAGGTTCGTCTTCATTACTTTACTAGGGTTCAGAGTTTCGAAGTCCGTCACCGGTAGCACTCATTTAGCTTCAAAGAGCGACTTTGATAAGCTATCATTCGATAAAACAAAGCTTTCGTCTCCATATCTTTGACCATTCACAGTACTTCCATTACAAACATGTAATTTGTGTGACCTCTCAAAGAGTCTTTAACCTGCGATCACTCGCGCGGGGTGTTATCTCTCTATCCGGCAATAATATAAAGTTAATGTATTTTAAAATGAAAATTTTGTAGGTTTAGTTTAAATTAATGTTAGTCTCATTTTTACGCAATAAATTTAATAATTTTATTTTTGTATAATACAAAAAACAACTTGTACTTTATAAAAATATATCATAATTGACTAAAATTTTTTTTTCCATATTTAAATACACGTGTTAAAAGTTTGGGGTGTTCTCTACACCCCGCGAGTAACGACGGTAGCAAAAACAGGCGCGAGAGACCGCGGGCTAATCCACACCATGATTTGCTGTAAGCGTGTTTTTCACCATGTTGAATTCATGACTGACTACTTACTCTCTCTCTAGATCAGAACACGAGCAGAACACTTTCTAAAGTGAACCTAGATTTATTTCTAAAATGTATGGACTATACAATTCATCTCCTGTCTTTTCGACATGCTTTCTATATAACCCAACTTTATAAAACCTTTCCTTGTATTCGGTTTACTGGGACATATGAAACCAGTCCCCTTGCGTATATATAAACCTTCATTGTTGAAAATGTCCTCGTATCCTGGTAGCCGAATTAGTTCTTCCAGTTATCATAAAATAGGCTCAAATAAAATGAGGTAATGTTTCTGTTCTTGGTGCAGAAAGAACTAGAAAACAGTCATCGGGGTTGTTGAAATATGTGAGAGATATGAAACAGCTCTGTTTGAAATTGAATGTCCATTCGATTCGTACAGGTTCCAAAATCGTTGGACTACACTGGAAGAAACTGTAAGTCGTCAACCGCTATTAGATTGTGATAAACCCATTCCTTCCACACGATGACATTTGTCAAGGAATCAGGTAAACGCGTTCTATCTGACATACCTATAATTTTTGAAGCCCTAAGTTTGAGACTGATAAAGATATTTTTAAAAACCTTCGAGATTTCAAGTTTATTTTTAAGAAAATTAATGTTTTTTTCTTATATTTTTTTCTAAAGAGTGGTAGATGTAAAACTGTTATTGTTGAGTGTTAATATGATGCATCTTCTTTCATAAAAAAAAACTCTCATTCAACGAAGTTTATCAAGGATTTTGTAGAAGCACGACCTCAAGTACATGTTATTTCTTAACTCTTGAAGGTCAAGTATTCACTCTTCGTCCTTGGATATTTTCTTAAAACTTGACATTATACATAAAAAAAATAACCATGTGTACAACAGGGTACTAATGAAAGAATAAGCAAATTATAGTTAAATAACATGTAATTTGAAGTAGTCAAGGAAATAAGCTTCCTACAAAAAGAGATAATTATGATGTTTAGGGGTTCTTTAGCGTACCTCCTTTTCTATTGGTAATCGTAATCTGAGCACTGAAAAAGATTCTTATTGCTTTGTTTAATTAAAAAAAAGCAATATTAAAGTTATTCCATTCAAAAACATTATCATAATAATTAAAAACTACTTAAACATCTATGAAAACTGAACAAAGAAAAGTGAAAAACTTATATTTTGATATCATGTAAAAGAAAATAATTGTTAAAAATTGGTGTCGATGACTGAATAATGCTAATTTCAAATAATTATTAGAATATGGTAGAATTGATAATTAATTAAGTAAAATTTTATTCTAAAAAATCATATTAAGTCAATAATGTATATAATCATATAAAAGTTGAAGCTATTTCAGTTTGCAACTAAGCAACAACAAAGTGAATACTTAAAAATGGATATCTTATACAAAAATAGTATAAGTTTCAAATCTACCTTTTTAAATAAATATTTATTTATTAATCTTTTAAGAATTTATTTAAATACAACGATTGAAATAAATGGCACAATATTTTTTAATTTCCAATGAGACTGCAGATTGGTATTTATTATTTCAGATCTAGTACATCCCCTGGGAGTTGATATCACTTTTAAATGCTGCACCATATAGATGGAATATCAATCGCCACAATGTCATTTTGGCTTCCAGTCTTCTCCTCAGAGGGAGATACCTAAGCTCTGACGATGCGAAATGATACCAGGATTTGAATTTTACCGAGAGCACACAAGCCAAACAAACACTCTAAGGATCTTTAATATGACGCGTAATCATGCGACATGGACGCTGCCGAATTTCTGCATCATGAAAATCCGTCGACTGTATCCGGGGTCAAACCCGCAACCTTAGGCTTACAAGGCCAGCAACAAACCAACTAAGCCACCCAGCCGGTAATAGTGAAGAAAATAAAATTATTTTAATTACTTCTTATTAAATAGTTACAATTAATATAAATATGTATATACATATGACAAAATCACAATATTAGGTGACAAAATAGCAAGCGATTTTCCTTGCAATTTTACATTTTCCTTTTTTGTAGGGTGTTGGACTATTTTTGTTTGTTTATTTCTATTTATTCATTAATTAAATTAAATTTAATTATTCTAATAAAATATTATAGTAAAAATGAATCCAATTTGCAGAAATTAGTTCATTCCAGGAGGAATTCGAACCCACGACCTTTGGATTAGAAATCTAATGCGTATTCATTGCTCTACGCAACGAACAATTTTCCGTTATATATATGTTGTTGGGCTATTATTTTTGTTTGTTACTATTTGTTCATTAATTAGATAGAATTAATAAATTAATATTTGAAAAAAACTGTGTATTAACATCAAGTGTCCTCCACTACAAGTTTAAAAAATGTATTTGAACTTGAAGGGATGAATAGAAAGTGTTTTATTAACGATTTAAAATTTGAACAAGATATATATATTTATATATATAGGTAGAGAGCAAACTAATAGTAGAAATTGAATAATGTGTGGTACATTTTCTTGTTCATTTTTTCTATGATAAAGTACCAAGTAATCATAATCCCGATCATTGCATCATACGCATAGCTCAACAATAAGAGTGATGCCTAAGTTTCATCCGAAATTCCAATTCACATTATGTGATGATTTTAAAAGGCACAGCTTTATATTTTACACAGGTTGATTCGCTATCAAAACGACAAACTGGTTGAATGTGTAGAGGGTACAGAGACTACTCGGAATCACAAATGCCGTAGTTGCGAGCTATGGTGCAAAGGTTCCATGCAGCACCGCTGTTAAGCTTTCCAGACGACTCCTGGTCGTATTTTCAAACACCTGTTGTAGTACAACCTTTCAATAAAATGTTTCTATCCCATTAACGGGTTGCTGTGTTTCTGTTCTTTTTCTCTGCTTCTTTGAACCACAGCTCGCAACTACGGCCTTCGCGCCCCTGTATTCCTGTGTTTCCGAGTCTTTTCTGTACCCTCTACACACCCTTCAAGTCTGTCGGCCTGAAAGCGAATCATCCTGTAAATACAGTAACTTTTATTCTGTTGAAAAGGGCCCAGACAGAATCAGTATTCGAACCCCCGACGATTTGTAAGGCACTGATTTTGGAAATCCCGACTGTGACCATAATGTAACCAGCTGTTGAATTACTATGAGTACTTTTGTTTTTTAAACATTCCAATATGTAATGGAACAATAATATAAAGAATATTTTCATAGATCTATGAATCTTCTCTAGGCGAATTAGAATCACCCTCTTCATCAAACAGTTGTTTGAAGTAATGAGGTCCATCTTCAGTATTTTACTTTTCTTTCATACATAAAATATTTCCAAAAAAATTGGAAGTAATTCTATTTTAATACAAATTAAAATGAAATATTTAATATCTAGAATTCTGCAATACATTTTATGGTTATATAATCTTTTTTGCTTGAATCCTATAATTCTAAAAAAAAACTAATAAGAATTAGTTTCTGTCTATATGTATGTATAACAAATTAAAAAGATAACATTTTTTAAAAATGTGAGAAAAAAGATGTCTTTTTTAAAAAATTATTTTAAAGTTTTAGAATTATTAACTTTTTTTTGTGTGGTTTTTGTCCTATGTTTAACCTTCAATGGTGCCTGGATCGTTTAAGACTTATTCAAATTATTTCAATCCAATAATTTTCCTTTGAAATGCAAAATCTTTTATATGTTTAAATACTTACTCTATCAAAATTTAATCAAATTTAATATTTACAACTCATGCTTAAAATTAATCTAAATTTACTAATTACTATTATGTTTAAAATTAAACAAAGTTCAATAATTACTAAACAAGATTATTCTTTACTCTTTTAGGAATATATTCAAAAGAATTTTATTTTTGATCACAAAAGAGTAAGCAAAGAAGAATTCCTAGCATAAAAAGCAGATTCTTAAATATTTTCTTGCTTTCACTTTACTTATTTTTCTGTTTTCTATATCCCAGCTGACTAGAGAAAAAGCAAAACGATTCTCTATTCTATCGATTGTTTATTTAATGATTGTTATCATTAAATTACTCAGTATTTATTTGCAAATGGCAACACACAAAAGAACTTTCGAACTGTCTTAGAACTAATATCTGAAGTGAAGTGTTCTAAAACAGATTTCTTCGTCGTGTTGTGCCATTTATCGTCTGCAGTTTTAAAAATAATTTTTTATCATGAAGGAATACGATTAATTAACTGAAATTAATGTAACGAAAAAAGAAGATATTCCTTTCGGTATGTATAAAATATAGCAAATATATATTTTTTAATGGCAACACGCAGAAGAATTTTCAAGAGCTATTGTCTGAAGTGAAATGTTCTAAAACTGATTTAATCGAGTATTGATATTTATCGTCTGCAGTTTAAAAAAAATTATCATGATAGAATACGATGAATCAACTGAAATTAATATAATAAAAAAAGAAGATACTCCATTCGTAGAATCGACTTGTATTCCATTTACAGTAAGATTTTCTGATCCACTTGGGGCTACAAAGCGCACGAGGCATGAATTCGAATCGAGATATGCTTCTGCGAGTTTTGGAAGCAATGATATCAAGAGGGTTTCCTATAAAAGTGAAACATTTGCGAAACTAAGCTGCAGATTTTCAATGTATAATGATAATACTTATGATTCAGTTAAGAAGTGTTTTTATAATCAAAAAGAAGCCGAATTGAAATTGCTAAAAAGTATGGCGATGAGAAGAAAGGTTATATCACCCAATAAGAAAACGTGTTTGCAGTTGAAAACAACTACCAGTAATATTCCAATTGAATCAAATATTATAAATCGTTGCATAACTTCTAATAATGTTGCAGAATGCTCTTCTTTCAAGCAAAACGGCATAGCTGTTAAAGAAACTTTAAATTCAAAAGCAAATATTAGTACATCTTCATACAGCTGGAAGAGGAAAAGGGTCTTAACAAAGCAAGATTTGGATGAAGAGTTGGATAACTATATGTCCGAAATAAAGTTAAAAGAACCGTTTAATCAAGTTAAAAAAGCAAAGGAAGAATTTGAGGCAATAGATTTTACTCAAGAGGTTGATGAAAGCATCTTGCTTGAAGTTATGTAAGACCATTTAAAATTGTTTAATGTAATGAAATTTTCTTTGAATCGTTCAAATTTTTCGAAATAACTTTTCATTACTCTTGTATGATTTAAAATCTCTATTAGGGTAGAGAAAAATAACTTTGTTATGACAAGAATTAAATTATGTTCATTTTTTAAATATCAATGTAAGTATTAAATTCGGGAGTAATTTGAATTCTATGTGCATAGCCCAAAATACAAATATATTTTGAAAACAAATGTGATTTGTTGTTATTATTAACAGTTTGATATATTTTTCAACGAAAGATCTGTTAATTTTTGTTTTCAAAGTGCATTACTAAAGTAATCGAATTACGGAATGATCAGCATTTAATGATCTTAAATTGTTTTTTTTTTATCATGAGCTTTCATAACATTCTAATTATTTAATAAATACTTCAAATCCTTTTTAATGTATATAATCGTAATTTGTTTATTAGAACTTATAAAGCACTCTATCATAAGCAGCAAAAGTTGAATGCTCTAGATGGGAAAACCTAATTTTTGTTTAAATTTATTGAGTAATTTTGTTTTCTACTAAAAGATGAATGTTTCAAATAAATAGATACATAGAAATTTTCTTGCTTGCTTAATCATGTGGAAGTGTAAAAATTGTAAATGGTTTACCGATTTTTATCGTATCCTACTCTTAGTTTGATTTCTATACAGAAAAGTTTAAAAATTAGTTTAATTTATACAGATTTACATCGTATATTGGTATAATTATTCATATGAGTATTAAATGCATTTTATTATAATTAATCCTGATTTGTATCTAAATTCCTAAAAAGACTAGAAAACAATTGAGATGGACTTTAAAAATATGGATTTTTGATACGAATGAATATAATCTAGTTGTATTCCTCAATGTTTAGAATTAAATAATATATGCATTTATAGCGCACAAACCGTATAGTAAAATTAATTTTAACAGGCAAATACGAATAAAGAATAAAACAAATTTAAGTATTAAATATTCTCGAGAGAAAAAAAATCCCAAGAATCGTTCTCCTTGAGTTTATAACAGTTAAATTTTCTAGAATTTGGCATACCGTTTAACAAGGTGCTTAATAGATTTATTTTTCAATATATTAAACTTAGTAAATTTGATAACGACGGCTTGATAAGATTCTCGAATATCTCAGCTGTAATACAAGGGGTTCGAGATCTGATTCTCTCAAAATTATGTAAAATGTGGTTTATTTATCATTAGATAAGCGTAGGGGGGGGGACCCTGAAATCCTAATTTTGGCATTGAAATTGAGATCAGATTTTCAATAAATGTCACTCTGGCGTTATATAAGAGATATTGGCAATAAAGCTCACAATTTAGTTTCTTAGTCGGAAAACGAAAACGACACTGAAGCTAATATATCACTCTGTAAATTTCTGTATCACGAGACATTTTACAAGTGCTGTTCGATTTAATCTTTTTACAACGAAATCGAAATTATAAATCGTGACTTAGTCATTCATCGCGAATTGAGAACCGCAATCTTAACCATTACAGTAATGATCAGCAATCTATTGTGTGTGTGTACGCATGTCACTTGGCCGCGGTAGTCTTGTGGTCAGCGTGTTCTTGAGTTTGAACCCTAGTGCCACTGAAGATCCAACGTATAGAGGAGCTGATGCAGGTTTAATCCGTCGAGATTCAAAGTCCGCCCGTTGATGTGATAGTTCGTAGGAGGTCCCAGCTTAGGTGTTGTCCTCGTCACTTGACTGGGGCTAAAGATTACGAGGCCTGTCACTCAAACATCTCTCATAGTGCATTTTCTCCTAAAAGTGAGGTGGCTGCGGTAGCTTAGTAGTCAAAGTAACGGACTCGTGGCCGGGGAGAGGGCATGTCATAAGTTCGAGCTTAGTACCACTGAAGACCCGCCGTGTAGGGAAAGGGGGGGGCGATGCACGTCATATCTGTCGAATCTCAAACGTCATCTCGTAGATGTGGTATGGAAGTTAGGAGGAGTGCCAATTCATGTGTCGTCCTCGTCATTTGACCGTGGTTCAGAAATACGAGGTCCGTGGTCAAAAGCCCTCATGTAGCGGAATAGAGCGACGTTAATATTCACAATCACTTACTCCTAAGCGTAAGAACTTTCAACAAACTAAACATGTTTTTGTCCCTCTAAATACTAAGTGCTTTCTAACCTTTTTATCACTGCTAACCGTTCAATGTTTGATAATTTTTCCACGACCCCCTGAGGAAGGGGGACGTTGAATGTCTGTATTTTACATTTTGATTGAATAATTTTGATTTCATTGTATTTAAGCACTCCTTCAGAATAAAATGAAGTTACACCAAAAAATGAATATTAAGTGATTTAAACATGGAGTATAAAAATTGATTTCCATTGGAAAAGTCACACAAAATCGTGAGAAATACACCACAGTAAATAAGATGCAAATAACTTAAATTTCATTGTGCGGCCCGGTAATATTTGATCCACGGACTGGCACCGGTCCACGGCCCTGAGATTGGGAACCACTTATCTACATGAGGGATCTTTAAGATCATCAGGACTCGCTTTCAATTATGCCAATTCATGATCATCTTGCTACTACAGCCTGAATTTGCGATTAAGGCTACACAGTACCCTTTATCAAAATTTTTTTGGGGGGACAGTAATATTAAAAGTAACTTATGTATTGTTTTCAGACTATATTATTAAACTGATTCTGAAAATAAAAAGTCATTTTAACAAGCCCTTATTTTAAAATTTAAACTCTTATAAAATGCCCAATTTTTGAAATTTTTAAATTATTTTTTGTGATTTATATTTCTTATATTATTGCAAACAAAATTAGTATGGATTTGTAAATCTGTTTCCTTGTTGATTTTTAATAATTATATTTCTAACTAAACTTGGAAAAAACACGACAAATTTTAAAATATTAATTTTAACATTTTTTAAAAAAATAACTAGAGATCCCAGACCTAAATCCATACTAACTTTTATAGAACACATATTTCTAAGTATCTATACAAATAAATAAAATTGAAGTGTCTGTTTGTAATTTCAAATTAGCAGCTTTTTACTTAATGCACTAAAAGTATATACGGTACTCATAACAAAAAAACAATTTTTAAAATTTTTGTCTGTCTGTCTGTCTGTTTGTTCCGGCTAATCTCGGAAACGGCTGGTGCGATTTTAAAAATTCTTTCACTAATGGAAAGCTACATTAACGGGGAGTAACATAGGCTATATTTTATTCCCGTATTCTTACGGGAATGGAAACTATAGGGGTGAACGTGAAACTGAATGCCAAGATGAACGCCAAATTGAACGCCAAGCTGAGCTAATGAAGTCGTTGTTTTGGTTACTGGCGACCGATGGCCTTCATGAGACATAATAGTGTTACGCGCACATGATAATACGCTGACACGTGCCATAATTTTTTTTTATGATAGTTATCTCACACTGTTCAGTTAAGTAGAGCATCGGCTGTTTCGGATGCACTTTTAAAAATAATAAATCAAGGCTTCATAAGCAAAAGCAATGCAAGAAACAAAAAATTGATAAGTTTTACGGTTAGTTTTAATCCTTTTTTTTTTTTATTTACATTTTTAGTCACATTTAAACAATAGTTATTATAATCCCAATCTATATCTATACAAATAAATAAAATTGAAGTGTCTGTTTGTAATTTCAAATTAGCAGCAATTGTTTGCGGGGGCGGGGTTTAAGGGCGTTAGAAATTCCGATTTTTAAGTTATTAGACGTACAGTCTTCAAACTTAGTAAGTAGATTCCTCTCATAGGGTAGAGATACGCTACAAAATGGGTTTCGTGAAAATTGCCCTCAAGTGGCGTTGCGGTACTTAAGGGGCGTTATAGATAATTATTGCCATTTTTAAACTATTAGACGCACAGTCTTTATATTTGATAAGTAGATTTCTTTTATAGAGTAGAGATCAGCTATAAGAAGATTTTGTGAAAACAGACCTCTAAATGGCGTTGCGGGGGATTTAGTGGCGTACTAGATAAATATTTTCGTTTTTAAACTACTTCACCTCCCTGCTTGAAAATTGGAAGGAATGTTTATTTCATGGAGTAAATATCCGCTACAAAACAGGTTTGGGAAAAATTGACCCCTAAGGGGTGTTAAGGGCAGATATAAATAATTATTATTTCTATTTTTAAACTATTAGACGCACAGTTTGAAATTTGGTAAACAGATTTCTCTCATAGGAAAGAGATACACTACAAAATGTGTTTTGTGAAAATCGACCCCTAGGCCGCGTTGCTGGGGTTCAAGGGGCGTTATTGATAATTTTTTTTTGCATTTTTAATTTATTGGACGCACAGTCTTCAAATTTTGCTAAGCAGATTCCTTTCATAGTGTGCAATTCCCCTACAAAATTGGTTTTGTGAAAACAGACCCAGAAGTGGCGTTGCGGATAAGTGCATTGCTCAAGTGGCGTTATAGATAATTATCCCCATTTTTAAACTATTAGACGTACAGTCTTGAAATTTGATAAGCAGATTCCTTTCGTAAAGTAGAGAACCGCTACAAAATGGGTTTCGCGAATATGAACTACCAAGTTTAATTTCGGGAGATTAAGAGGCGTAATTGATAAATATTTCCATTTTAAACTATTTGATCATCCTGCTTGAAAATTTGTAGGCATGTTCCTTTTCATGAAATAGACTTCCTCTAACAAAGAGTAAAACGAAAATTGACCCCCAAGGAGGGTTGCGAGGGGTCAAGAGGATTTACAGAAAAAAATTCCTGTTTTTAATTGTTAGACCCATATACTTAAAATTTGTTAAGCATGTTTCTTTTGTTGAATAGGGATCCACTAAGAATGTATTTTAAGCAAATCAAGTTCTGGGGGAGGCAGGGGGTTACTGGGACGTATTGACAAAAAAAATTACTTTTTTCGAGCTACAAGGACTATAATAATGAAATTTGGTTTGCATTTTTCTTTTGTTGAGTTGAAATCCGCTAAAAGCGGTTATTTTGGAAAACGGCTCTCAACGGGATTACGGGGATATTGATAGTAAAACTTTTGTTTTTTTCTGTTAGATTTAGACTTGAAATTTGGCTTGCATGTTCAATTTACGGAGTAGAGATCCACCGAAAATTGGTTTTGCGGGAATCCACTTGGTTTTTGGGTTACGAAAGAGCAAACATCATTCTATGCTTCAATTTTAGAGATTTTTAGAAAACACAAATTAGATGAGTTCTGCCCTTTTTTTTATCAACAGGCGACAGTTACAGGTATAAGTATATTTTTCAATACAATCGAATTCTTAATGCAGGACTTAGATATCAATAATTTATACATATATATAAGCAGTAAAAATTTATAAAACATCATGAAATTCCCAGCGAAGCGGGCGGGTAACAGCTAGTCTATAAAAATTTCAAGACTCTATCTTGAACAGAAAAAAAAGCCTTAGGGATTAGAAAACACATCTTCAAAAATAAAAGTCTGAGAAAAATGCATTTAAAGTTTGTAAGGCTGTCAAATATAGTGACTGACAACCCTCAGAAAACTTCAAATATCTTAAAACTAATTTTTTTATTAGATCTGAAAATTTGGGGCTAAGATTCCAATCGTATGGGCTACAGGAAAATGCAAAAAGAAGAAAAAAAAAATTCAATAAATTAATCATTTTTAGGGTACTGTGTGGCCTTAAAAATAAGTTTGTTATAGAGGTGTTATAAATGACTTTATTATCAAAGCTTATAATCCATTATGACCAGAAGTTCTCTCTAGCATATAATGAAAACCAGTGGACAAGGCTGGCGATACTCGTGTTCGAATCCTGTTTCCGCTAAAATCCGTTGTGGTGAATAAAGGGGCAGTTGCTTCTTAATTGGATCTCTAAATCCTCCCGTAATGTACTGCCTTTGATTTAATTCAACAAATGTCCATCTTCAAATCAATCTTATAGTATGGTGTTGAATTCGGAAGTGACGTATGAACTCAGCTTTGTTCTCTTCATTTGAATTTATTTCTTTAGAAACTATGAGATTGGACATTGATGGCTCTCGTATTCTGATATTACTTCGTTAAATCAAAAGCTTTCAATAAGTTTTGCGAGATACGGATTTTAGAGTCGCATAATATTTAGCTTCCGTGTTTAAAAGAGTGATTTACCATTGTTAGAGTTATAGGTTTTATGGGACAGGGAGCAAAAGGCTATTATCCCCTAAAAGACAAAGAAAATTTTACAAGTTAACAGATATAAAACTATTTCATTTTCTGAACAAAAAATCTAAATGTTGATCTACTTGACACAGGTTTCTCCAATAACACTTTGAAAGTGATGTTGCAATGTGGATAAATTTTCAGAAAATATTTTAGATAGTTTCGAGGATGTGTATATCTTCTGCAGCTTAACAAGGTATGATCCAAGTCATTTAAGTAGTTACAAGAGCTACAGATTGCATTGTCTAATAATTTGAATTTTTTAGAGTCCTGGAGTAATTGTGGGGCCGTGGTAGCCAAGTGGTCAAGGTATCTGATCATGGCTGTCATGAGTTCGAGCCCAGTACCACTAAAGACTCGCCGTATAGGGGGCGATGCACGTCAAATCTGTCGAGAGCTCAAATGTCCTTCCGTTGGTGTGGTGTGGAAGTTAGGAGAGGGGGTTTCCAATTCAGGTGTTGTCCTCATCACTTGACCATGGTTCAAAATTACGAGGTCCGTCGCCAAAAGCCCTTGTGTATAGCTTAACAGTACGACGTTAATATCCACTCACTTATTCACCCTTGAGTAAATAAACATTTTACTGAAGATTCGAGTACACAGAATTTCTTCTCTTTGCCGCCATTTCTAAGTGGACAATGTTTGGAATATTACTCAAATTCTCAAAATACTTGCTTGAATGGAAGTTATCGTTTGATTTTTTAAATCTCTCGATAATTTTTTTTACTGAGGCAATCCATACTGGCGAGATAATCTGTCTGTTCATTCCATAACATATTTAAGTGTCACGAAGTCCATAACAGAATCAACTGATTTGTGATAACAGGATTGAATATATAAATCTTACTAACTTATCTGTGAATAACATTGTGTGACTTGATCGAGCAATTTTGAAGAGCAGAGAGCACAGGGAGACTATCAGATAAAATTAGCAGATTCTAGTTCGGAACAGTCAGATCATCTAAATCTGCCATTGATTTTATGTGCTAACTCTTTCTGATTTTTAATAATAATGTATTTATCAAACTTAAAAATTTTCACTCTGGTTATAATGTAAAACGTTTAAGAGAAGGCTTTCCCAGATCGAACTATAAATTTGATCCTTCAAGATTTTATTAACGCCGTTCTCTGAAACAACACGAATAATATGCCATTAGGGATTGCAATACCGAATACCGGTATTTTGAGCCATTTGTACAATTATGTAATACCGGCATTCACTAGTTTAAATACCGTTTTTTTCGGTATTTACTAGAAACTGTTAAAAATGTCTCCACTGTATGTTAAGATTCGCCAACATAGCAAAATAGTATTCATTTTTGTTTTTATGTCTCCCTAACGGGCAAAATCAATTAGACTGTGAATATAAAGTTGCATCGTATAATCAAGAGAAGTGATAAAATATGGGAATCATCCGAGGAGGTGGGCCGAAACTATCCTATTACAGCTCTGAGCGATACTGCATACGCGCAGGATTCTGAGTCTGATATTCGTATCTGTGAAAACAAGGTTGTAGTTGTGAAGAAAGTGCGTAACATTTATATATGTATATTTAAATTGGTGAGTTTGTTATATTGTATTTGTCTATCGTACTTGTATTTACATATCATCATGATTTTAAAAATGAAAAAAAAAAAGAGACCAAACACAATTTAAATTTGATCAAGTTTATAGTAAATTTTCTTAATTCTTTCCCCACAAACCTTATCTATATTCAGAAGAATTCGGTACAGTTATCGAAGTTGATGACACTACTGTCGATAGTGTGAAAAGGAATTATCTGTTGAATTGAAAAAAAGAATTAACGATGGCTAAAATAATTTCAACAAACCAAAATACTATACAGAAATCAGCTATATCCAAAAACCTCCGACGAGATATCAATTTATTTGAAGATGAGAGATTTAGAGGTAAAAACTTGGGAAAATTTTATTGCGTATTGCTAACAATACCATCAACTAAGCGTAGATCCCGAAAGAGCTTTTTTTCCCGACAGCTGGTAATTTTTGCACAAAATTACGTTGAACGCTTAATGACAGTACAATTAATGCATTATATTTTTTATGATCACATTTCAAAATTTTGTAATAGTATCACAAACTGAATAGTGCTATTTACACTTTTTTGTGATTTAAGTAAATAAGATGTTCCTTTACTTTTTTGTGATTCTTTATTTAGTTTTATAATGTGTAAGTTACAAATTAATTTTTTGTCATATTTACACTCTCTAATAAAACTGGCAAATGAAACAAAGAAACACCTGTATTTTCTTCCTTTTCCTAAAATTCCGTCACCAAGTAGCCCTTGTTCAGGTTGAAAATGAAACGCTAATAAAAAAAAATCAAATTTGAAGCAACTCGAGTGTTGTTTATATACTATAAACTTAAGCTTTTGATTGTAATTGGAGTTGCGATAAGTACTTGAAAATTATGCCTAATTCAAAGAAACATTTCGGAAAATGTAGCAATGTTTTAAGATACGTCCAGTTAATTAATGATGCGATATATCTGGCCTGAAATAAAGTGAAATATATCTCGAAAACAGTCGAGTAGAAAATGTGAATATTCGTTATTTTATCAAAAAATATAAATTATATTTTTACAACTGTTTACCATAACATTTTTAAAATTTAAATGAGGACAATTTAAAAGAATTGTTTGCTTCAGCTTTATTAAACTACAAATGCACAGTTTTAAATTACATTTTAATTTTTTAAAACTCATTTAAAAATTAATTATAGGTATTTAAACCATTTAAAATATGTTAGTCTCATAAACAATACTAATTTTCAGATTCTCATTTTCAAATAATAGCATTTAAATGAATTAATTTCAAATTTAGCTGCGCTCTCTTTTCGTGACTAGCATATATACGTGATATTTTTACGAACAGGTTCTCTAGAATAACATCTAATTTATTCCCAGGTAGTAATTATTTTCTTGGAAATATTACATTAACTTTAAGGGTTTTTTTCTTATGACTTGCAGGTGATGTTTTTTACTAACAATGCTTTTTAAAGGAGGATTTTTTCATTTAAAAAAATGATGGATTATATCGGTGCTTCTTTAAAATTCTTTTTTATTAAAAATAAAAAGAATGATGATCCTTAGAGATACGATAGGTGCGGCTTTTTTTGATGAAGGAAAATGACCTAATATTCTTATTAGTTTCGTGTTCAAAGGAAATAGATTTTATCTGATAAACTTTAAAAAGGAAATACGAATATTAAGTTACCTACTCTTGCAATGGTTCGTTGTAATAAAAATATCTAATTTAATTTAGAAAAAAAGTCAGTATGCAATAAAAATGAATATGTTATCACTATTTTTATAGAAATCAAAAATAATGCCGATGCATTTGATTATAAATTTTAAAAATTTTTATTGTCCCTCACTTATTATAGCAGTTTATTATTATTTGGCGTTTCGCATTTTCTATTTTACTGAAACATTTGTGTAGAAGAAATATTTAAACATATATCGATGTTTATAAGAAAAGAGAAAAGTAAGAATGTATATACAATGAATATACAGTTCCTTATATTTATACACTTATTTATTAGCCCTAGAAATAATACGAGACCCAAATATGTATGAAAGGAAAATACACAAAGAAATATGCAATACGAACAAAATAAGAATACAAATGAAGATAGAAATATACTAAATCGGAGCAGAAATGTCTAAATCAGAAAATAGGTTGGTTTGAATTAAAATCGCATTAGAAGCTACACAAGAGCTGCGAGAAATGATCTTTTTGATGTTTATTATTGATCAAAAAACATGCGCGAGGACGACATCCGAATTAAGCTTTGTAAATTAGAAAACGATTGGGAATTTTTTCAAAACTTTCGAGAAGCTGGGAAGAGAAATTACATATCTATGTTCCCTAATATATACATATATATAAAGCTGAAAGTAATTTTCTCTAGAAATAACACAAATTTGAAAGAAAAAAAAACTTTTAGAAATCATTTTATAAAAGTTTCCCACATGGATTTTATGAAAATATCTAATCACTTCTGAACTACAGGAATGTTTTCGATTTTGACATTGCCTTAGAAAGGTGAAATTCAACGTATAGCTGAGTGCATCTATGCACAGATTACAAAAAAAAAATCACATTACTTGATTTTTATTTATTTTTAAATCGAATCCTCGAGGAATTGTATCAAGGAAAAAGGTATTCGAAACCTGCAGGTGCTCCAGCAACTTTTTCCTTTGTTAGCATTTTGATGGCTTAAAGCAGTGATTCTCAACCACTATGCCACCGAACTTTTTTTAAATTATTAATTTTACTCTGAGAAAAATAATAAAATCCGGAACTGAATTGGAGGAAATTATCCCATAATAGCCAAAACCTTAAAAATATTGTTAGAATACATCTATACATCTTGTATTGTGTTATTGGTTTCTATACATTTACGTGAATTCGGATTTTCAGCATTAACAAATATAAAAATGGAGAAAAAAAAGATCGAATCTTTTAAATGTAGATGACGAAATGAGAGTGGTATCATTTTTTAGGATTATTTTAAGTGAAATTTCAAAAATCAAGCTCTTATTTCGAATTAATTCTTATAATTAATTTGTAATTACTCAATGAACCTTTTGTTATCTTTGTCGTACATATTATTTTATTGAACATTGAAAAATCATCATCATAAACTATCTTACATAGGGTATAACAGATAAGCAAAAATCTTTTTAACTTATTTTATTGTTAGAGTACCGCCAAATTTTTTGAAATTGTTAAAATTGTACCGCAACAAAAGAACAGGTTGGGAACTACAGACTTAGATAATCGGAAATGTTCCTCCGAGATATCCTATTAATCTATCTTTTATTTTCGACTTTTTTTCTTTTGTATTTGGAATTTCCTTTTAGATATCAAAATATGTGCTTTTCGATGCGTTAAATCAACCGGTGTTGCTTAGTTTGGTAAATTGATAATAATTTCTGATAAGATTAACTAATCACAACAAAATTTTAAGCTTGGATTTAAATATTTTCATTTTTGGCCTACGGTAGCTAAGTTGTCCTGGTTTCGAGTTTTTCTGGCGATATAGTAATTAAGTCCAGTGATGGGCTGGAGTCTTGATTTTACTAAAAATTTGTCGTGGTGTGACCTTGTCACTTGATAATGGCTTAAAATTAATAGGCATATTTGCTAGGATTTGTGGACCTTTTGTCGGACTGGAATAAGCTGGTAGAAAACGCTTAAGAAATATAATAAATAAACCTATTAATAAGAAAATGTGATAGGAGGGACGAAGTTTGAATTTCTTGACTGCTATCTTCAGGTAATTCGAGTTAAAATCGAAATTTTCCTTTTCAGAGTAGGAAATGTTTTATTTCTTTATTTATACTGCTTTATAAAGAACTTTGGTAAGAAACCCAATCATTTTTTAAAATTTCTTTATGCGAAGTATGACTTTAAATCATTTGAGTTTTAATGTCAAAGACATGTAGAGCATCAACTTAAAACTATTAAGTATTCTATAATGAAATCGCACGCGCGCGATGCTCACGTGTTTTTAGATCTGTGAGAGATAAGGAGCTAATTTTTTGAGAACACGCACAGGATAATGCATTAGTACAGAAACTGATATCTTGCTAGAAAATTGTCCCCAAATCGAAGATATGATCCACCATTTCTGCAACAGAGATAAAACCAAACAGTTCTCATCATGAAAACAATAAAAACGTAACTTTTATTTGTAATGACAGAATTAGATTTTCTACTGCAGCCCCAAAGTGTGCAGCACATTGCGATTCAAGTAGAATGTTGAAAAAAATTTTAAACGTCTTAATCCTACGAGAGGGAATCGCATCTCAAATCCCTATATGTATGAAATTCCTCTTAACTTACCTAAGGAAGAAAAAACGAAAGTGCTACAAGAAATTGTAGAAATGAGATGTTTTATAAAATTCCGGAATACACATCAAGAGAAAGAGAGAATTTTCACTTAATAATGAAACTCTAAACACAAAGATCCTTGAAGATACAAGACTTTGGTTTATTAATCATCGAGTACACAAATCCATCCAGACAATCCCCAACAATGTAGGGCTTGCTTTAGTTTCTGCCTAACACTTGACGGCGGTAGCCTAGTCGTCAAGAACTCATGGCCAAAATTGTCGAGTTGCGGGTTCGAGTCCTGATGCAGCTGAAGAATCGCCGTGTACAGAGGCAGATGCACGTTAAATCTGTTGTTGCTCAAAGTCCTGCCTTTGGCGTGGAAATTAGAGTGGAGTGCCAATTCAGGTGTTGTCATTGTTATTAGATCGTTGATCAAAATTATATCGTCAATACTAATACACAATAACTGTTCTAATGCTTTGAACTGCATAAATTGCACAAAGGAAACTAGCTTCCAATTTCTAACTTTGTGTATGTATATGTAAAAGAGAAAACAAAATTGGAATTAAAATGTCTTTAACACCAATGTTGGGAAAAGCAGAAATATTTCGTGATATATTAAAGTAGTCTTTATCCTACTCAACAGTAATCTAAGCTACTCCATTCAATCCTGTACACAAGACTTATCTGGGAAAGAAACTTAAAAATATATAAAAACTATTTATAAATAAACTATATATAAAAACTATAGATAAAAACTATTTATATAAAAACAAACCATTTTTATAATAAAAGAAATCCAAAAGCCATGGAAACTGATGCTTCCATCTGAGCAGCATTTTTGAGTGGGAAAATTACGTGAATTAAGATTTAAGAAAAAACTCTTCTAATCTCCAAAATTTCGCTTCTAGTGTGTGGTCGCGGTAGCCAAGTCATCAAGGCATCGGATCATGGCTAGCGTGTCCTGAGTTCGAGCCCAGTACCACTGAAGACCCGCTGTGTAAGGGAGCGATGCACGTTAAATCTGTCGAGAGCTCAAATGTCCTCCCGTTGGTGTGGTAATTAGGAGAGGGGGCTTCCAGCTGAGGTGTCGTCCGCGTCACTTGACCATGGTTCAAAATTAAGCGGTCCGTCGCCAAAAGCCCTCGAGTAGCTTAACAGTGCGACGTTAATATTCACTCACTCACTCCGCGTCTAGTGTGCCGTGGTAGCCTGCCGCGAGGTGGCCGCGTTGAAGAGTCTTGGGTTTGAGTCCTGGTGCCACTGAAGATCTACTCTGTTGAGGGAGCGAAAAGCGTTAAATGTATCGAGACTTAAGGTCGTCATGTTGCTTAGATGTAGAAATTTGGAGACCTTAGATGTGTAGTCCTCATCACGTGATTCAAAACTTAGAGATCCCTCGTGTATAGCTTCATAATCGTTTAGCCTCGTGTATGTAACATAAATCAATCAATCAATCAACCCTCGAGTCTAATAATGGTAATGCATCTAATATAGACAGTGCCAATGAAGGCGGAAGAAGTAGTTTTCTGTAAATACAATTCTTCGTTTTCTTGTTAATCAGCTTTGTGTGTGGATTAAATATCTCCACTTTAATTCCACAACCCAAGTTTCTTCTATTTCCTCAAAGGGAGTATAGAATTGAATTAGTTTTAATTTCCTTTTCTTGATTTTATGAATTCATTACAATGGAATTGTAAAGGCCTCACAAAAACATCCGTTTAAACATTCCATTCTTTACGCTGGTATTACGAAAAACCTTTTTAAAGGAAAGAAGGTAGGGTAAGCTTTCCAAAAAGCTTTTTTCAAATAATTAGACCAAGAGATAGCTAAATGATAGCACTTTGGGGAAATGTAGCGGCTATATAAATTACTAAGAAAATCCTCGTAATTAAAATTAATGTAATATGATATTCATTTTTAACAAAAACATACTTAAACATAGGCTTCACGGGGACTAAATATTTTAATGATAAAATCTAATTGGCAAGTTCTCGCTGGTCCGGACTTTATTTAATCGCCTGTCATAGCTCTAAGAACAGCAATGATTTTATTGAAGGGATAACAAATTCTCATTTTATACTTAATAGAACTGTTACAACCTGAAGTATACAGACGTGAAATATGTACAACGTTTTTTTTTATCCAATGGGACTGCGGATTGGTATACCATAATTTTCTCGTCATCGTTTTTCAGGCTTTGTATTACAGTATTATACAGATTGTACTAGAATCATAAACCTATTACAGAAATCTCATTGAATCCAGTAAACGAATTTTAAAAGAACAGATTGAATATCAGTGAGGAAACAAAAATTTTCCATGATACAATCCAAAAGATGACTCAAATCTCACTTATAATACTTTTGGGGTAAGTAAAAATAATACTTGTGAAATTCGACAATCCATTCAAAATGGGACATACACTTGTAGAAACTTCTAGATTAAAAAAAAAAGATTTTTTTTTTTTCCAAAAAGAAAGTCATACGTGACATTTTTCCCAATTATGGATTAAATATAAGATATATTAAGCAAACCCAGATTCTAAATATAAAAAAAAAAATGTTGGGGGATGGACTACGCAATAAAGTATCTAATCAAAGATTCTCTTGTAATATTTTCAAAAATTTTTACTAATAAAACTCTAGAGCCTATGTTAAATATACTTCAGGTTAATAACATATATATTACACAGCCAATAAAAACAGATAAATATTTTTATGGATTTATTTTCTTTAAATATTATTTTCTGTGAGTGGCGGCACCCGATTTGTAGAAAGGGCTGATGCACGTTAAATCTGTAAAGCTCAAAGTTCTTGGCGTGGTGTGGTAGTTTGGAGTGGGGGATGCGGTCTTCATCACTTGACAGAGGTTCGAAATTTCGAGTGAACTAATAACCTCGTTTTTTCAAAAGTCTTCGCATTGCTCAATATTGCGACGAAAAAACATCTACTTGAGATTTATGTCTTTTCCAAAGTTTTCGAGAGAATAAATTACGTGATTTTCTTATTTTTTAACATTTAAACATAAACTAGATCTGCATCGCTATGTATTCGTACAGTTAAGAACAGCAGGAATGAAAAAACACAAAAAGCCATACTAAATGCTGAATTGAAAAAAAAATTTTTTTTGTAGGAATTATGATAGATAATATATATATAAAGGTTAATATGATTCAGTTTATGTTACAGTCTTATTTATAAATGTTTAAAAATGGATATCATTGGAAAAATAGAGTTGTGGATCCATAAATTTCTCTAAATTTCTCTATATCATTTTAAATTCAATGAAGGGGTTGTTTCTAAAACGGAGGTTATTTGAGATCCACATTATAAGGCATTTCCAATTTTAGGAGCTATTTACTTGGATGATTCTTAAGAAACATTAGAATGGAGAGTTGAAAGCTGAATTCATGATGATGATATTTTTATTTACTGTATTCATCCTCCTCTTGATATTATAAGTAAAAAATTACGAAAAACAGAATATCTCAAAGCTGTAATTTTGGAAATCATCCGAAGATAATTCCGAATAAAAGTTAGTTCCATTGCGGAATTATCAAACAAAAGAATAAATTTATTTTTAAACATAATGTTAAATAGATTCCCATAGAATACGTACATAGGATATCTTGGAATATGTTTCTCTAAACGGGTATCAAAATGTTTTCACTATTAAACAAATGAAAAACAAATCAATGGTCTAAAAGATATGTTGTACAAGCATTATGAATCAAGACCTGACTATTTAGTTAATTTAATTACCACCAGAATTTGCAGAATATTTTATTTCAAATGCCCTGCCTTAATAGACAGTCTGAAAACAAACCTTTTCAATATTATTCAAACGAAGTTGCATAAAAGTTTTAGAACATATTCTTTTAACCCACAGTAAATATACTTCTTTATGGAAATGATCTGTGGAATATATTTAGGATCGGCTCGCGCGATGCAGTATCTCTTCTTGAAAAGCTTTGGAAAAAATAGTGATTAATTTACAAGTACTTAGAACTTTTTTCTACGGAAAACTAAATACTTTGATATCCATTTAACTTTTTTAAAATATGGAAAGGAATAATAGCCTTTTGTGTTCCACTTCACACAAATCAACCGTCCTAATAAGAGATTCTAATCTGATTAATCTAAATGAAAGAATTGCAGAATCTTATTAATTTTGATATCAACGTATATTTAAATACATTACATCGAATATAAACTATTATTATTTTATTGAAGAGAAAAGTAACTTATTATTAACACCCTTTTATAAGCTTCACTTGCATGTAACGGAATCTTTGAACTCAATTTTTACCAACTTTAAAAGGTCAGATTAATTCGAAGTTTTGCTCACTTGTCCAGGAGCGATGACAATACAATAATTTAATAATTTTGTTCCATTGTCCTTATCAGGAATAACGATTTCCCATTTTCTGATCCCATCCCGCATCTGGCGACTAATTCCAGATCCCATTTCCAGATTTGGCGACTAATTCCAGATTTGGCGACTAAAGGATTAAGTTATAACTTAGTTCCATAACTATAAAAGGGCGTTTTTTAGTTTTTTAAAACTATAATTTATTTTTATAAACGTCTTCTTAAAGTTAACTAGACATTCTCTTCCTTTAGTATGTATAAACCTTTCTTATTGACTTTATTTTCAGGTTGTATGAATAAAGTTTTTTTTATTTTACACTGTTAGAAAGTTAAAAAATCTGTTGCATATATTTCTTTTTGAAAAAGACTTTATTTCTGAGCTATTATTTTAAGAATAAGTAAAGATGAATAACAAGAGTTATTTTCCGAAATTCCGTTTAAGTAACACTATTTGACTTTATTGTTCTTTCATAAGTACACTGAAATCAAACAGCCAACAGGTATTTTTTTAAAATCTAAGTGAAAGTACACATCAATGCCTTACCAAAACGCGAAAAGCAAAATACTTTCTATGGAAAGTTAAATTGTAAGTAGAGACAATAAACTGAGAGAGAGAGAGAGAGAGATCTATACATGTGCATCAAGGATAACTTTGTTGGCGAAACATTTCATGAACTACCATCAGCGAATTTCTTTAGAGATTTACAAAATACGCAGTTCTTATAACTTTTAAAAACGCCTCAACTTTTTTTGATCCTCTTTTTTTACAACACTGATTTTTTATTGAACTCGATTTCAGTCTCTAAATGACACAAAGAAGAAATTCATTCTTTTGCCATTCGATCCGCTTGGCTTAATTCTGGCGGCAACTGCTCGACCGCTTAATTCCCACACTATTTGCTAGAAATAAACTCTACTATGCTTATATCAAATGTTACATTTTTTATGTAGGAAATAAGTTTTTTTTGTATTTCTCCTTTGCACCCATTAGAAGAAAAATGTCTTGCAGGAATTTCCGTGTTTTAATGATCTGGGAGCGATTTGACGCTACCATCTTACAAAACGATTTAGTGATTATGTTTTGTGGTTTTTTGTACCATTTAGCATAAGTTGAAAGGTATTAAGATAAATATTTTTGCTCAAATGCTAAATGTTGTGTAATTTTTCTTTCCAAAATTATTTTTTAATCGATAATCTTTTCTATTCCTAAAAGAAGGGAATATAGTTTTTTGTTTCGTAAATAAAATAGAAAAGTTGAATCATATAGTTGATATTAATCTAAATTTATACCCTTTTAGCATTTTTTCAAAATACACACTGAAATTTATTACTTTTATCAATTCAATCTGAAAAGCTACTGCAAAATTGTTCCAAAAAGTCAGCAAATAAAGACGTAATCGCAGATTGTGTAATTTTTTTAGAGAATAATTAATTCGTCGAAAGTAGGGATGACATTATGAGTGCTGATTAAATAATAAGCAAAGTTTAATTGTTTAATAAACTATTTTGCTACACGCATCCCCTTTAATTACACCACATGAAAAGGCTTTGATTAAACTATGCACACACATCACAACTAGGAAACCCAGTGGCTGAGTGGTAGTGCATTGCGCTTCCACACCGCAGGTCCAAGGTTGAAGCCTAGGGCAGGGCAAGATCGATTCAGCCTTTTATCTCTTCAATGAGCTCATAAATGAGAACCAAGCTTGCTTGGGAACTTAACACAGGGGGTCAGACTGACTACCTGACTGGAACATCTGCTCATACACCTCAAGGCCCAAGGTCACGTAAACTGATACGGACACAGCAGGCCTTGGCCCTCATGGACTGCTGCGCCACTGAGGTAAGTTATATCATAACTTGCTTTTTAAATGACTTTTATATTAACACATAAAAAATTAATGGCCAGTATCTTTTTACCACCAACTAAAAGCATTTTAAGACTAGCAGTTTCCGAAATATCATAGCATATAATTGTTTTAAAGTTTAATATTTCTATTACCTGATACCATTTTTATTGAAAGTTTCCAGGCTGCTAAGTCCTGATAGACATTAATTTTGACAACACGCCTCATAATTTTGAATCGCAGTCACCACACACCCACCCTAATCCAAAATGAGTACTATTATCTAATGTACACCATTAGAACACATCCTATGCCACATAAAATGCGATACCCTTGCACATTTAATGTGATCCTTTAAACTGAACCTTACACCACATTTGTGAATCCTTACACACATCTGATGTGCATCACACTTTATAACACGGTAGGTCTTTAGCGGAATTAATACTTAAATACACGGCTCGATTGAAATATCGCCGGCCGTGAGCTGGCTGTCTGACCACTTACCTACCTAATTCCGAATCCACCAATTCCAATCGTACCGAGGAGTTTCAAAACTGCTCTATGGAATTCAAGTCTAGATGCTGAACTCTGGCCATTTTATGCACTTCAAGTCGTGATACACAAGAAAACCCTGAATAAGCAGCACTCGTAGAGGTAGTGTATAATCATCCATCAAAAAATGAATGTATTAATTATAACAGAAGCATAGGGGTGGACGTATGGATCAACGATCTTGTTCCAATATCCCATCAGTAAGAGTTCCTCCATGAAAAACAAGCTCAAGTCAGTGTGATCACTGAGAAAAATCCCTGATCAAACAGGATTCCAGTACTCTGTAATAACTTTAAGCAATGTTGGATTGCTGTATCTGTTGCATTGTACCTCACCCCAGATCAGCGTTGCTATTTGTGTGTGAACCTGGGTTCATCTGTGAAGAGTACAGAAGCCCATTGGTCTCTGGCCCAAGAAACATATTATCTTGGCCAACGTTAACAGGCACATCTCTGTGAGTTCAGGAGAATCCACACAACTTGTCTTCTTGTATTAGACCTGCATTGTGAAGGCACCTTTGCTGCGCAGTAGCAGAGATTCTTGGTCCTGATGTATCAGAAAGAGCTGCAATGAACTGAGGTACAGGAGTATTTTTCACGCCAAAAGAATTAGAATATGGTTTTCTATCTCTACCAGGCTGAACTCGAAATTGACATAGAACATGTCTCTTCTAGACACAGAATCTTCATATTTAAACTGATCCCATAGTCGTTGGACAACACTGTGAAATGGGGCGTAATGGAGAATATTAGCCCCCCCCCAGCAAGGCAGGTTTTGGCCTTAAGCCTAAATACGTACTTGGTGGCAGTCAGGTTTGGGTCCCCTAAATTCCTTGTCTCCTCCCGCAATGTGAATGTTGGGGGGGGGGTATACGTTATTACCACTGACTACGAGAAACATTAAGACGTTATTAGTATTAGCTCATGGCAGTCCCATTTTAGTCCATCCGGTTGTCCAATACCTTAAAGTACGGGTACTAGCGACTTGTCCTATACATCTAGACTCTTCTGAATATTGTTAATGAAATGAACCAACAGTTTTTGAAGATATATACAATCATGCACAAAGCGCTTACATGTTGCGAAAATATGATTTTGTGCACATTTTCTCCCACTACAACGTGTCCATTTTTTCAAAATAAAAAAGTAATGGCTAAAGTCCTTTTTTTACATAAATTTTCATAAATTATCCATATAAACTATTGATTTCATTGCTATTGCCATTTTTTTCTGGTGATCTTCGATAAATCCGTTGTACCTTTTTTAACTTTTGGATACCAGGGGATAAAGCTCTGTTATGTGAGACATAGTTATATATTTCATAAAAATTTAAATATATATAATATATTGTGAAACATCGGAAAAAAATGATAAGATAACAATTTTTATAATTCTTGAAATCTCAGTTGTATTTGTAAGACTTGATTCATTTCTTCCGAATGTTACCTTAATAAAATATCTGGAATATCGATTTTGAGTATTTTGCTTTGAGATAAAATCTATTCAAAAATGTAACTAAGAACTTAATTGGTATAATTATTTAAAAATCAGATTTTAATTAAGTTCAAATATCATATTTTCATTGATGTAATACATAATGAAAGCTAACTTTTAAGGAATAGTAGTAAATGTTTAAATAACTGGAAATTGTGCGTCAATTTAATGCTAAAAGAAAGTTTTCAGCCTTATAACTATAAATATAACATGTTGCTTTAAATAAAGAGATTTTTTTGGTGAGAATACTAACGAACTACTAACGTCGCAACTCGAGGAATATTAGTGTAATTTTTAACCTCACCACACAAACGGGTGGTCATTGGTCCTCGTCAAGATTTTTTTGGTGGAAAACTGTACACAATGTTTCTTTTTATTTGTTTGTTTATTAATTTTTGTATTCTCGATTGAAGAGGTTCGAGGGAATTTATGATCACTCCAAGTGATGCAACCTACCAACGAGTGATCGGTGCTTGTATCATTGCTTCTTGCTTCACTTCTTCGAACTATAATTGAGGCTCTTGATTTATATAATACTCTCTCTATTCTAGAGCAGGGTAAAGATCTCATCAATTTTGTAACTCAAAGCAGCCCTCCAGGCAATTACAATTGAAAGCTCATGAATTACTGAAAAAATTTGCTCTCGCTTGTTTAGACTACATGAGTTAAATAAAGTCTAATTTCTCCAATGTTTACCTACCCATGTTGACATTGCAGGCAATGAAAATCCGGATAAACTGTCTAAACAGGCTAAAAATCTCTGCAGTGACAACTTTGTCAATGTTATTTGATGAGACGCAAATGCTGTTGCAAATTTCAAATTGGGCGAGAAGTCAATTCTTGTAAAGCATCAACTATATAATATAAGTGGAGACCGCCTTATAACAAAGAATATTGCTAGGCTAAAAACAGGGTTCATTACACAGGAATGAAAATTGATAAAGATAGAAGATCTTATAGGAATTATGATTACTGTTCAGATACAGAAGCTACCTGCTCATATTTTTGACTGCCCAACTATTTTTGTTGTCCTACAAGAAATAGAGGTCCTGTTTTCGTCAACAAATCTCTCTGTGGGTAATATTGAACAGATTGCCAGAACAATCTTCTGGGTTCATGGTACTGTCTTATTTGGTCCCATCATAGACACGGCATCATCTTTAATTTTTGTGTGTAAAGAATTTAAAGTTTTTTGGACAATTTTTGAAATATCCGGAAAAATTATGTAAAAGTAAAATAAAACTTTCACAAATAAAATTTTAAAAAACTCGGTCGAGAAAAAGAACTAAGCAAGTTTTCTTAAGAAATAATTTCTTTTTTATAGTTTGACTACCATCTTAACTTTGCTGGAACTAGAATCCTATTATAAATCCAAAAGGTGAGTGACTGATAGCGTCTTTTCTTGAAGCGAATAAAGAGCAACACAAGCTAACGCATTACAAGAATTTTGTTCGATGTTCTCAAATTCATCCATGAGGAACGCTTTATCCTAATTTTACACAAATAGACATAAAATTGATTATTCTTACAGAGTGTGTTGAAAATAGATTTTAATAAAAAAACATAATTCTTTTTGTAGGAGGATGATGTTTTTATTGCTCGTAAAAAGCCGTTTAACTTCCTGCCTATTATGTATGCTGCAGAGTATCTTAATTTAAACAGATTAACAGATAATATCTTCATTAATAAGTCCTGAGTAGATTAAATGCTATTGTGTTGAAAGGAATGAAATTATTTACTGGAAGTATTTTCTGAGCTTAGTTACTGATAGGATTTTCACATACATTTTTTAAAATTTTTTATTTAAGGAGTATTTTAAACCTTGATTATTATATAACTATAAACATTTGGTCATTCCCCCCCCTCCCTAAAAGGTTCTCTCTCTCTCTGTATTTTATTAAATATTTAAATTTATTTGATTATCTTAATTTATTGTTTGGATGAAACGCTGATGAGGATACACAGACGTCCTTTTTCTCAAACTTGTTTTTTTTTTTAAAAAATTTACTTGATATAAAATTTTAAAATTAAAAATATTTAAAATTTTTTTAAAAAAAATGAAGAACACATCGATTTCCCCCAAAGAGAAGCATATATCAATTTTAATTCAATAAAATAGGTTCACATCGTAGTTTTTTTGTTTTATAATATACCTATATTTAATCCACTTTGTCATATGGATATGCGCTGTGTGTGTTGTGTATTTGGATATTTAAATAATTATTTCGGCAAACAAAATTCATATTTAAATTTAAAATGTTTGTACTATTTTTAAATATTATTCCTAATATATATATTATCCTATTCACACACACACACATTAATGAGAATTTCTGATTACAAACATTTCTTCTTACATTTTAGACCCAATTTTTCACTTTTTTTGGCTCTTGCACATAATTATGGAAAACCATCATGAATCTAAATAGGCAGAATACTTGCTATTATATTTGGATTTATAATATGCAACGATCTTTAATTCTTTTTACTCATTAGCAACCATTGTATATTCTTTCTTTTAGGTACTTTTATTTTTCTTGAATAAATTAAAAGTACTCATAATGCTAATAGCGATGTCCGTGTCCCCCATTTAGACAACCTAAGGTGTATCAGTTTACTGTCAACCTTGGGTAAATGTTTTGAAAGACTCATTGTTAACAGAGTGGCCAGGCGTCTACACAAAGATCATTATTTCACTAACAACCAATTCCGTTTTTTGCCTCAAAATGGGCACTGCACGCCTTGATGCACCTTAATGAAATTGTTTTAAAAAGATAAAAAGAGAAATCTTCATATAATCCTGGTTTTCTTGGATATTAAGGGTGCTTTTAATAATGCTGGAGGCCAGGTATTCTGAGTCTTTTAAAAAGATCAAACATCCATCTTATTTGCCGTAATTTCCAGATTCTTGAAGGATAGATCTGTAACTTTATCTTTAGATCATTCCTCAAAGGAGAGATCTTTGCAAAAGGGATGTCCTCAGGGATCTGTTTCTGGTTCTTTTCTCTGGAACATCATTATAAACGATTTATTGGAAAAAATCTTAGTTTTCTCTTCTTGTGAAACGATTGCTCTTGTGCCGATGACTTACTTCTTTGTTTCCAGGGAAAGTCTTTTCACGATAAAAGCAAACAAGCGCAGTTTACTCTTGACTTTGTATCAAGGTGGGTAAGATTATAAATTAGAGTTTAATGCTGTCCTGTCAAAAGTGTGGTCTTGGAGATAAGAGAAAACAGCGCCCTCTCTAGCAACCACACCCTTAATGGAATTCCTCTTGATTGTGTGAAGGAACTAAAATATCTTGGTATTGTCCTTGACAGTAAATTCTGTTGGAAGCAACATATTTTACATCTTTCAAATAAACGTGAAAAAATTCTGCTCAGGCTTGATAGAGTTGCCAGAAATAGCTTTAGGCTCAAGTCCAATGTCTAATACCTCATTTATAAATAAGGTATTGTTCCATTTATCTGCTATGGTTCACGAATCTGGGGCTTTGCATTGAAGAAAAGAAATTATTGGGTTTTTGCGAAAAATTTAACAAAGAATACTTATCCAAGTTATTTCTAGGTATCGAACCGTATTCTATGAAGCTGTGTTTTCTGTTTTGGGCTTTCCACCGATTGACATCATTGTAATCAGAAATATTGAACTCAAGAATGCAGTGAAGAACTGCACCAATAAAAGTCTAGATTAGTGATACTCAACTTGGAGCCCGCGGGTCACAGGAGGGCCGGCAGCCTTTTCTAAATGACCCAGTCATGGTTCATTGAAGTAAGAAATTCAATTATGTAAGAAAAATGCACTAAAAATTTAGCGTGAAATTCTATCAATGAAGCAATCAAATCAATCAATTTTACTATCAATTTGTTTTGATACTAGAATGTAAACAAGAGGATTGGTCAAGGATGAAAGAAAATCGAAACTACCCCATAACTCAGTAAAAAATACATTAAAGTAAATTGTGTGTGTGTGTTTGATGTTAATATAGTATTAAAATAAAACCTGAAAGTGACAACTTTAATATTTTGGATCAATTTTGAATGTTGTTTTGGCTTGCAGTGTCACCCCATTATCCTCATGTTGTGGGCCGTGTGCAATACCTGTCAATAAATGTGGCCCTACAGGAAAAAAGGTTGAGTACCCCTAGTCTAGATGGTTCGCTACGAATTTTTGAGCCCCCCCTCATCCTTCTGAATGATTTTTCTTAACTTAGTTAACTACCATAAAAACATTGAAGACAACTTTCCTGTTGTTTGTTTTACAGATGTTAGCAAAATAAACAGTAAGGATGGCATTTAATCTGTTATCTTCTAAGATTTTTTTGAAATTGAAGCTTGCGAATTTAGAATAAGAGACGAATTTAGTGTGTTTCAGGCTGAATTATTTTGCACAGCTCAAACAGTCTCTTGGATTTGTAATGATAGAAACCTTTCACGTCGAATTTCTTAATTTGCAGAGATTCTCTTTCATCTTTATGTGCATTAAGTAAATTTAATTCTTAAAATCGACTAATTGTTAAAACACGAATTAATTTCAATTTTCTTCGAAGTAGAGGTGTACAAGTTTTCTGTTCTTTCGTTCGAGGTCATACGGGTATCTATGTCAATGAATGTGCTGACTGGCTTTCAAAAGAAGCGACAAAGTTAAGCAATTTGATTCCTATGAGCATTCCAAAATCGTATTATAAGAATGTTTTTTTTTTAAAAAAATTATATCTGTGTGGAATAACTTATATGAAATAAAGAATAATGCGCAATTCATCAAGGAATTTATTCCTTCTATTCGGAGACGTTTAAAGGTTAACCACTTTCAACTTAATTTTAAACTTAGCCGGTTTCTAATTGGGCATGGAAACAAAAAGCCTATTTGTTTCCAACTGACAACAACAATTTGTCGCCTGCTAACTTTTTGCTGCAATGGCGCTGTCCAGGATGTAGAGCAGCTGATACTTGTATGTACTAAATTCATTTCCGAAAGACGTACACTTATAAAAGAACAATTTCGAATGGCCTCCTCCTTCCTCTGCCTTTGTTCAGAGCAAATGATCTTTTACATCTATGTGTATACATAAACAGTCTTTTTTTTCCGGTTTAAATTCAGTTTCTCCGGTTAATTATTTTCTCCGATTGTAATTTTTGTCTGTTTGCTTACATTTACTGTACGTGTATGTATATATATATGTGTGTGTGTATGTATATTACATGTGTACGCATGTATGTAAATGTACAAGTATGATTTATGAATTTGTATTTTGAAAATTTTATAATGATCCGTTCCTAATCTTCCCCATTGTATAATTTTAATCATTGAATGTCGCCGTTTTTTTTCATACATGGGAGCAACTTTGTATTTTGTTCTGTATTTGTTGTATTTGCATCCATTCTTGTTTCTTTTCCCTTTTGATTCCCATTTGTGCCTGTATCCTTCTACTTAAAACTTCCTACCGTTATTGATTGAGTATTGACTTACGTTTGTAGACACCTTGTCTAATTGTCGGCACACAAGAAGTCTTAGCCTAGAGTCTAAAAAAAATTATATACAACTCTTATATACTTATCTACAATTCAATAAAATTTGAATTCAAATTTTTTTTCTCTTTAATTTATTGATTTATAAGGATATAAATAATATTTTCTACATTTTGACACTTTCTTAAATGTTGTTGTTCTTATTTTCTTATTAATATAGTTACCATTATTTCTAAGCATATATTCTTATATAGAACGTATTTGTAAAGTTCGACTTAAGCAAAAAACATGAAAAATTATTTTACTTTCTACGCTTATTGAATGCGAATAGCGCAAATTAAATACATTTCCAGGCTTTTTTTAAGAGTTGTTTTTCCAGGGTCGATTCCTTGGTATCACACTTCTACAAATAGCCAGAAAATTTTACTTCTTTATAGTTTTTAAAACCAAATATAACACACACACAACATTCTCAATATAATATTAAAAGTCACTATGTTACTTTCAGTCATAAATATTTAATTAAAAACTTTAAAATAGCCATTTAAAGTGAGATGTAGATATGCATAAATCTGTATCAGAAACACAATTGTAATGCTTGGCGGTTCCTGCTTTCCTCTAATCCCCCTTGTCTACTCTCGGACCCGGCTAGATGTGTGGGAAGAACTGAATAATCAGTCGACATGATTCACTCTAATTATTTTACTGTCACAAATTATCAAACAAGTACAATAATAATCTAATTAAGAATAATGACCAGCAAGAGCAGAGCGTGAAGGTGAGACTCGTTAGCCTGGGGACAATATTACGGACCCTCAACTGATTCCACGATAAATTATACAAGCTCAATATCAATTACGCCGCGCATTTTTTGCTAAATTTCTATTTAAATAAGGATCACGATACCTGTACTCTTGTGAAGTCCTACTGTCGAGGCCTTGAACGGTAATGTTTAACTGGATTCGATCACCTCCGAGTGATCCTCTCTTGGAATTCTTCAATTGATACTTTTATAGATTTGCACATAATAAATTCACGATCCTCCACTCACCAACTAACTCCAAAACCGAATGCAGAATTTATATAATATACTTAATTTGCATAATCCCATTTTCTTTCTTCGGTGAAAGTTGGTTGGTAATAATATTTCCCCAGAAGAGTCCCCAAGGGGTTAGTCATAGACGAGTACAGATCCTTCACACACAATTTTTAAAATTATTTTTCATCGTAATTTAAAAAGCAAAATGATGAAAACAACATCTTAACTGGTTGTGGTACCTAATTCTTCTAACATCTTCATTGCACCAGATGAAATTTTTACGATCCAACGTGCAGTAACCCTTAATATTTCGCACTTTAATGGAATCAGCAAAGCTCGAGGCTCCGCTCTGGTGTAAACTTTCCTTGGGTAATAACGGAATTTACGACTTCGAGATGCTGGGGGGATCTCTTCATCTTTTTTTTTTTGAAGTCGGATATTTTTAATAAAAACTGGGGATGACCTCTGGGATTGTCGTAATAATTCTTTTCTTGTTTTCAATCTTTCTCCTCGTCACTCCATTTCTTTCTTTTTTTTTTTCTCTTTCTTTCTAGCATTTGGAAAGTTTAATCTAAATCCTAAGAACATTTTTTTTTGTAAATAAAAAGCGTTTGATACTAAAACTAGGTGCTTTCAACTTGGTCAAGTTTGACCCTTGCTCCAATAAAATAATTCACCCAAAAAACACGTGATTTGAAAAGAGCATTACTAAGCCAGTGACCCTGTTCCCGGCCGACTACTGTAGCTGATTTTAATGTAAATGTTTTCTTTTAAAAAACTCATATTTTAGGAAAACAAAAATACATCTTATTGTAAATAAGTTTTCAAAACACCAAGTATTTTATTTTGTGAATTTGGTACTCTAATATATTCTCAAATGGATAGCTTCATTTTATCATCTTTCTTAAATAACACGTAGCAATTTTTTTTTTAAGTAATCCTCTCTGCAATATCTAAGAGATTTCAATGTTTCATGGTTCATTAATGGTTGTTAATAATTTATTTATACGTGTAACTTACACGAAGGATATATTTAAATATCAAATTAGTTTTTAAGAACAAGGCAAAACCATATTTCATATGTTATTTTTGGAGGAACATGCAAGTCTGTAATTGAAAATTTTGCTTAAATTTTAAGCATTATGTCAAAATATAATTTTTAGTTTTGTTATAATCACTATATTCTAATTATTCTCTCGTGGCCTTTGTAGTTTAGAGGTCACGAACAGCATTGTCGAGTCACGGGTTCGAGTCCTGATGCCATTGCAGATCCACCGTGTATAAGAATTGGTGCACATTAAATCAGCAGAGGCTCAAAGTTATCCTGTGGCGTAGTGTGGAAGTTCGGAGAGGGGAGGTGTCAGCTCAGGAGTCGTCCTCGTCACTTGACCGACGTTTAAAATACGAGGTCTGTCGCCAGTAGCCTTAGTGTTATTTTATAGTGTGAAGCTCAAAAAATTTTACTCACCCTAAGATTCGAAAATAAAACAGTTAAATTGGTGTACGCCTAAGGTTGAGGGTTCGATCCCGGCCCAAGAAGGTGAATTTTTTTGATGCAGAAAATCGACAACATCCATGTCGATTTATGCAGCATGTTAAAGATCCCAAGAGTGCCTGTTTGGTTTGGGTGCTATTGCCAAAATTAAATTCCTGGTACCATTTCGCATCGTCACAACTTTGGTGCTTCCTTCTGGGAGAGTAAAATTTTGAGTCAAAATTTACATTGTGGCAATTGGTATTCCACCTATATGGCGCACTAAAAATGATATCATCTCCCGGAGAATGCAATGGTAAATAGTAATCCGCAGCCCTATTGGGGAGAAAATGTGCTAAATAAATTATTCATGCGAACAAGCGTACATTTTTTTTTTATCAAAGCAAAAAATAGATGCTGAGCTGAAAATATCAAAATATCAGAGCAATAAATTTGAAACGCTTGAAAATACTTTTCAAAACAGCAAGCCTGAAGCCTTATTCATTGAAATCAATATTCGATGCATATATTTTACAAACTAATCAGTTATGAGGAAAAAATAAATCTGGTCTCTGTATCATTATCCCCAGGCGTGAAAAACACTGTAGAAAAAAAATTGCTTTGAATAACGACAATAGATATTACATGTTGTAATAGATTATTGAATAAAGTTAAAGAACTAGAGGGAAAAATTATAGCTTTGTGTTCACAATATCTCTTACAGTTATCGAACTCTGAATCTTAAAGATACGCTTTAAAACAGAAAACTTCAAAGGAAATTCAATAAATTTATTATTTTTTTACAGAGAGTTATTGCTCTCGTAAGAGAATTTTTTTTTAAGAAAAGGTATAAGGTGAAGAGAGAAGAGATATGATGAAGAATAGATAGAATTTTTTTTTAAATAAAGGAAGTTCTTTTCTGCTTTCTAGTCGATTTGACCCATAATACAAAATCAATTTTTTATCTCCAATTTTTCTAGAATCTTTTCAATACTCTTTATTTTTTATATATTATCATCATTATTCGGTATTAGAGGGTCAAAAAGGAATTTGAATTAGAATATCAAAAGAATGCAAGAGTAAATTAATTCAATTAAAGATTTATTTAATTTATTTCTTTTTCTAAGTTTTAAGAAAGGAAAAATGAATTTGGATAATAGTTAGTTCATTAACAATACTCCTAACAATGACTGTCCTGCACATTTCTTTCAAAAATTAAAAACCTTTTCAATTAAGCAGCAATAGAGGAAAAAAAGCATAAAGGTTTTTGGCTTATGTATTCGGATCAAATACACCGAGAAATAAAATTATTTTCACAATTATATTGAACTATATATATAGTTCTTAAAATTAGAGAATTTTTTTTATAAAAAAAATTTTAATTTTATAAATTATGATTCATGTATGAACTAGAACCACACTGAATGGATTATATTCTGAGGGAATCAATAATCATGAAAATATAAATAATTAAAATTAGAAAATAATTATAAGCATTTTATTTACTTTTAGTAAAATAAAAGTAGTATTTAATTAGTTTCATTTCCAAATGATTTTTTTCTGTTCTACTCAAGTTTGTAAGACTTTAATCTAAAATATGTAAGTCTTTTCCTAATCTTTACTTCTTTAAATATCTTTTACGAAACTCCTAAATAAATGAATACATTAATTATTATTTTTAAGAGTATGAAAAATACTTTTATATATAATTATTCTTAGTTATGAACTATAAGTGAGAGAAGACAAAGGCATTTAATGGAAAAGTACAACCCGAAGATTAAATTAAATCTACATATTATTTAACAAACATAAAGAAGAATGTGTATTGTTTTTATTCAAGTTCATGTTTTGTATCAACATTACTAAATATTAACTTTTTAAAATAAATATTCTTTGAATTACTGCACACTAGTATATTTTATACCTATTTTCCTTGAAACATTTTCTTTTGGACATAGTCTAAGCCAATAGTCTTCAAACTTTTTCGACTTACGGAATCCTTAGAACTATAAGTTCTTCCTTTAAGGTCGTAGAAGGGCGCCCCATTTCTCTCTCTCTCTCACACACACACACACCTCTCTCTTTTAGAAGCTTATATCGCAAACAACTAATATTTAAAATAGATCGATATATAGCAGGCAATAAGACAAAAAATATGGTATTTTTATTATATATAATATATATAACTTTTCAATTTTAATATAATTTACTCAAACATTAATATTTAACATTTGTGATCAAAGTGTCACCTGCCCATGCTCTATGTTTAGTAACTGGGATATGTCCTTCATTTTTTCACACAAAATATCGAAATCTAGATCTATTATAATTATCTGTTGGAGCATTTCATATTCTGCGTTTAATTTGTTTTTATATTTAGTTTTTGAAGCCATTCACGTGTTGAGAAATATTTCTGACTTAAATGCATTGTTCTCAATGACATTAAAATGTTTATTGTTGTGTGAGAAATTCTGCACACATTTTGCTTTAATTTGCAACCTACAGTTCAGAAGCTTCCCTGCTTACATTTAGATTTTAACGTTGAATCTGTAGATGTGTTAATAAGTTATTCTCTCTACCCCATTATAGGTGTCCTTACCACGAATGAAAAATAATGTATTTTCCGTTAACAAACTATAGCTTTGCAAAACATTGCGCTAACGATATAAAAGTATTTCGTGGAACCCGGTATAGTAAACAATAGAATACTAACAATCTAGTAGGAAGTATACATAAACAAAGAAAAAAATGTTTTGATAGTTTCATTATGTTGTAATAAAAGTTAGAAAAAAGTATTAAAAATTAAGACTATTATGTATAAATAAAATATTCAGTTTTTTTAACGACTGGGAGGAGTTTTAGATACTTGTGGTTATACACACTTCATGGAGAACGGGAATGCTTTTTGCTTACACATTTAGAACTTTCTTTTTGATTTTTATTGTGACTCACGGAACCCCTGGGTATGCATCGTAGAACCCCATGATTCCGTGGATCACAGTTTGAAGACCACTGGCCTAAGCTATTACTTATAAAGTGGTATAACACATTTCACTGATCTGCTTGAGGTATTTTTTAAAAGAAATTTATGGAAGTTGAATTAAATTATTATCAATGAAGAAAATATCATTTAGCTGCAGCTTGTGCTTTTGTGAAATACATTTAGAAAAAATCTAACTTTTGAACATGTAATAAATTGCATATTTAACAGAAATGGAAGACGGTTATGAATCGTAGTAAAGTAGGAGTTATATATTAACGTCATGCTTTTAAGCTACACGAGGGCTATTGGTGATGGATCTTGTATTTTTGAACCATGGTCAAGTGACGAGTATGACACCCAAGCTGGCCTCCTCTCTCCTGACATTCTCACCACACCAACGGGAGGTCGCCTCGACAGATTTAATATGCATCGGCCCCCTGTACACAGCTGATCTTGAGCGACACTAGGCTCGAATTCTTAAAACGCCGTCCTCGAGTCCGTGATCTTGACCACTAGGCTATCACGACTGCGAAGTAAAGCACGAAAAAGTTAATCAAGAAAATGTGGTGATATTAAAAAGGAAGATTGAATTAAGAAATTTAATAAAATCATCTAATTAACAATGATGAATCATTGTTCTCTGAAACGAAAATAAGTTTGAAACAATTGGGGTCAGTAAATAAAGTACAGTAAACATAGAAACACATTTATATTTATGTATTTGATTTAGAGAAGACTGAATTGTGTGTGGTAATCAGCTTAAAACTTTACTTTAAATTTATCAAAATCACCATACAAGGAATTATAAGAAATGTTTAATAACTCACGCGTATATATATATATAAGCAATTACTCACAAGATCATAGTTAATGATTTTCATTGTCTTCGAAATCATAGAACATGAAAAGTTTCGTCGTGAAGAAAGTAAGTAAAATCATTCTTACAAACGGGAGGTTATATATATAACATTAGAGGGTATCGCGCACAACTGTATGGAGAAGGAAATTATTAATCGGTTAAAATGTTTCTTACTTTTGAGGATTAGAAGAAAAATAATTTTAAAAATTAATTTCAAAATTTTATATTGCCAGGTTGAATTTATGAAAAAATACAAAAAGACAATTTTGGTCAGATAGTTGTAAAATTATTTTTCTACCATATAAACTACTAAAAACGATAATCATTAATAAATGAGAACAAATAGTACAATATACATTGCAATATTTCATATATATATAAACGCTCTCTCTGCTCTATCTCCCCACACCATAATATGAGTCCGATTCAAGTTTTTTCCCGTCTTCTGCTTTATCGTACATTTTATTTTTATGATAGGTTTTGTAAAAATTTAATGCTAAAGAAGCTGTTAAATGGGCCTCGTTTTTTTAACACGCTTTTATAAGTTTCACTTGTATGTAACGGGATCTTTGAACTCGATTTTTAACCACTTTAAAAGGTCAGATTAATTCGAAATTTTGCACAGTTGTCAAGGACCGATGACAATACAATAGTTTCATAATTTTGTTCCATTGTCCTGATCAGAATATCAGGAATAACGATTCCCAGATTTGGCGACTAATTCCATATACCATCTCAAGATTTGGCGACTAATTCCATATACCATCTCAAGATTTGGCGACTAAAAGATTAAGTTAAAGTTGACTTGTCGAAAAATCTCTTGTCGAATCTGTGGAATGAAACATTTTTTTTTTATTTCCAATGGCGGATTACAAGACAACTGCAAACAAAATGAGAAACAGAGAAATATTGACAAAAAACAAACAAAGGACAACACAAAAAATAATGAAAGAAAAAATAAGAAAAGAAAAACAAATTCACAGTATAGTCTATAAATCACACATTTTGTGTCTGGCCTCCCAATATCTGCTCCACATGGATCCAGAGCTGAGTGCACGGCAGCGTGCCAAATGAATGGCGTCCATTTCTTCATTGGAGTCGCACAGTTTACAAAGTGGACTCTGGGCAATGCCTATCATGTTTAGATGCTTGATAGGCAATCGTGGCCAGTGGCGATTCGAAAATCGGCCACAGCTCTATCTCGTGGCCATTTTGGAATATGAAGGAGTTTGCTAAACCACATCGTTTGTTTATTCTTTTGGTTGAATTTAGACCAGAAGTGCTCTCTGTAGTATTTCTTTATAATTCTTTTGGCGCTATAAAAAGGAACTGTATTGTTAGAGGTTTGTAAGATTTTTGTCCCCTTCTTCGCCAAGCAATCGGCATTTTCATTCCCATCAATGCCACAGTGCGCCGGAATTCATTGCATGGCAATGTCTACATGGCATTGAAGTAAATCACCAATTAACAGTTGACATTTGAGAATATCCTTTGACAAAGGTGCCTCGATGGAAGATATTGCTTGGAGGGCCGCCCTTGAATCACACAGAATAACTACTTTTGAAACACGATCTGTGTGGCAAAGAAGTTGAGATAGAGCAATACGTATAGCTGAAAAATTTCGGCATCAAAAGCAGTGCTGTGAATTCCTATTGGTGTATAGAAGGATAATAGGTTGCAGCAGACTCCAGCACCTGCATTACTGTAATCTATCAACTTGGAACCATCTGTGTAAACGTATATTCATTCATCTTCAGGGTATAAGGAATCTAAAGTCTCCAAAGAAAGGATCCTTAGGATTTGACTATCTGTTTCTATCTTTTGGACCTCATAGAGCAGCTCTGTAGAAAGTGCAAAGTCATACCTTTCAGTCAGGCAGGAAGATTTTATTAGATCTTCTGGTTCGAAATGAAAACTATGAAGCCCTTTAAGAGCCATGACTTTCTGAAGGAAGCCTCTCTGTGATTTGAGATTTCTGTTGGTATAGGATAAAGAATCCTTCCAAAGGGATAGAAAATCTGGGATTCTAGTAATTTTCTCCCATAATAATAAAGCCCGTTCTTCTATAATAGATTTAATAGGCATTTGATGGGTTGATAACAACAAAGCATCGATTGGTGTTGATTTCACAGCTCCCATAATTATCCGTAATGCTCGATTATGGAACACTTCTAGGAGATCGATCACCTGTTTAGATGCCGCAACCAAAGGCTCACAACAGTAGGTAATGAGTGGCAGAATATAAGCGTTATATGTTAATTCTAGAGTTGTTTCAGAACAACACCATTTCGAGCCAGCAATTCTTTTCAAAAGACTTAACCTCTTAGTCGTGCGTTCCACGGTCAATTCAATGTGTTGTCTCCATGTTAATTTTCGATCGAAATTAATGCCCAAATATGAGAAACAATTTGTTTGGAGAACATTAATTCCTTGGTATAAGAGGTTTAGTTGCAATGGCTGATGGGTGAGAGAGAAAGTCTGGTTGACTGTTTTATCCAGATTTACTTTCATGTTATTATCTTGGCACCAGTAATCAAGGATTTCCAAAGCTTTATTCAAGATTGCCTCAGATTTCTCCTTAGCATGATATTTAGGTGTTTCTGTCCACAACACTAGGTCGTCTGCATATAGTAGACATTTAACTCCAACAAGTCTCTCCAACTTAGCAATTAGGTCGTTTATGTACAGATTAAAAAGGAGGCAGCTGGAAACAGCTCCCTGTGGTAGACCAGTCCTTAGAATCTTGTATTTTGAACAGCAGCCTTCGTATCGAGCTCTACAGATTGGTTGGCTGAGGAAACTCTTAAACCATCCAAACAAGTTTGAATGGACACCAATATTTGAAAGTTTCAGGAGAAGATGTTCTGTCCAAACTAAGTCATATGCAGATTTCAGATCCACAAATACAGCTGACAAAATTCTGTTTTTTATCCAGTGCATCTTTCACCGTCTGGCTTAGGAGTGTAACATGTTGGCTGGTAGATCTGTACTGTCTGAAACCTCCCTGTTCGTTGGCAATAAACTTAGAGTTTTCCACATACCATTTCAACCTTTCTGTTACCATTATTTCCATTGTCTTACATAGGATACCTGTCAATGATATTGGTCTATATCCTTTAATATCACTGGGATCTTTACCCTTCTTATGTATTGGAACTATAATTGATTTGCACCATAAAGCAGGCACATTACCTGTGTTCCAAATAGTATTAAAAAGCTTTAAAATAGTGTGGGTTGCTTTGATTCCAAGATTTATGAGAAATTCTGCGTGAATGGCATCTTCACCTGGAGACTTTTTGGCTTTTAGCCTACACAAAGCACTCTTAAGTTCAGCCATGGTGAAAGGCGAGTTAAAAATGGGAAAGGTGTTATGATTTTGATTTAGTAAATTCTGTTTATATCTTATATTCTTGTTAACACACTTTGTTTGTTTTCTACAAAAGGCAGATTTTAATTGAATATCCTAGAAATGTTTGACAAATGCGTTTGCTATCCTCTCATGAGAAGAAAACGAAGCACCGTCAATCACAAAAGGCTTTATAATGGGTCTAAAATTTTCATTTTTTAAACTTGCAAGGAACTTGTAAGTCTTTTCCCCATCTTTTTGGAAATTCATGTTAGAAATAAAATCGCCAAAGGAAGCTCTTTTTTCCTTGAGGACCTCTTTTCTAAACAAAGACGCTTGTTTCTGCCAGTTCTTGACATCGATTGGACGTTTAGTGAGTTCAGCTTTTCTCCTTAATCTGTTTCTTTTTTCTTTCATTGATTTGAATTCTTCAGACCAAAAACATCTATAAGTCATAAATCTACCTCTTGGGATGCATTGTTTTGCACAGCTTATAATCTTATTTGAAACAAGTTTGGTGATATGATCGACAGATGCCTCAAAGTTTATATTTTCAGGGTCTAAAGCAAACTCTGCCAAAGTTCTGTATTTATTCCAGTTAGCCTTTTTAAAATTCCACGATATTTTTGAGGACTTAGGGATTTTTTCTGAAACAGGGAAAGAGATGACTGCGATGATTTGTCGATGTCCTGTTTTTGAACTGTAGACCTACAGAATTGAAATTCGGCGAGTATATTTTCTTGAGTAGCGATCTGCAGAAATTGACTCTCTAAGGGGTTCGCAAAACCGTTTCAGGCAAAAAAAAATTCCATTTTTGTACCATTAGAACTACAGACTTGAGATTTGGCAAGAACGTTTCTTTTGTTGAGTAGATATCCGCTAAGTTTTGCGGAAAGATGGTTGCGGACGTTAATAAAAGCGTTATACATAAAAATTCCCGTTCTTGCAGTTTCTGAACTACTGGGTTGAAATTTAACAATGGATTTTGCGGAAATCAGTTTTTTGAAAAGAAGTAAAGGATAATTATACTTCCGTTCTTCTGACCTTTAAAAATCAAAAGGGGGAGGCCTATTAGAATGTTTTTATTACAATAGAATACATAATGTTAGGACTTAGTTATCAATCTTATATGTAAAAAAATAGTATATAGTCATACAATATCATGAAACACCCAGCGAAGAAAGCGGGAAACGGCTAGTAGTTTTAAGAAAGTTTTAAAAAGGAAAAAAAAAAATAAGAGGAATAACATCATGAGAAAATGTTGAGTAATTACGATGATATAATAAGTTATGATTGGTTAAACTTATTGCTAAATATTTTGAAAATTATATTTTATATTAAAAATAATTTTTTTTTTTTACCCTTTACAAATGTTTCAAATTCATTTTATTTGTAACAAAAATTACATTTGTGTAACCTAATTCACAGTATAATCCACTGTTTAAAAACCATAGTACAAGCGAACTAAATATTTCACTACTCAATAAAACTTTAAATTCTAAAATAAGGGTTAGAATTTCAGAATTCCATAGAAATATATATTAGTGCAGTCATCTCGGATGAAAATATTTATCTAAATGCCTAAATCCACATGTTTACTGCAATTTGAATGCACCATAGCAGTTATTTACACATATCAACAGTTGATTCGCACCCAGGGAAACCGCGAGTTCATCCAGGAATAATTAAGAATTATTAAACCGGTCTGCCGAACATATCAACCGCTGTTTTGAGCTAGTGAAAATTTGAATTAGCATTTGCTATGTATTTTAATAAAGGTTAGATCGAAGCATTTTAAATATTTAAGACAGAGCCCCTCTTTGAATTTTGACGCCTCAGTTACAAATTTAAGGTATCCTATTACCCTAAAATTATTAATCTTTCTTTTTTTATGATTTTATTTTATAGGTCATTTTATTAGCTTTATAAAAATACCAAGTGTTTTATTTTTACTTCACTAGAACAAAAACTACAAGTGTTTTGGGAAAAGCAGATGCCATAACTTTAAACAAGGTGTCAAAATTTAAAATGCATTTTACTGAAAATGAGTTTTTTTAGAAAATGCTTAAACCAGGACAGTGACTGCTCAAAAGGTTTTGAAAATAATTAATTGAAATTTTTTATGTGTATGTTCTGTATATTAGCTCAAGCGTTTAATCTTTCAGGTTCATCAATCACTGTTTTTTTAAGCAGTTTCATATAATAACAAAGATAAAAAGTGCTCCTTTTTTTTGTAAAAATTAAATATTTCTTATCCTGAAGGTCATTTTGAAAATGAATGGCAAAGTAACGCATCAAAATTGAAACATTGAGAATTTGTTAATTAACTTTTTGTACAGCGTGGGCCCCATTCATGTAATTTTTTGTATATTTTTTCCAATTTTTTCCCAATTTAGTAATGATAATTTCTTTTCCTCTTCTTAATTTTAGCATTATTTTTAAATGTACCAAATAAATCTAAAAACCACGAAAAAAATAATTTTTTTAAAAAGAAAAGTTGTTGCAAGTGGTCGGATACCTTGAAATAAAGACAGTAAAATATTGAATAAAGAAATGCAATTTTTAATTTTTTATATAAATATTAGAAGCATATAAATGTTATTTAACATATATTTGCATGATACCAGCTCAGGATACTTGGTTTGTTACCAATATTTCATAAGCTTCTCTAAAATGCGACATTAATTTAAAATCTACAATAGTTTTTTGTTCAGTTTTCAGCTGCTGAAATCTATATTTGATAGATAATGAAGTGTAGTAAATTCGGAGGAAAAAAAACAATGAAAAGGTAATTTTGAAAATTTTGAATGTAAAATGTATCCTTTTTTAAACATTCACTCTTCGAAATTGTTATTACGAAATTATTCCTTATTAAAAGTATGTTAACATACATTATTTTTAAGTATATACGAATTTGCGGTTTAAATAAAAGTATATCGCATTTATTTTTACTTCAGTTCAGGAAACACTTTGAATATTAAAAAATATCTCCTATTTAAAGTGGAATGTTTTTAGAATACTCTAAGTGAAGCAAATAACATAAATTTTAACAATGATATTGCATTTCATTGAGAATTTAATATGGAAAAGTAAAATCCTGTCAAGGTAAAAATGTATATTTACATTCCTTTCAGAAATGTCATTTAAAAAGGGAATTTGAGGCTTTATACAATTACTGTGCGTATAGAAATTAAGACTAATTTTATTAATATTAATGTATAAAAAATCATTGAAAATTTAAAATCTTTGTGAATAATAGCAGTTTACAACTTACCACGGACGACTTTTATTCTTGTAATTACACAAGTGAATAAAAAGATCTCTAAATGAATGATAATATCTCGAAAAAAATACAAAAATTAAATGAGTATTAAGTTCAACCAGCGTCAATTATGCATTGCATTGCTTTTCTTCTACTGAACTAACATAAGTTTAGAATAATTACAAATATATTAATTTAAGCAACATAACATTAACAGAAAAGACGATTATACATCAAAAATATATATATATATATAAATTAAGTAATGAAATAAATAAGAGCGACAAAAATTATTAAATGAAAGCAGACGATAATAATACGGAAAATAAATTTCAATCTAAAAAGTATCTAATCATTGCTTTATTTTAAACAGTCAATTAAAATTAGTTCAAAATAAAGAAATGAAATTTAAATTGAACTAAATATTATACAGTTGGGTTCAATAAGTTGCTGACTTCTGAGTAGTGCTCTGCGACAGTTATTTCGATTTGAATGGTGACTACTGATAAAAATTTCTTACTGAGGTATCAAAATATGTTGTAAATTTTTTTCTCTTTTCATTGTCTTGATAAAAATATCTAGAGAAACGCTCTTTATACCTTTGTTAATATATTTAGCATTATGAATATACTGTTACGAATTTTGTGTAAAATAGAGTAAATAATTTGCATTTGGATGTGTAATGTATTTATATTACTTTATGTTATATTTATTTTATGTTAAAATTGTAATATATTAGCAAACAATACCGTCCCTTACGTTATAATGGTGATTCATTGGGAATGGCGAAATCTTGGCGATAGAGCAAAGTTGGCGACATTGCCGATCAATTTAATGACTTGGCAACTATTTTTGGCGAGTTCGTGACTCTACGGATTCTTCTGGAAATTAGTGGAGAAATCCATTTATTTCACGATCTATGACGTAAGTAGATCTTTCTCGAAAGATCCTTGAGGGCTATAAAAAGGTAAACGCTCGACAAACTGAGTTGTTCTTGACTTGACTAACAATTAGTCCTTTTACTTTGGCTAGTGATTAGTAGTCTTGGTTTGATTGTGAAGAGTCGAATAGCGATTAGCTCGTCTGTTTAGTAAGCAAACCAGGCTTGTGAATAATCTAGCCTACTTGTATTTTAAACACAGATATTGCATCTGACCGCTTTAAAAGGTGCAAAGTCCTTCTGATATTTATTCTGCGAATTTTGCTGCTGAATACTGCATTTTAAGGATTGACTTTCGACAATAAACTCTTATTACTGTTAAAGAACTGTCTTGTTCTTTGAAACTCATTTGCATAAAATTCACGAATCAGATCAGCGTAACATTTTGGTGTCAGAAGTGGGATTATATACTTATAACACGAGTGATGGAGGAGCAACTTAAGGCTCTGTTGGAAGGCACCAATGCCTTGAAAAACGCCCAAGAAGAGACTAAGAATGAGTTAATGGATGGAAAGGAGAAAGGCCTGGAAAATGTACAGAAATGTCAAGTAGATATGTAGAATTCTCTAGAAAAGAAAATTGACAGTGTTCGAGGGAAAATCAACAGTGGGGAAGACAGAAGACCTGGAAAAACGAAAGAGGAATTCGCAGTAGTTGAAAACATGGAAAAGGAAAAAGAAAGGATTGAAGAACAAGTTGAAGAAAGAATTGAAGAAGTGGCTGGAAAATTTAACCTTGTATCACAGCGAGCAGAAGATTGTGAAAAGAAACTTCTTGCCTGTGGGAACAAAAATAATGAACGCATGTTTGTGCCAGCTTCATCAGTGCCTCTGACAGCCTCTACAGTGTCAATGAAACAGTCCACCTATGAAGGAAAAACCAATTAGGAGGTATACAAGACGCAATTTTCTATAATTTCTGAAACCGGTGGATGAACTTAAGGGGTCAAAGCATATCATCTAGCAGCATCCCTTAGAGGAGAAGCCACTGATGTACTGCAGACTCTTCCCGACACAGAGCGGCTGAATTTGAACTCCCTTTACAATGCTCTGGATCTTCGATTCGGCCAGAAATACTCTAAAGACAATGCGCGCCGGCAGATGAAGACAAGACACAAGAAAACTAGTGAAAGTTTGCAGGAGTATGCCTCCGAAATAGAAATTCTCGTCAACTTAGCTTTCTCAGACTATACAGCAAATGTGCGAGAAATAATTTCTCTACAGTGTTTCGAGGACGGATTGAAGGATGGAGATATCCAGAAGGCTGTAAGATTGGCAGACATCCAAGATCTAAAATCTACCTTGTTATGTTTTCTGAAATTTGAGGCCACCAATCAAGCTAGTGGCAGAGACCGCCATTCCATCTGAGGAGTTCCAGTGACTGTAGAAGTAATTGAAAGAGGAAATTCAAGATTTAATTGCTCAACGTCAGAAATAGAGGAGACGTGTCATCACGTGCTAGGGGTGTATTGAATCAGGGCACCTCAGAAGTAGCTGCCCTCGAACAAGTAAAGAAGATCGTAGCACCAAGTACTGGGGGTGCGATGAAGCAGGGTACCTCAGAAGTAGCGGTTCTCTAGTAAATCAGGAACATTCTCAACGTGTAATCGAGTCTAAGAAAGTGTCTAGCCATCGCAAAGGATTAGCAGATGGAAATAGAGACGTCCTTTCGAGAAGACCCTTTCCTAAGAAATGCAAATACTGAACGAGAGGGAAAAATTTGTCACTGTAGATCATGTAGTCCACCAAGTTTCAACGCCATCAACATCAGAATCAAACCCGTGGAGTGACGAGAGCGCCAAGAAAGATCATTTGGCTGATCATGAAATAAGACCAATTATAGAATTGAGTCATCTGAAGGAACGCACAGCTGGCAGGACATCATCCCTTTCCATCTTACAACGAAGCGTTACTGGGCTCTTTGGGAGTCTCTCCATCTGAGAAATGGTGTTTTATATCGAAAATGGAAGTCTGACGACGGAAAAGCATCCAGGTGGCAATTAATACTCCCAAAGACAAGAGTTTCAACAGTCTTAAAGAACTCCGTGGTAGTCCCACTGAAGGTCATTTGGGTATTATGAAGACCCTATAAATAGTCCGAAATCGTTTCTATTGGAACAATGTGCGAAGTGACGTTAAGAAGTGGTGTCGCACATGTGATACCTGTGCTGCACATAAAGGACCGAGAAAACGCACTAGAGGAAAACTGCAGGTGCATAATGTGGGAGTTCCCTTAGAACGAATAACTTTTTACATATTAGGAACACTTTCGAGATCATCAGATGGAGACAACAGCATCCTGGTTGTCATGGACTACTTCACTAAGTGGCATGAAGCCTATCCTATTCCTGACCAAGAGGCTCCGATTGTTGCATAGGTTCTAGTTCAACACTGGATCTACCTAGTTCCTCTACAACTGCAATCCGATCAAGTTAGAAACTTCGATTCTACCATTTGCAAGAGACTGTGTGAGATACTCGGCATCGACAGTACACAGACAACAGCTTTACATCCTCAGTCTGACGTCATAGTAAAGAAGTTCAATCAGACCATCCTGAACAGCCTCTCTCTCCTGGTATCCAGTAATCAACAGGGCTGGGACAAGAAACTGTCTTTTTTCCTGCTTGCCTAAGGGAATGCCGTTCACGAGATCGCCAGCTATTCCTCCTCTCTGATGCTCTTCGGCTGTTTGCATATCTCTTGTTCAGCCGGTCACCAGGTGCTCCCTTGGTGCCTGAGGAGTATGTCGAGAAACTCCATGCACGGATAGAGGAAATGCATCATCTGGCTAGGGACAGAACCAGCATTGCTTCAGAGAAGATGAAGACCCGATACGATGTAATAGAACCGGGCACGACTTTCACGAAGGTGACAAAGTGTGGTTATGGAATCCGAAACGTCGCAAAGGACTCTCTCCAAAAGTGCAAACCAACTGGGAAGGTCCTTATACAGTGTGTTGGATGGGCTGTCCCATCCATCAGTGTGCGAGAGTTAGAAGGGAGATTAGCCCTAATCAAAATAAACACAATTTACTTATAAACCTCAACAACCTAACAAACCTGAAATATCCAAGATTAGGAAATGTACCTTAAAATAGTTATGAGAGCAAAAGTGAGGAAAACGATATAAGTAATATTTAACTATAAATTTAATCACTTACTTTAGGAATGTCTTTGCCGTACGCATTCCAAATAATCTAAGATACGTCTAAGTTGATCTACTTCAAGCCAACGTTAATCCAATTTAAATATCTAATTGACAAATCATCAATCTTAAATATTAAACAATAATCTACGGAACAGTCTCACCTGGTTTTGTATTACCTTACGTTAATCAGTCACTGCTATCATTTAGCTCTTCTGACCTCTCTCTCTGTCGAACCTGAAAGTTAATGTTTATATATAAGCCTTGAGTTGCACAAGTCCCATCTTCTTTTTCGGGAGAAAGTTTTCAATTGAACAATATTAAAATTAATAGAAATTCAGCAAGAGGAGTAGTAAAAGGTACGCGAATAGACCCGTTACAACGTTCGGAGTACTTTTTAACAAAATAGCATGTTTAAATATTAAAATATGCTTTTTTAGGACTCAATACCAGTAAATACTAATATTTAACTATGTATAACAATATTTATATAAAATAAATTGCCTAAACTTTACAAAAATTCCAATTATAAGTGAAATTTTAGCAATATTTTTGAAAAACTTCAAAGCAATTAGAGAAAAATATAAACGCTTATATGAGTAAAAAACAAGTTAGATGCCTTTATCTAGGGAATGTACTAAAATTTTAATGTTTTATTAAAATGTTAAAATTTTATAGAGCTGATTGAGTAAATATTATAAAAAAATGTGACATTCTTTTTGTGACCATTATTTAGATAACAAGGCATTTCTCAAAAAAAAAAAAAAAAAAAAAAAAAAAAAAAATTATTCATATAATAAGAAAAATTTTAGTACATTCTCTAGAAAAGAACATAAATATCAGGTTCAAGAAGTTTTATAGAAATACATTTGTAACATTTTGAGTTATCAGACTCGTTATTATAGATTTCGAGCAATTTAAATGCCCACTTCTTCAAAGATCCGGTTTCTCTAGCTTTATAAAATTGATTATAACTTGGCATCTAGGTAGCGTAGAAACAATATAAAGTATGTTTTGTAAAGAAAACACATAGCTCTATTCAATAAATTGAAAAACAAAAATATCTGTCTTGATTGAATTTGGTCATTTTCAACGTGTTTGGATACCTTAAGATTGTGATTCTGTCATATGTATATGTTAACATATAAGTGTATAATTCAGTTATTTCATAGAATAACTAGGTATTTCATGAAATAACTCGACAAGTCAGTTAAAGTATATAATAGATGAACAATTTCATGCTTTACCAGCTTATTCTATGAAATAACTAGGTACTTTATATGAAATAACTAAGGATAGACCATTAAAGTGAAAAATAAACACCTTCAAAGATATTTTATTAATTAATTGATCATAAATGCTAAAAGCTCTCGAAAAATTCATTTTTCCCCTTTTGCGGACGAATGATTGATTAATAATAAGGGAAAGCAGATGATATAATTTGTTATATTGTTCATATTGCTAACATTAGTTAAACAGAAAGGGGGAAAAGAGAATATGTAGCAAAAATAGTTCATATTTAAATATTACCAACAAAAATACATGCTGGAAGAAAAGCTGCTGCTTTATAAAAACATTGTGTAAACTTTTAGAAGAAAATTGTAAGATTATATTAATTTAATTTTATGAGATATTTTATTTTACTCTTTATTATTTATTAGAGCATGGATTACTGTGATAACACTTTGGATTGCACTGCTTATTATTTTTGAAACACATAAGCACACTTTTTACTGTTACACTTTTTTTTTTTACTTGAGCACTTTTTAAATTCTTGTCCAGTACTGGAGCTTTGAGCTGTTGCAACAGATCGAAGCGTTGTGTCTATATTTGGAACTTCTTCAATGGAAATTAATTCTCGCTGACATATACTGAACTGATATCTCGAGTAAACAATTGTTTTATTCGGCCATCTCTAGTTCCTAATCGGAAAAGTCCTTCCCAAAGCAGCTAGAACCGATTCAAAGAACTTTCGAGTGTCGTATTTCGTACTTTAACGATAAAGGAGTCGTTATTCTATAGAATACCTAGTTAAATAATAGAATTTAATAATCTTATATACATTGCTGGCCACCGTAAATGCAACACCAAGAATGACAAGAGATAGCACAACAAAATTTATTTTGTAGATAACATGTGGACCAAATATCAAATGATTCAATTTATAGACTTCTGTGAAGTGTGGTTCCTGCCAGAATCAGTAGCCAGATTAGACGCCATTGTTGGAGATCTCCGCTGCCGCACGCCTTGGCATTGATTCAAAGAGACTTTGGATGTGTTCTTGGGGTACAGAAGACCAAGCAGCTTCCACACGTTGCCAAAGTTGATCTGGTGTGGCAGCTGGAGGTGTAATCTGGGTCAATCGTAGAGCAACCATGGACCACATGTTTTCTATCGACGAAAGATCCGGAGAGCGAGCCGGCCTGGGAAGCAATTCAATCTGGTGATTGACGAAGAACCTTTGGACAATGCGTGCCACGTGTGGTCGCGCATTATCCTGTTGAAATATGGCTGTGGCCAAACCCTGAAGTTAAGGAAGGAGAACTGGCTCCAACACCTCGGAGATGTAGCGCTGGCTGGAGAAGTACCGGCAATGCGTACTAGAGGAGTGCTAGAGTGATATCCAATACCGCGCGCGCGCCTCGTACCATAATACCCGATACAGGACCAGTGTGGCGACAAATACTCTAAAGAAGAAAATGGATGCAGTCCCCTTATTTTTATTTCCTATTATTCAAAATAAGCAAAAGAGAAATTCCTCTTTTTTAGTTAAGTTTATTAATAATTAAAGAGGCTTAACATTTTTATATTTTTGTTATTTTCTCGTTAGGAGACGAGCTTAATTTCTTTCTTTTTTATATTTACTGAGGAAGAAAGAATATTAATCTTTTATTACCGATTTCTGTATATAATTATATGAATTCATTTTTATTAATTAAGCTTCCCAACTTAGAAAGTTTCATTAAAAAATGTTGACTTTGGTTAACGAGTTATTGGGTTTAATAAAAAAAGTTTTACTCCCTTAAGAGGTTTCACCCATGTAATGGGTTAAAAAAAAATCAAATTTTTTTTCATTAATTGCTTTCTTAACATGTCTAGAATACGGTGGTAAAGTGATATTTTAAAATTCGAAGTCGTTATAAAGAAGCAAGTGTTAGAAGAGCAGCTGTACGTAGCGCTGAGTTGGCAATCGAAGGCTTGGCTTATTGTGCACATTCGGCTTGATAATATTGATCCTTACATGCAAATATACATTCATACAAGTATAGACAAGTTTGTAGAGGTTTAAAGGGAAATATCTATAGTTATTTAATATTTCTTCGAACTTGTTTTAGTCTTCGCCACCAGGCATCGCCGATTGAGGGTAAGTTAAGATTTTCATTGTTTTAATTGGACTTGAAACTTAAAACGCGTTTTTCTCAAAGCTGTGTTTTTCAAACTTTCTTCCATCATATCTGAAGAATAGATGGATCGAATGACTTTAAATTTGTAGGGTATACTCAGAACATACATACACACCAAATGGACTACGATCAGTCCAAAATTCAAAATATTTCTGTTTTTCATAACAAAAACATAACAACAACAACAACAAAAAACACACCATGAAATTCGAAACATTTTCTTCAGAGGTATGCAACAAATCCAATTTTTGATATTTTCAATTGGGTGTAGTCCATTCTGTGCATTTAAGCTTATAGATTAAAACGCCCCCAATTTTTTTATTTCAAATAATCCAATCATCCGGAATCGTGGAGGAAGTAAGCGTCCATTTTTTCAAGGCAGGTGTGTTAAGAGCGCTAAAACTCACGTTCGATTGGTTATTTGTGGCTAAATATTTATATCATACTCTTAAAACACATATAAATAAATGATAAAAAAACTGAAAATTCTATCTTTTTACTGGTCGTCAGAAAAAAAAATTCTCTAAAAATGCTTAAAAGCTCTCTAAATGCTTGCCGTTACATGGGTAAACCGCCTTAACTTTCACTTCATTTTCAAAAAACGTTAATAAAAATGGCTATTTTTTATTCAAGACAACTGTATAAAAATAAGTCGACTCAAAATAAGTTAATTACCTCCAATTTACATAAAAAAGTGTGGTACTAAAGGTTACTTAAAATAAGAAATAAAACTTTTCCTTCGTGTACTGAAACGGTTTTTGGTGCTTTACTTTTGAACTCTCGAGACAATAAATATTACTAGACAGACTCGAGACAGTAAATACATGGATGGGAAAATAACCCAACAACCAAGGAATTGTACTAAAGAAACAAAATTTGGTACGTGCTTGTTTATACATCTGAAAGATGACGTTGATTCAAATTTTTCTCTAGGAGAAAAATATGGTGCTAGTTGAGCCACTACGACGTAGTAAGTTAATATTAGTAAAAAATGCCTTAAAGAAGACGAAGACATTTTCAACCGAGTTTGAATTTAAGTTGTGTGTAATAGATCTGAGAAAATATGGATTTTTCTAACCTCAATATTGCAGAAAGGTTTGATAAAAAATGGGCACTTAGCATGATCGTAGGAATCAATGATCAAAGGAAGATACTGCCTCTAAAAGGTCGGGTTCCGGGTGGACGCGTAGATTTACTGAAAGGGAAGACCGCCTCGTTCAGAAAATATCTGAGGAACATCTTACTGCCTATACAGCAGAAATTTGAGCTTCTTTCGGCAGTATAACGACAAAGCGATGAGTTTCTAATCAGCTAGTCACCCTATAGTAGGGATGTCGAGCCGTTATGGATCAACGTGCCATTTTTTTCTAAGAAAGTGTTCAATGAGGTATAGACGTGCTGTCAAATAAATTTGAAAATAATAAATTTAAATCTTAACAACTCAAAACTCTTTATTTAATACCTAAAATATCTTTTACACTGTATAGTTGTAAGTGTTTTAGTTATACGCGTAATTTTCAAATTATAAAATAACATTAGTGTGACTTCTAATGTTGCATATTGGATGACAAATTACTTATATTAGGTTTGTAGGATGTTACTATTAGTGAAATGCATGCTGAATTGGAGTTATCTGCCAAACGGTTTCTCAGCAATTAGTTAGTTTTGCTATGGTTAACCTTTTTGACAAGAGGATTTGTGATTCGTTTCAAAATGCCATTTTACTTACGATGTTCTGCACACCACTATTCCACAACATAAAACACACACCCCTTTGTAGTCTTTACTAAAAATGTCATACTTCTCTAGATTCATCAAGTTTGAAACTCTGTGTTACACTTATTATTTTGCACATTTTGTTCTTTTGCTGAGCTAGCCATGTTAAATAACAGTTAAAAATCGTAAATATAACACAGATAAACTCTAAAATACAATTGTGTCAACGAAATTGACTATGCTATGCGTAGACAAATTTTGCATAATAAGCAATTATGGCCCACGACGTAACTAAGGCAAGACAATAACAAACGAGTGTGCTCTCCGCGACTGATCAATCGAATTTGTGAGTGCTCGCTTGTGATCGATTCATAGTGAACTTTGTTATTTTGAAATAAAATGCAAACCATTTTGACCTCTGACGTGCCCAAAATATTGTTTCGCATGCCACTGGCTCGCCATCCCTGCCCTATAGAGTGTTTTCGGCTGACTTCAAATAACTGAGGTTAGCAGAGTTAGTAGTATAATGTTTGGTCTTACTGATGGGTGGAGTGGAAATCTATTATATATTCTGATGGAAGCCGATTCTGTCTTGGTGCCGGTGATGACCATGTTTTGGTCAGAAGGAAGCCAGGTGAGTTCCTGCAACCAACCAGAGTGCAGCCTTGAATCACTAGGCTTATGAATGGAGATATGGTCTGGGGAGCGATTTCCTACGACTTTTGGAGAAAAATTGTGATTATTCTCCCCGCAGCGTGTCTGAAAAAACTCGTAAATCAGTCAAGATTTTACACTTGTAGTTGCTGCTAAGTTAACAACATTCAAGGGGGCGTTTCCCAACAGAATAATGTGCGCCCGCTTACCACTATTGTAACCCAACATGTTCTAAAATGTGTTGAAGTATTGTTGTGTCTTAGCCATCTAGATCACAAGACCTTTCTTCAATCGCGTACGAATGGGACATCATTGAACGATAATTCTAGCTTCATCCACAACCAATATTGACCCATTTTGTATTTACCACCAGGTGGAACAGGCATGAAACTCATTGCCACAAATTTACGCAATGCATACTTGTATTAAAAAATTTGGTGGTTATCTTGTCACTACGATATACTGATCAATGGAGAGTATTTTAGAGACGAGTTTGTCACTTATGCATCCGTACCAAATGTCACTGACCGCCGAGTGATGCACCGATGAATCGTGGTTGATTCTGATTCACATGAATGGTGTGTCATATTTGCATTCTCGAATGTTTACCTTTATTTAGTATTACTTTAAACCAGAAAATGGGCCGTATGTGCATTACATTTAATTTAATTGAACCTCTAATAGTTTGTGTGTGTGTGTGTGAACTTTTGCTTCTATAGTTCTTACTGAATCTGGTATTTGCTTGGATTTAGAAGCAGAAGATATAAAGCAAACAATACTTAGCGGACACACAGCTGTAGTTATATACGATGTAAAACATCGGACGATTTCAAATGCTTCAAATAAAGTTTTTTCCGTCTTTCATTTCACTCAAATTTTAAGAATTCCCGTTTATATTACCTTTTTGTCTTTGTTAACCCTTTCTTTGGCCATTTATTTCCCTTTTCAATTTCTCGCTGTATTTTATATTTTATCAACAATTAAACAGTTGCTTTTAATGAAATATATTTTATTTTGCCAAATTTTATATTGAAATTTAAATTTTAGGAGTGAGATGAATACTTCCCATGGAACCGTTCACCATCATAAAAGAAATTAAATTTAATGCTGATTATTTTCCATGAAAAAGGAGAAGCATGTTTCAATGCACAAGGGAACATCACTCTATGCACACATGTTGCGGTTTCTCTTTTCTTGTCCCTTTGTGCGACATCTTCTGTATCCTTTATAGTACGAAACCATCTTTAGAATTGATTTCTCACAATGGCTAAGCGCACATCATCCGGCGCTAGCACTTTGCTTGGAAGTTAGTAGGGCGTCCTTTCCGTTTCCTTGAAGAATATCCGTTTATTAGCTGAAGAGCTAATGCTATAGGGAATGTTTGCTGGTCTAAACTTATGTTTCTTTAGTTGACTTGTCACAGTATAACACTATTTATTAAGGCAGGGTATAGAAAAATAAAGGTACGTGCCACCTTTTTACAGATATTCTTATTTGGTATCTTTTTTCTTGGATCGAAGCAATCAACCCCTCCTATACCATTGTTTTGTCAGCGACAGCTTTTGGACAAGGTACTTCTTTTGTACCATCATTTTTTGTCTAGTTTAAATGTATCATAATCGCTCGATTATGAGCAGTAGCACAAAAGTGAAGCTGGAGTTAGTCTTCTATTTTGTATAATAACAATGCTAATGTACTATAATATGTTTTGCGTTTCTCACAGGTGTATTTTGTAAGATCATGTAGATAAAGTTATCTCTTTCCAAGGCCCCAAATGGGTTTAGAGTCGATCGTTTTTCTGCGTTGGTATCGCGCTGGTTAAAGCTTCTGGAAGACAGTTTCATTAACTATTGAATGAAAGAGGAAAAAACGAAGAAAATACATAGTTTCAGTTCAAACAATAAAAAGTCAACTAAAAGTACAGCAAGGATTTGCTCTTGTGAACTCTGAAACGCGAAGTCTTATGCTTATCCTTGTTTTGAAGATTATCACACACTATCTCATTTAAGAATTATCTCTGTATATGACACTTACATATATATACAACATCAGTATTTAGATGTGTTTAGCGTGAAAGTTTATACTAATGCTTTTTTCTACTACTTAATGTTTTTTCAGAACCTTGTATACCTTTCTAGAAAAAGAGAAATAATGTTGAAATGTGGAGACAAAAATAAAATTTAATGTATTGTAAAAATTGCCGTCTTTGAATTCGAATTATATATATATATATATATGTATAAGCTAGAAAATAGCAAGATCTATAAGAGCCCAGAATACCATTTATCAAAATTCAAACATATATAGGCGCAATATAGCCACAGATATGCGAGAATATATAATAAAAATTTCTCTACAAGAGAGAGATGAATAAACATGTGATTAAAACTGAAAAGAATTGTCAGCAATGTTGATAATACTGTGCATCCATTCATTATATTTTTTACAAGCTTTTATTTAACTTACACTGTATGTATGTATGTATGTATGTAATTTGTTCGGGTGGAATCTTGCAACTCAACTTTGAAGCTGATATCTTCACCACATTGAGCTGAAATTTTGTATACACGTTTAGTTTGGATGACAATGCATGTTTTGATCATTTATATTCCAATATTGCAGTTAATTAAAAAGATATTAATTAAAAACGTTAAACTAGTTTTGGGCGCCAACTTAGATATATCTGCATTGTGTGTTGTAATTATGTTATTATTACAACAATGACAAAAGTTGGCGTCAAAAATCGGTTTTCAGCCAAACTGGAATTTCATAACGTTGCGCTATTGACTGTATTAATTAACTTTGTCTAAAAAATAATTACATTTCCACAACGTAAAAATAATCTAATTTCTACAATGTATGCAATTTTTTTTACAAATATCTATCTATTTACTTGGATTTAAATCCAAAACAAAACAAAAATAAAGCTGTTTTTCAAGTAGATTGGTACATTAAATACCTTTCTCAACTCTGCCAAGTTAAACTGAGATGGAGTATTGTGGAAATTCTTTAAAAAATTTATCTAACTTTAACCTATGAAACTCAGACAAAAAATAATTACCGAATCGAAAAGATAATTTTTTATATATCTTACCCATCAAAAAGGAATCCACTAGGAAAACAATAAGAAAAAAATATCATCCAGAACTGCAATGTATTTTCAATTAAAAAAATAATTTTATATTAAAATGAATGAGTTTTTTTAAAATGAATTTTCTAATTTTAAGCCTGCAAGTAATTTAAATATACCTCATTTTATCACCAGTAATCTAAACGCACACTACGACATGTGTCCTTAAATTTAATTACAGATAGAATCTGTTAATTTTATTTGAGTTTTTTTTTTGTTTGAAAAATTACGGCAATTTTGTTTCTTTAGATGAGTTAGGCACATTGTAAAACTAGTTCAAGGTTATTGATATCCATAAAATGTGCCAAAAGAGAATAATTTTCAAAATGATTTGAAATGTTTTAAAAATAAGGAGAGAAAAAAATCGAATCTTCGAAGAAAAATTTCGTTAAATTTGGAGTTATTTTACGCAATTAAAAAAATAGATTCTTAAGTAGAAGATATTCAATGTCCAACAAAAAATTATCATTATTTGATAAAACTTCCTTTTTTGATTACAACATGTGTTTTGAATTTTAAGCATTTTATTGATTAATACAAATCTTTAAATGCCTTTTGAAGTTTTTAAATAAATAACTAGATTTTTCTTCGAAGATGTTAGAGAAATATATCCCTTACCTTCAAAACATTTCAATTAAATAATATATTCTTTAAGATTTTTCAAAAAATAGTCAAAATTTTAATTAAACATTGAATAACTTCGTCATTTACGGAGATAATCTCATGAAACCTTTTTTTCGTATGTAGAACAATATTACCCAAGATCTGCAGGAAGATTGAAAATATTGCTTAGAAATTACGGATTTAAAAAGATTGTATTTTTCGTGTAATACCCTTTTTGCGAGAACTGATTCAGCTAAACCAGGGATGGCGAACCAACGTTGAATGAGTTGAACAGGCTGAGAAATCTGTTCAGCGATAACTAAAAAGTAAAAAATAAATTAAAAGTAAGAAAAAACTTTTTTTTTTAAAAACAAGCTTTTATTTAAAAGCGCTAAAAAGAATAAAATAAACTTTTCCTTTAAAACTTTTTTTACTATCAACTTATAACGTCATTACACAATTTATATGATATAAAAGCTTGTCGCGAGATTTACCTGTAAAACAAGTAAAATAAATCACTTGACTGACTGATTTTAATTTTTAAAAATTCAAACTAAGTAAATACGAGTACTTAAATATTGCGACAAGCTTTTATATCATATAAATTGTGTAATGACGTTATAAGTTGATAGTAAAAAAAGTTTTAAAGGAAAAGTTTATTTATTCTTTTTAGCGATTTTAAATAAAAGCTTGTTTTAAAAAAGTTTTTTTTTTACTTTTAATTTATTTATATTTAACTCTGTTATTTTAGTTTTTCATATCTCCTTTTTAAATACTGTTCTCTGGTTATCTTGCAATTACAATTCTTTTCAGTTATAATCATGTTCATTCATCTCTCTCTTGTAGATAAATTTTGATTATATATATATACACTGCTAGCCACCGTAAATGCAACACCCTGAAGGAAGCACGCAAATAACATGAAATTTACAGCTTGCATTAGTGGAGGTGAGATATGCAAATGATTAGAATTTCAGCTCAGACACACATCACGCTCGTCTGTGGCACCACCTCAAAGCGCTATTTAAGGCTTGGAGATTTTGACGATTTCAAGTTCAGCAATTGTGTTTTTCTTATGGTTTTTTTTTCAAAAAACGACCAGTTATGTCTCGTAGAAAACAGCTATCAGCTTTTGATCAAGTATCCGAGTTCGACAGAGGAAGGATAGTGGCCTACCAAGATTGGGGATTAACTTTCAGGGAAATCGGTAGTCGCGCGCGCGCATATTGGACGAAACCAAACAACTGTAATGCGGAAAGATGACCGTTGGATGCAGGAGGGTACGACGGACCGACGTGGTCGATCGCATCCACCTCATTGCACCACTTCACGTGAGGACAGGCAAATTTTGCGCAAGGCAGTGATGGATCATTCAGTCACATCACGAACCATAGCACAGTACATTTAGTCTGAAGCGCATCATTCAGCGTCTGCGCGTATCATTCGACGCCATTTACAGCAGAGTGGTCTGTCTATAAGACATCTATTGCTTGGTCTACACTTGACGCAGAACCACAGACGTTTCCGCCGTCAATGGTGCGATGAAAGAAGGATGTGGGCGGCAGAAAGGAATGAAGTTGTATTTACAGACGAGTCACGCATCTGTCTGCAACACCACGACGGTCGGATTCGAGTCTGGAGACACCGTGGAGAGAGGATGCTGAACAGCTGCGTTATGCACCGCCACACTCGCCCTGCACCGGGTATTATGGTATGGGGTGATATTGGATATCACTCTCGCACTCCTCTAGTACGCATTGCCGGTACTTTAAACAGCCAGTGCTACATCTCCGAGGTATTGGAGCCAGTTGTCCTTCTTTGCCTCCAGGGCTTGGCCACAGCCATATTTGAACAGGATAATGCGCGACCACACGTGGCACGCATTGTCCAAAGGTTCTTCGTCAATCACCAGATTGAATTGCTTCCCTGGCCGGCTCGCTCTCCGGATCTTTCGCCGATAAAAAACATGTGGTCCATGATTGCTCAACGATTGACCCAGATTACATCCCCAGCTGCCACACCAGATCAACCTTGGCGACGCGTGGAAGCTGCTTGGTGTGCTGTACTGCAAGAACACATCCAAAGTCTCTTTGAATCAATTTCGAGGCGTGTGGCAGCAGTGATCTCCACCAATGGCGGCTACTCTGGCTACTGATTCTGGCAGAAACCACACTTTACAAAAGTCTATAAATTTAATCATTTGATACTTGGTCAGCATGTTATCTACAAAATAAATTTTGTTGTGCTATCTGTTGTATTTCTTGGTGTTGTATTTACGGTTGCCAGCAGTGTATATATATAAATTAAAAATTATTTTAACCCCTTCCTGGCTTTTTTTACTTATGGATTAAGGATAAAAAATGTCAATTTTTGTATGTATAATTTTCAAAAATAACAAAATTAGTGAATAAACAAAATAATGGTTTTAACGAAATCTTTAAGAGAAAAATATTTTTAGAATTATATTATTAGCAGGAGAAAAGTAAATCCAACGGTGTTGAAGCTACGTATATCTAAACCTGAAATACGAGGTTTTAGAATTAAAGTACGAAACTTAGGGGAATTTGAGAAACGTATGTTGTACTTAAATTTGTTTAGTCGATCATTTTTCTCGAAAATTGCTAAATGTCCTCGGTTTCAATACTTTTTGTCGAATGTACTGAAATTGTGCATTCAACGTTTAAAAATGTTATATTTAATGGTAATATACACTTCTCAGAAGTTTAAATTTTTTATATGAGGCATATCCAGAAACTAAGTACCTTTTTGAAAGAAAATATAAAAAAATGTTTTTCCAAAACAAAATTTCATCAATGAGAATAGACGGCCGCCCAGTTCAGGGTTCTTCAAAAGCATTGGTACGTTTATCATTGAATTGTTGAAGCCACTTACTCATCCTGCCAGTGCTTCTCAGACTTTATATGTTTGTGACCCAATATTCAATCAAAATTTTCATCGCGCCCCCTCCCCCTTAATTCAATAACAAAATTGTATTGAATTTAATAACACGATACTTTGATACTAAATTTACAGAAAAACTTTAATCTCTTAAGTGCCCCTGGCGTATATAAGCTTCTCGCTCAGCCACAGTCTTAATTGCCCCGGTGACGTATATATACGTCATTCCTAACTACGATCTTTTCTGCGCACTATTATCCACAAAATTATTCCGAAGGATTTGGAATGTAATAACAAGACGTTGATAGTGTTTGCGAAGGATTTACTTATTTCAGAGGATTTGCTTATTTATTCCTCTTTCTCTCCCATCACATACGAGCACTTATTTGGAAAACGTTGGTATTGGGAAGCGAATCGCGTAACTTTTATTCGGAAGTTAAGTTTAAACCATACAAATTAACAAGATATGAGTTAATTTTCGCATATAATTTAATATATGACAAGCCCATGGGGTCCCTGGTAATTATTAAACTTGTTCTTAACTTAGTATTGCTAAATTAATTTTAAAATACATTGTGTTGTACTGATGCATTTATACGTGTATTATATCAGTGTGTAAACACGTATTTTGTTTTTTTATTATGTCAGAATGTATTTTGTTTGTTTATACTTTCAATAAATTAATAACTTTTTAAGACAATCTTCTGTTTTTGTCTTTTCAATTTGCTCGCACCCTCTCCCTCCGCTTAGAGTTATCACGCCCCCAGGGGGGTGCGTCTTACTGTTTGAGAAACGCTTGCACCATCCATTACTAGTTATATTTTCACCATAAATCTCTTCAAGGTGACGATGAATTTCAAATGGCTTAACATTCCATGCGTTCAAAACATGGACTACAGAATACACTTCATAGTCGACAGGATCACCTTAAGCATTTCGGATGCTTACTTAAACATGTCAGCATTTTCAAAAGCATTTTCAATCAGACTCTAATGGCGTCAATGAACAGACAATCAACCAGAGAAACGTTTGCGCAAGGATTGAACTCCGATGCTACAGCTGCGGTTGCAGTAGAACGAAATGGTTCTTAGTTTCCGGACACGCCTCGTATAAATTTCCACTTTTATAAACATTTCAGATTTAAAGAGATTAACTTTTTTAAGAATGAAACAATTTTCTTAAAGTATGCGACTATTGCGACAACTTTTTAAAAAAAAGAAATGGAGGTATGGGGATTGTTTTGTGGTTTTTAGATTTGTTTAATACATTTTAAGAATTTTTTGCTAAAATTAAGAAGAGAAAAAGAAATTATTATTACTAAAATGGGAAAAAAGTTAAAAATTTATAAAAAAACAGCATCAATCGTGGTTCCGTATATTGTTTTTCCTTCTCTAGAATCAGTATTCATTGTCAAATTCAGTGTCCGTTTCAAGAATTCAATGAGTGGCTTTTCTTCTTCTGGAGCAAAATTAACATTAAAGTCTCCAGTTAAGATAATCGGCTTTTAATCATCATCGGATCCAAAGATTGCAGCAGTCTCTGATGTGTACAGCACTAAAACTTTACGGATAAAGATGATAAAAGCTGAGACAGAACTACCTGGTGATGTATAGACTTTCGCCTGGAATTGCTGCTAGTTTTGCTTTTTTTTCTTTCACGAAACTCTTTTCCTCTTTTTGCATTTGTTCTAAGCTATCTGACCAGAATTAATTTTGATTCAATGGAAATAAAAATTAATAATATAAACTTAATGCATCACTAACAAAAGTCACAGTGTTTGCTTACAAGAGTAGCGATTCTGGCGCAAACGTTTGTGACATATACACAATGCCCCAGACACTCCCGAAACGGGAAGAGCCATATAATGATAATATTTTGGGTGCGTTTATTCTTTGAAAATGGCACGTTTTTATTACATAAAAACTACGAAAATACGCCACGCGAGTTCGTTATGAGAGTAGCAAGGGTACCCACTTATGGCACCAATACCTAAGCGCCTTTCGTCCATAGCAGCAAGCTATACTTTTGATGCACAATTCCCTCTTAGCAATCGTCCAACTTTTTCACGGATATGACGAAGGTCACGTGGTGTACCCCCCTGCTTTCTTTTCCTCCCGCTCGCTATCTCCTCACCATGGCGACGTTTCGAGGGGATGGGGGAATCACTACTTCCGTTCGCTTTTTCACTGTTACACAAAACTGGGTAAATTTTCCATTCACTCCCGTCCGCAAACAAGTTTCACTTCAAAAATAACATAAACGGGGCCCAATCTGTACCAAAAGTTTATGAACAAATTTAAAATTTTTCAATCCTGAGATGAGTTGCTATGTTATTCATTTATGAACTAATCTTCAGGATAAGAGATATTTTAATTTTTACAAAAACTAGAGCACTTTATCTTATAAGAAATTGTATATCTTATATGTTATTGTTTGAAAAAAATTGCTTAAAATAAGAGTGATTTTATTAACATAAGGGACTGTAAATTTTGTAATCAAACAGTGATTGATAAATTTGAAGGTTAAAACACTTCTACTATTATTTACAGCACATACACAAAAAAATTCAAAAAATGCATTAATTTTCAAAAATTTTTAAGCAATCGCTGTCCACACACAATTGAGCTTTAAAAAAAAACAAAAACACATTTCGAGTAAAACGCGTTTTAACGTTAGACATCTTGTTTACATTAATAGCATCTGCTTTAACTAAAATATTTATAATTTTTGTTCTAGTGAACGGAAAATAATAAACTTGGGTTTTTTTTATAAAGCTAATAATATAGCCTATAAAATAAAATCATATAAAAGTTTGTCAATTTTTGGCAAAATTCACAATTTTAGGGTAGTCGGATACCTTAAGTAAAGACTCAACTATTTTCCAAATTTAAACTCACCTTCTTAGCTACTAAGGTAGGAAACATTTTTTAAATTATCTGTGAGGGAATGAATATTAAGGGGACATGGTACGATTTAAGCAAAAATTTTTAATTTAAGGATTTTCAGAATTTTTTTAGTTGACTCCTATGTGTGTATACTATATAAAACAGATTTTGTGCTCAAAATTTAATAAAAAGCTAGCCAATTAAATTTTTAAGGAAAAAACTTAAAATTTGTGAAGTGATTTTAAAATGCTACTTCTACAAAAATTTACATACACGCATGAAATTTAATTTACAAGTACGTCAAACTATGCGTAACAAAAGTTGGTTTGGGTTTTGCGATAACCTGATTGGTATTCATACAATTCTTCTTTTTATGAATGCTTTTTGAAAATTCCTTAAAAAATGTACAAATTCTGAGTTAAATTATTTTTAAAAAATAAGTATTGCTTTAATTCAAAAATGCATACCAACTTTTGTTACATTTATTATTAGCAATAGGTAAAAAAAAATCAAAGCATTCGGCACAATAGAAAAAAAAACTTAGCATTTTAAATGAAGACAAACTAGTTATTTTATCTTTCTCCGAGATAAGTAAGTTAAAAGTTTTGATTTGCCAGGATGTGAATAAAATCGAACGCAAAAGCTATCATAATTCTGTGCTTTTTAAGTTTAGAGCTTTCAAATTTTGTCAGGCTATAAAAAAGTATATAAAAATAATTTAAACTAAAAAATTAACTTTGATTTTTTTGACCGATTTTTATCAATTGAATCATATTGTGTCCCAATATCACACTATTCAGCTACTTAAGGACTTTTGGTGACGGACTTCGTAATTGTGATCAATGGTCAAGTGACGAGGACGACACTTCAGCTGGCACTCCCTCTCCTAAGAAAATGGAAAGTAATAGGAAACCACGATCCTGAAAGTGAATGATACATACTACTTATTTTTCAGGAATATCGGTTTTCAAGAAATTAATCATATGATTTTTTTTATTTAGCGGAAAACGAGAAATATATTGTTTGCCTAAATTATTCACTTTTCTCAGAACCATTCCTGAAACTAATGGTATTTAAATACTAAAGAAAAACTTTGGAGAAAGAATTCTCTATTTCGCGAATTGAAAAAATAATCAAGCAAAAATCTAGAACTCTCAAATTGAAAGAACTGGATACATTGTAGCTGCAATTAATTTTCTTGGAACGCAAAAATTCCTTTGTTCTTACTTTTCTGGGAGTCGTTGTCATTTCCTATGTTTATTTAAACCAAAAGGTTTTTTTTTAAAATTCCAATGTCATTTTGAAAGATATTCCGGTGAGCATCTAATCACAATGCTATTATATTTCTAGTGACTTTTTTGTGCTAGTGGTAGTGTTAGCGTTTTTTTTTTTTTTTACCTTAAGAAAGTGTTAAGCCAGCTATTCAAACACAAGCTCTTTGTTCAATGAGAGAAGAAATGAGCTAAATATGTGTTTCCTAATGCTACAGATATATAAATCTATACTTATATATATTATTGACTTTAAAACAGTACATAGTTATGGTTGTAGAAAATAGTTATTAACATATAATTGAGCCGCCCATCCGGTATAGTGGTCAGTGAAGCTGACTGCGGTGCTAATGGGTTCGATCCGAGAAGTATGGATGTTTGTTTTTCTTTTTTTGTTTTTTTTTTTTATATTGCGTGTGCACGGTTAAAAAACATATAATTGATTTATTAATATATATAATCCACAAATGATTATACACAAATATTTATAATCCTAAGCATAACTAGATAGAATAGTATAAGAAATATTAGCCACAGTAGTATAATAGCAAATTCTTGGCCTTTGGAACCAAGAACGCAGGTTTAAGCAATGCGTGACGGATCTATCCGCGTCCTTCCTTTAATCCTCTTAGGAAATCTTTAGTATATCAATTAGAGTTTACTCTCAACTAACCCTCTGAAGAGGCAAATGGGATTATGTAGATTTGGTTGGATATATATAGTCTAGGGGGGGGGTTTCAAGCTAGTGATATGTTGAGATATAGAGAATGCGAGTAGAAGGATAGATTGCCATCGATCAGGTTTTTTTTTTCTATTTTTAGTACGTTTCAGATATTAGACAGCGGCAAAAACTAAAGTGACGATTAGTCGTATAGTTAAATTATAGCTCAGGTAGTTAGGGCAGTGTATTTGATCTTGATACAAGAGGATCGTTATTTGAAGTCTTCTCATAATTAGTGTATCTCGTTATTTACCCTCATATTGCTCAGATTGGGAACATCTCCTCTAGTTTGAATTTATAGAATTCTGTCTGTTGGTAATTTGTGTGTTCAATAAATAGTTTTAAAAGTAATATGGCTAGTCATCCTGCCCTTCCTCCCACACCTCTAGGCGGGACTGAGAGACGATCTCAGCCCTTATAAATATTTTATGGCCAACGAACTTCTTTCACCTGTAATTTGCCTAAACTACTGGGCCTACCTATATATATATATAATATAGATATATCATGACTATCTTCGAAAACAAAGTCGAACTAGATTCTAGAAATTCAATTGCAGGGTGCATCTACCAGATGCTGAGTAACTTTGGTCAAAATAAGACTAGACGTCTTTCAAGAAAATAATTCATTTATTCTACTGAGGACGGCACATTATGATACATAAAAATCTAACGTTCGGCTTCCGCCGAGAGCACAACCAGTTCTGAATCTATTCGTCAGCTCGCAGACTGACGTCACAAACAACGCCGCCTAACGGCACTTTTATTTCGCTTCAGTTTACAACCACTATATAGTTATCTAGTTATCTTAGGTTTATAACTATTTTGTGTATACTTTTGAATTATATATATATATATATATATATATATATATATATGTGTGTGTATATATATATACACTATCTACCAGTAAGTATTTGGAGATCCATGTAAATGAGTATATCTACGGTTCTGATTTAAGTTATACTCCTTTTGTACTGTCTCTGAAATATCATGTTGGAAACAGAAATGTCATTTAATGTACACATTAATTCCTTTTTAACATTTAATCACTTAATTAATACTTAATCAAATTTTTGTAGCAGTATCTCTTCGATTAAAAGGTATTTTTTTAAATAGAAGAAATATCGAAAAAAACCCCACTGTTATGATAAGATTGATATCAAAACATATAAAACCTATTGTTAGCATATTTTCCCTAAACTTCGATATTTTATAATTTATTACTTCCATCAGATGTCGAGATTTGCTTTGATGTTGTTGTTACAAATCCTCTTGGAGAAGGAAAACCTACCCCAAGTCCATCTGATCTTTCTGCATAAGAATGTCACAAACCTGATCTTGATCTCCAAATAACTGTCCCAGGGAAATGCCCCATCCGCCCAGAAGATGAGCAGGAGCAGCAGGGAGAGAGCAGAGACAGGTAAAGAAAGACTTTATCCCCTGCACAACTGTCATACCACGCAGGTGACTGCTTCTAAAGCACGCCAAGGCCGTATGAAGAGCCCTGCATCTCCTGTACTGTAGAGATAGGACAGGACTCTTAGCTGCGTACCAGTGGTGCGCAAGAGGGTTTCGCCACATCAGATTCATTTTAGCTTTGTGGAGGGAATGAATTTCAGAATGACTCAAGACAGAGGAACTGGGGTTGGGGAGATCACAACCCCTACCTGCTAGCTCATCAGCTGCCTCGTTCCCAGCCACATGCGATGGTATCCACTGGAGAAACACTTGTTTCCTCTGATTTGCTCTAAATATGTAATTAATCAGATATATTTACATTTCTTAAAATGAGTTACTAACCAGTGATTGTAAGCACTATTTATGCTTTACTTCCTGAAAACTAATATTTGTGTGTGTGTGTGTATTTAATCTCCCCTGAATATAAAAGAAAAACTATACTTTTAAAAATGTTTTGCAATAGATCTTATTAACCCTTTTCTGGAATTTTGTGAATCTTTTCACAACTTAAGTCATACACCCACTTAAAATCAATTATATTTTTTAAAAAAGAAATTTTCAATGGAGAACTTGAGTTATATAAAACTTTTGTTGAGTTGGTTCAAACTTATGACGTATAAAGGATACTTATGTACACTGTCCTCCAAAAGTTAAGGAACAACCGGTTTTTTGCGCCTTATTTGTAAATGAATGAATGTAGAAACACCAAATTTGGATGACATGTGCACAAAACAGTTATGTATTGACTACAAGATAGAAGCTTACATAATAAGAATTCAAAAATGATTTACAACAAAAAAAGGCAATCTCGCTGGAAAAGTCCATTCTTGGAAAAAATAATAATCACAGTTTTATGTGATAAAATGTCATAGAAACATAACAAAAATGGGTTTTAATAAGGGATATGCCCACCCCTAGCATGAATGCATTGGTGGCATCGAATTTCCATGCTGTCAATTAAGTTGTAGGTTACCGAAATCGGAAGCGAAGATCAGACACGGAATAAGCTTTGTTCCAGCTCTCCTGAAGACCTTGGAGGAGGACTTAAAACAGAACCTGTCTACCAAGATAGTCTCAAAGATGCTCTATGGGATTTAAGTCTGGAGATCGAGCTGGCCATTCCATTCGCTCCAAACCAAGACCCTCAAGGTATTCCTCAACAATTACAGCTCGGATAGGCTGAGTATTATCATCCATCAGAATGAAGTCATTGCCAATTGCACTGGCATACGGGCGGACATATGGATCAAGGATCTCATCCCGATATCTCCCACCACTCAGAGCTCCTCCCTGAAACACATGTAGGTCAGTGTGACCACCGAGTGAGATCCCTGCCCAAACCATTATTCCATCACCTCGGTAATTGTGTCTTTCAACAGTGTTGGATTGATTATATCTGGTGCTTCGTTCCCTCCAGTGAGCAGACGTCTTGAATCGCTCTCCAGTGTGAATCTGGACTCGTCAGAAAAGAGTACAGAAGCCCATCGCTGTCTGGTCCAAGAAACGTGCTCTCTTACCCAAGATAAGCGGGCCCTTCTTTATCATCTATTGAGAGGTACACACACAACTGGTAGCCTTGCATAGAGACCTGAATTGTGAAGACGCCTTCGCACCGTACTAGCGGATATTCTTCCCCCTGATGCTACAGAGTGGTCTACAACAAGTTGTGGCACAGAAATCCTTCTTCTCTTTCGGACCGAAAGTGCGATAAAACGGTCTCCTGCAGGTGTTTCGGCCTGATACATGTCTTCTGGACACAGAGGATTTGGTTTGATATTGATTCCAGAGCGAAGGTGGACCACACTACGAGACACATTAAGATGCTTAGCAACGGCATCCTGTAACAACCCCATTTCCATCTATGCGACCACCCTCCATCTTAACGAATTGGGCAAACGGCTTCTATCAGACATTGCGAGACCCCACTGCATATTGTCAAGAAATCTGCTAACTACAGTTGTAAATCAACAAAAGTTACACGCGCAATTACGAAAGCCTGATATATGCACAGTTTTCTCTCACTGTTCTTACCTATTAAAAAATGTGGTAGCTATTGTTTTTGCATAAATTTGTATAAAGTGCGTTTTTATCATTTATATAAACTATAGATTTTATTGTTACTGTCATTTTTTTCCCACGGTGACCTTCGAAAAACCTGTTGTTTCTTAACTTTTGGAGGCCAGTGTATTATACCGAAGTCCAGTTTGTCAAATGAAAACAAATCGCCAAATTTCATGTTATGCTCCCAATTGCGGGAAGTTATTCACATGCGCTTACAAACACTTAACCTTGTTCATGGCAGCACTTGGCAACGCTTTGTGATTTGACGATATTATTTGATTTGATGAAACTGATGATGGTATTAGTGTATAACCCTTTAAGACCTGAAATATTTTTTTCTTTAAATATAAAGTTCTCCTGTTTGTTAACACTATAATGACCTCATAGACACTGGAAAAATAATACAAAATATTTTGTTCCCCCACTGGAACGTAGATGGTATCCACATGATCGTGTGGGTTGGGCTTCACTTGTGAAAGCGCCACCTGTGAAAATTTACGAGTTATGCATTTTTTAGCACTAAGCTGAAGAATTATAGAACAATATATCACACTTCCGTTAAAATTATTCAGACAGAAAAAACTCACATGGCAAGGATTAAGCTTTATAGCCACAGTGACTCAAATAACGCCCAAATCGCACGATCGTGCCGTTAACGAAATCCTGAGCCCTATAAGCAACATTAATATAGTAATATTAATATAAATGTTTTTGCAATTTTGCAATTATTTAAACATTAAGACAAAAACGTGTATCTAAGCAATTAGAAATATATTGATACTTACCTTTTTACGACAGATAAAAAGAAGACGTGTTTTCGTTGTTTTTGTAAACAAAGCTAGATTTGCCAGTTGAAAGTAAAACATGGATTACAATTGTTGTCTCTTGAAATAAAAGTGATACTTTACACAAGAGATTCTCAAAGTGGTCTATATAGACCCCCAATGGTCTACGACGACCTACATTATAACTTTTGTATCACTTATACGTGAGTATAAGTTATTCAAAATAAGCTGCATATTAAACTTGCATCTCTAGCAACGTTTGTTTAAAGTCTACAAATTTTAATTAAAATTTTGTTTCGAAAAGAAATACTGAATACTGTTTGATTATAATATGTATTTTGTTTATTGGTTGAACCTTTGACGCCATTGAAAATAACAGCCTTGTATCACCATGCAATATTGATTACAGCAGTATTAGACATTTTATTTTTATTCCCCCCTTCCACATAAATTTTTCCAAAATAAAAAAAAGCCATTACTTACAACTTTAAGATAGGCGAATTTTTTTTTTTATGTTTCATTTCATTCTATTTCATAATTTTTATAACTTTAGATTAAACTTTGATACAAATATTTCTTTCTAATCTTTTATTTGCATGATGGTTGTTGAAGTTCTAGGAGAATACAGCACACTCGATATTTGTTGTCTATCTTTTTTCAATTCCTACTATTATACTTCACTCTCTCCTTATATATATATATATATATATATATATATATATATATATATTTCAGTGGTGCACACAAGGAGGGGAGAGCCCGGGTCCATACCCCTCCCCCTCATAGCCCTTGAATTTTTTTTGATTTATTATAATCTTATGCATATAGCACGTTAGGTTTAATTAAGTTTTTTTTATCAATGACTAATTCTATTAATTAGAGCTAATTATTTATTCAATAATTAATTTTTTACTGTTTTTTGTTCTCGAAAATGGACATATTCAAAATAAAATGTTGGGCGTTGTATTGGAGCCTGATGCGAGAACGCTGGACTTACGACCCTGCCCCCTTGAAAGATTCCTGTGCGTTAGACTGATAAATAAAATATATATATATCTTGTTAAAATTTCAAATCGTTGAGATAAAATACTTTTTGTTCATCCACTAAAGTTAAAATACAAATTTTAAAACTTGTAGTGGATGATACTTGATGTTAAACAGTTTTTCCAATATTAATTTATAAATTAAATTTTATTTCTTAAAATTTATTCTGCGTTATATCTGACGAAGTTAGAAGTAGCACCAACAGAGGCCTCCAGTAAGTTTTTCTAATGATATATTTTTCTTAGCTTCAAATTTGTAGTGGATGTCAAACTTGTAGTAGATGACACTTAATGTTCATATAGGTTTTTCAAATATTAATTCGTTAATGAAATTTAATTAACTAAAATAAAATTTTTCTTTGTTGACCTAAGTAGAAATTAACTTAATTTTCTTAATATTATTTGTTTTCACTGCTTTCTATTCATTTAAATATATATTATGATTGAAATTTCTAGAATCGCTAAGATATAATTGGGAAATATAGTAATATAATTGAATGTCATTTTCTTCCTGCATAAACATTTATACATATTTGAACTTTAGAAATCCCAATTCCAGTAAAAAAAATATGCTTGGAAGACACATTAAATAGACAAATATATCAAGATGTTGTTAATAGCTAGATAATTATGATATATTTCAACAGCATTTCCCTGTAATGTTATAAAATGTGATTATACTAACTATTATATAATAGTTAGTATACAATCAGATTAATAATGTAGATCAAATAAATTATCATTGAAAGACCATATCATAATATATTGCGTATAACGTAATAATGTGAGTATCTGTTTGATAATATATAATAATAATGTACATATAATGAAAGCAGTATATATCTAAATCATACAATACTACGTATGTGTGGTTCCGTTCAAATTTTGCCAAACCAAACTGCATAAATTTCACAAATAATTATTATACAAACACAGCCACGGTAAAGCAGAATCGAATAGCTAGATCCCTAACGAAGAACAACTTTCAGAACAATTACTGCAAAGTTTCCCGTGATACTTGTGTAGATCTAAGAAATATAAAAAATGGAATAGTACATAACTTCTTGGGGACAGAAAAAAGTTGTCCGTTGGTTTAAATTCCGTGGGAAGCATTATTGGGTAGATTTGCATTGAAATAGGAGCTCTACTTGTAAACGAGATTCTAAGGCTACGTTTTGTTTATATTTAATATTTGCATGATTTAATGCCTAGGAAAAAAATGGCAACAATTTACATGCTTCAAGCATAACCATAGAAATTTCTTCTCCTTCTACCCAAACTGATAAATAAATCCTCAAAATTAACTTATCGTATAATTCGACGAATAACGCGCACTTTTAACGCAAAAAATAATTAAATTTACGGGAGTGCATTATACCCCGGTCATAATAATGATAGTGTTAAACATAAAGAAAAGACGAGTATTAAATAAATTTCTTAACACACTTTTTGCAAAAAAATAAAAGCATCATGAAATAAGTGGTTGTTTTGAATGAAATTAAATTTTTGTACAGCTTATACACAGAAAATAAAATGATGAAAAAAATCAAGACTATAGGTCCCACCCACGACTCCCGATTACAGCTTGAATGTTAAAATCAGTAGTTGGTGGAACCCCCCTTGGCAGCGATACATGCTTGTATATGTATAGCTAAAGTGATAGAGGTTCCTAACGTCATCTTAAGGTACATTCTGTCAGGCATTCACCAGTTGTTGCTCCATATCTGTAATATTTTGGAGACACCCGTATCTGCCGTCCTACCATGTTTCAGACGTGCTCGATTGGTGAAAGATCTGGTGACCTTGCTGGCCAAAGAAGTGTATTAATGGCGCGAAACCAGTCAAAATATATGCAAGTGGTAGGGGACTTGGCATTATCTCGTTGTAAGTTGACCCCTTCCCCCCAGATTACGGCCATGAAAGGTAATACAACCAGCAGGATGGTATCGACATATCATTGAGCTGTTAAAGATGTATGGAGGATGACTAGATATGATCTGCGGTCGTGTGAGATAGCATCCCACACCGCCACACCAGGAGTTATGGTTGTATGCCTTTGTAAAACAAAGCTGATTGAGACCGTTGGACCCTACCTCTCCAGACACGCAGACGATGGTCATCTGCTTCAAGAGTAAAGCAAGATTCCTTGCTGAACACTATGCGATGCCAGTCCCTTGGAAACAATGATGATTGGTTGCGATACCACTCCAGAGGATGGGTTGGGGTCAAATGCAGAAGTCTTAAAGGCCTCTATGAGCGTAACCCTGCCAGGCGTCATGAAATGGTAGAAGGCACCAAGGGGAGGTGGTATGGAAGAGGCTGTAGTATGTGTTAAATAGTAGACAATGAAACCTTTGTAATTGCCAGTAGTCGTTGTAGGGCCTGTCGAAAAAGCATCTGATCTTGCCTCGCATTTGTGAATCTTGGCCTTCCAGAGTTTTCGTTTCTTCGATAAGTTCCTTGCAGCAACCATTGCTTCCAGCACCTTTGCACGGCTGTGTCTGTACGTCGGAGGTGACGACCAGTTGCTTGGTATGATTACGCAGCTCCACGCAGTCTGACACTGAAACCATGTTCAAAGTCCTTCAGTTGCTCATAAGGTATTCGTAAACGTCGTTGTGGCACCATTCGTTCTTCCTCTAGGGAATCACAACGGCTAAAACGAAAAAAAAATTTCACTTCTATTATCGGTTTTGTACTTTGAATTGATCAGCAGAAAATGCGCGCTGTGAACACAATTTATGTTCATTGGCCTTAAAAATTTAATCATTTGCGTAATCGATCTAGTAATTCCTGCGTATGAAATTTCATCGCAATGGAACAACTCCTTGGTGCTTCGATTTTTTTTGCAAAAGAGTGTATATCTGCACAGTTTGTTTAAAAGAAATGATATACCTTATGAACTTTCATTTTGGAGAGCGTAAAAAAGTTCTTTATATTCGTTCTTCAGTTATATCTACAGATACATCACCAATTTCTGCTTCATCTTTCCACCGTGACTTTGACTCTGACCTTTAAATAAATAATCATCTTTCGTTACATCTAGATTGCTAAATATGTTGCATTTTTTAAGCGACTTTTGAATTTTGTCAGACTTATTTTAATTCCAAGGCATTTATTAGTCATTCTATTACTATAACTAGACTTCAAAGGATGAGAGCATTTCACACGTAAACATTTCAGGTTTCTACGTTAAAAAAAAGGATGCGTACTATATGGCGAAAATGCCTAAAAATTAAAAATTACATTTTGAAGTTGTAGGTGAGTGTTATAAACTGGGATATTCGGTACCTATTGTTTTGCATTGCATTATTCGGAAAGTGTAATTTCGTTTTTAACTACAGAGAATTTACTTGCATTTTTTTGCACCGAATATCACACTTAAGCCACATAATCATTATATGTAGCGATTGCAATACCGATATACCGGGATACTGATTACTGGTATAATGAGCCATTTGTAAAATTTTGCAATACCGGTATTTACAAGTTTAGGTATAATTTCTTTCGATATTTACTAGAAATTTTTAAAATTGTCTTCACTATATGTTCAGGGATCGCCAACATAACAAAATAGCATACGTTTTTTTGTCTCCATAATGGGTGAAATTAAATAGAATGTGAATATCCAGTTGCATTTTATAATCAAGAGAAGTGATAAAGTACACTATCTGGCCAAAAGTATCCGGACACCCCTTCAAAAAGTGGTTCTGGCGAGTGGTGCAATTTGATATGTAATTGAAAGCTATAAAAGTGTTGGTAGTGGTTTGTCAGATTGTATTTATGCGTTTGTGAGGCAATGAGTAAGTCAAAGGAGCTTAGTGAGTTTGATCGCGGCAGTATAGTGGGATGCCACCTTTGTGGAAAATCAGTTCGTGAGATTCTGGACATTCTACAGAAGCCTAAATCTACTGTGAGTGATGTAATTGTGAAGTGGAAACGTCGAAGCAGTGAAACGGCAGAAAAACGAACCGGTAGGCCGAAAATACTTGGTCAACGCAGCGGCAAAACTCTGAAAGGGTAGTAAAACAAAATAGAAAGTCCTCGTTTGTGGAAATTTCTCAGGAGTTCCAAAATTCATCAGGAATTAGTGTTAGCAGCAGGACTGTCCATCGAGAAATAAAAAACTTGGGATTCCATGGTCGTGCAGCTTCTCACAAGCCAAACATCACTCCACAGAATACGAAGCATCGATTGCAATGGTGTAAAGCTCACCGTCATTGGACTGTGGGCATGTGGAAAACTGTTCTTTCGAGTAATGAATCTCGCTTTACAGTCTGGCAGTCGGATGGACGCGTCTGGATTTTGTGGATGCCCGGGAAACGTTTCTTTAGTGACTGCATTGTGCCGACTGTTAAGTTTGGTGGTGGAAGCATAATGGTGTGGGGGTGTTTCTCGTGGTTTGACCTGTGTTCGTTAGTTCCTGGGATTGGAAATATGAAATCTGAGATGTATGGGGACATTCTGGACAATGCTGCACTCCCAACTCTATGGCAATATTTCGGGGGAAGGCCCATTTCTCTTCCAGCAGGATAACTGCTCCATTCACACATCGAGGCTTTCACAAACGTGGTTTGACGAAATGGGTGTTCAAAAACTGGACTGGCCTTCTCAGAGCCCCGATCTAAATCCCATAGAACACCTTTGGGAAGAATTAGAGCGCAGATTACGTAGCCAGCCAAATCGACCATCCTCACTGCAAGTACTCACTTCAACTCTGATGGACGCCTGGAAGGCAATTCCTATGGTCACCTATCAAAAATTGGTGGAAAGTCTTCCCAAACTTGTGCAGGCTGTCATCCATGCAAAAAGGGGACAAAGATCATATTAATATGTGCCTCAGGATGCTTTAAGTCCATAACACTGGGTGTTCGTACACTTTTGGCCAGATAGTGTATGTGAATTATCCAAGGAGGTGGGCCAAAACTATTCTATTGCTCCAGGCTTAATGACAGTACAATCGATGTATTATGCTTAAGATAACATTTCAAAAATTTGTAAAAATACTACAGACTGAATAGTGATATTTATACATTTTTGTGGGGTGTAAATAAATAAGATGTTCCTTTACTTTTTTGTGATTCTTTATATACTGTTATTAATTTATAAGTTAAAAATTATTTTTTTTGTGGTAATAAATTTTGCGATGGTAATTAACATTCACTGTCTAAAAAAACTGGCAAATATAAAACAAAGAAACACCTGTGTTTTTTCTTATTCTTAAATTTATACTATTGGGGTATTAAAACCGGTATCACGGTACGAAGATCTTAAAAATACCGAATACCGGTATTGAACTCTTGGTCCGATATTGAAATCCATAATTATATGTTTTGAGAGCTGATATAGCAAGGCTTGTGAGTGAAAAGTCCAATTGATTCTATGCAGTAGATTTTGGTTGGTACCCTTTTAAATATGGAGAGCAAAAAGCAGCATTTTCGTCATATTTTCCTTTTTTACATAAAAGGTGAAACTGATGTTCCAGCTAGAAAGAAATTAACCGATGCGTATGGAGAAGATGTGTTGACAATACGCCAGGGCCTGAACTGGTTTGTAAAATTTCAATCAGGCAATTTTGATGTCGAAGATGCAGCACGTTCTGGAAGGCTTGTTGAAGCTGATAAAGACATTAATTCTAAGTTTCTCAAACTGTGGGGTCTGCCCTCCTAGAGGGGTGTCATAACCCTACGAGAGGGGCGCGAGCATTTTGAAAAGTCAAAAACAAAAGAATATTTTAAAAAATTATTAATTTACTAAAAGTAAACAAACACAATACATTCTGAGATAAAGAAAAATAAAATACACATTTACACTGATATAATACACTTATAAATATATCAGTACTGTGCGCAATGTATTTTAATTAAACAATAATAAGTGAAAAACAAGTTTAATAATTACTAGTGACTCCACGGGCTTATCATATATAATTTTATATACAAAAATTAACAATTATCTTGATAATTTGAATGGTTTATAATTAATCCCTAAATGCCAATTAAAAGTTACGTGACTCGCTTCCCAATGCCACTGTTTAATACGTAGGGAGCGCGTGTGGTGTATTGGGTGGGAGTAGAAAAGGAATAAACAAGCAAATCCTCTGAAATATGTAAATACTTTATCTAACACACACACACAAACACTGTCAAGGTCATTTTATTGCATTCCAAAGCCTTCGCAATAATTTTATGGATAGCAGTGCATAGAAAAGATCGTATTTCGAAAAAAACGTATATATACGTCCGGGGCAATGAACGATTTGTCTGAGTGAGACGTGTATACTCACCGGTGGCGCTTAAGGGGTTAAAGTCGTATAGTATTATTGAATTCAATGCATTGTTTTTGTTTGGAGGGGGGGGGCGTGATGAAAATTATGATTGAATGTTGGGTCGCAAATATTGAAAGTTTGAGAAGCATTGCATTAAATGGTGCAAACTGGGGAATAACATCACGTGAGTTCGGTAAGAGGTTAAATTTATCAAATTCAACTGTTTATGATCACTTGAAAGGCCTGAGTTTAACTTCGAAGCTCGATATATAGGTTCCCCAAGTTCTAACATAGAGAAATTTGCGCCATCGCGATGACGTCTGTAACTTTCTTCTCAACCGTTTCGAAAATTATCCGTTTTTGAAGCTTATCATTACTGGGGACATGAGAAATCGGTTGTATGTAACAATACCAAACGTAAGAGATCATGGTGCAAAGAAGATGAACCGGCTCAAAGCATTTCCTATGCCAATATCTATAAAAAAAAATGTGATGATGTCTGTTTGGTGGGATTTAAAGGAATCGTTTTTTTAGCTTTTACCGGATAACACAGCAATCAATTCGGTGGTGTACTGTCCTCCACTAAACAAACTGAATGATATACTTCAACAGAAAAGGCCAGCACTAATCAACCAAAAAGGTGTAGTGTTCCACCAAGACCTTATACAAGTTTGATCACTCGCCAAAAGTTTTTACAGCTTGAAGGGAATACAGTGTCACCCTAACCATGTTCTCCTGATGTGGCACCTTCGGATTATTATTTGTTGCAATCCCTGCAAAACTTTTCGGACTGTAAAACCTTCACTTCAAATGAGAAGGTCAAAAACCACATCGATCAGTTTTTTGCAATCAAAGACCAAAACTTTTATGAGCGTGGAATCATGCTACTGCCAGAAAGATGGCAAAAGGTATTGGACCAGAATGACCAATATATAATTTAATAAAATACTTGTTCATTATACGAAATTGTCCTTCACCCCCCGCAAATTAATTCCGAACAACGCAATATAAACAAATACAAACAAAATTTTTTTTCAATAAAATCTATTTTTATATTCTCTTTACAGATTATGTTTAAAAATCATTTAAATAAAATGGATTGCTCAATCAACCACTCGCCAATCTGGTGACTCGTGCTATTGTTGCCATAATCTTACTTATAATAGGAGAAGTCCCCTCAGGGGGGTTAACCTTCTTTAGGTGAGTACGGGTGTCACAATCTCGAGGTGCCCTAGTGATCTTTTCCTTTTCCCACGGGGTTTACTGTCTTTGGTAAACACGGGCTTAACGAACCCGGGGTACCCTAGTGATTCTTCTCTATTTTCGACCCTCTTTCTTGTCATTCAATTCATTCTTTCTTTCTATCTTTCCGTCTAGACCACAGATATTAAAACAAATGTTTGGCGCAGTACAAAAAATCACTCACTCATAATAGAAGTACACTTTCTCTGTAAAACTAAATTTTCCATTAGGAGAGCAGCCCTGCAGGGAAAACATCTTGTGCTGTTTCAGTATAAACTTACAAACACACATAGACAGAAAATACTTTACTTGAAAATTCTTTAGATTTGTGTTGAGATTTGTCTTTCAGATATTTACTAAATGACTTTATTATCAGGATTGTGAATTTATTTGCATAGTTCTAGACGACAAATAATTGCACTCGCTTAGATGTAAAATCAACAACAAGGTACACGCCTAAGGCTTATACTGGGCAAAGCGTTCTTAATTCAAGATCTCAAATTTCGAAACGATGAGTTTTCAGAACGTCCTTTAACTGCATGTTTTCCTAGTATTTACACGCTGATAGGTCGAATCTGGAAAATTCACTACATTGCGTTTATCTCACCACAAATTTTGAGAGCGCAGGATCTACAGTTAAAGTAAATGTTACAATTATTTATTTTTTTACTAAGCGAGTATATACACTCTAGAACAAATAAAAACGACGCATCAAGAACGAGTTGTCCGATAGAGACAAAAAATGGTGGGTAGAAAGATTATTTAGAGAATAGAAATTGATAAAAATTTCAAGTTGGGGTACTATTTCATGGGGAAATTTTTCATCTATTTTACAAGAAACTTTCTAGTGACAATAGGGTTAAGTTATCCGACTATATTTGCGACAAATATTTTTTAAAAAAATGGAAAAATGGGGAATTTTGTTTTTAGATTTGTTTAGTGCATTTTAAGAAAAATAAGCTAAAATTAAGAGCAGAAAAGGAATTTTTATTACTAAAATGGTAAAAAATAGGTAAAATTTACAAAAAATAACGTAAATGGGGCCCATTCTGTACCAAAAGTTTATAAATAAATTTTCAGTTTTTCTATTCTAATGTGCTGCTGTGTGTGTCATTCATTTTTAAAATAACCTTCAAGATAAGAGATATTTTAATTTTTACAAAAACTACAGCATTTTATCTTAACTATTATATGAAATTGATTACAAAAACAGTGATTATATTAACATAAGGAACTGTAAATTTTGTAATAAAACAGTGATTGATAAATCTGAAGGTTAAAACAATTCTACTATTATACAGAACATACACAAAACATTTCACATTTAATTATTTTCAAAACTTTTTGAGCAATCGCTGTCGCCGTGTGAGCATTTTCAAAACATAACATTTTGAGTAAAACGCGTTTTAAAGTCTGACATCTTGCTTAAAGTAATGGCATCCGCTTTTACTAAAACACTTGTAGTGTTTGTTCTAGTGAACGGAAAGTAATAAACTTGGTATCTTTATAAAACTAATAAAATGGCCCCTAAAATAAAAAAAATTGTCAATTTTTGGCAAAATTAACAATTTTAGGATAGTATACCTTGAAGCTTCAAACAACTCTCATTTCTGTGAAATATCATAGCCAATTTTGGGCCGTAGGTTCGCTATCGGATCTAGCTTCGGAAACTGCCTTGAATAGTTCATCCTCATCACAATATTTTCTTCGAGCCTTTTCTGGACTACATTCGCTCAATGAATTGGAACGTTATCGAGCTGAAAAATCCAATACTGATCCTTCAAACTATTTATAATTTGGTAGCAATTGTGTTTGTAGTATATATCAGCATGATCTGTGATTTTCACCATTTCGCTCATAATGAAAAATCTTCCAGCACCACAAGAAATGCTGTCCTATACAGTCCCTTCCTGTATTCTTCGTACTATGGGAAAACCGACTTTTATCAGTGAATATTTCCTTTTTTCCAGTCTTTAATAGTCTTTAAAAAGGATCTATTGCCCATGGACCAATCACTTCTTGTGTTGAAAATAAGTCAGTAATAAGTTTCAGTAGCAAATGGCTCATATAATAACTTATTTTCAAAAATATTATTTTGTATCTCTTATTACCAGTCAGAAATAAAAATTTATTCGTATTTCCAATATTTTCCACGCAGAATATTCAGTTTGCAACACAGTGGCGTAACGAAGAATTTTAGGCCCCACCTTCAAAGTCAGGCTATGCTTTTAATATTTTATAAATTGGTTAAATAAGTACTTGGCGTCAGTCAACCTTTCGGGCTCCTTAGAATTCTTCCTCCCGTGATGTGGGGTGGCGGGTAAGTGTGTTACGACACTATATCAACAAACAGCTACTTTCAAGACATTTAAACATGCAGCACATTTTGCTTTTAACCTTTCATTTCTACTGCTGTCTAATTGGTTGGAATAAAGAGGCATTTCAATGGTTAAAAAACAATCAATTACTTTTACAATGACTGTTACCTCAAGGTTTCAATTACTTTCAATGATTCTTACTGTTGAACAGTTTGGTGTTATGTATGGAGAGACGGTGGGAAGCAACCAAGCAGGAAGAGGGCATGTCCCATACAAAGGAACATCTGCATGCTGTTCTTCTTGGACAGAAAATCATGAGCAGCGATACAATGAGTTGAATAAAGCTTTTTTTGTTTGGTTCCGTACTGTATGCATTGTATTCATTTTAACACAACTATGCTTTCAACAAAGGGTTAGTACAAAATGCTGTCCCTTAATTCTGAATTTCATGTTTCTTAGATGATTTCTCGTGGAGTTATGGCAAAATAAGTACCTGTTGCTTAAATTTTGCATATAAGCAAAATCAATTATTTATATATGTGAGAAACGTTACCGGGGCAGAGATTCCTTAATATTAAATACACTTTTTATGATTGTTGATGCTTTATATTCGTTGATATTGACGAGGAAGTCTTATATTGCTGGAAATCTATTTGTTGCACATCTTGAACCACATAAGCACACATATTAAACAAAGAACAGGGAAATGACGACACAACACACAGAACAAAAAAAAACTAAGACACTACACGCTGCATGATGAAAGACAAAGACGGAAGAGAGCGGTCTCTTGAAATCTCAGTATTTTTTTGTAAGTGGGAAGTCACATGATCTATATAGGTGAAAGGATAGATGTGGTTAATTTAAAAGGTTGACGTTAGGTGGCTATACCTAGTTTATTATTAAAACGTGGGTCCTGAAGGGATGGGCTAAAAGAATTAAAGGCTATAAAAGATTAAATTAATGAGAATTACACACACACACACACACACACACACACACACACACACACCACACACACACACACACACACACACACACACACAACACACACACACACACACACACACACACACACCACACACACACACACACCACACACACACACCACCACACACACACGCACACGCACGCACGCACGCACGCACACACACACACACAATCTTAGTTCTTCAGAGTTTACTATGTTGTATTATTGTCGTAATTCAAATTTGAGGCTTTTAATGGAGAAATAAAATAGAATAGAACAATTGAAATATAATAAAAAGAATAATAAACTATACTGTTTATTATATTGTTTTAATTACAGTTCAGTTTAAAATTAAATATTTACAGGGGCTTGAGTCAAGATTTTAATAAACACTCTGGTACGGAATAGTAGAGTTTTTGTACAGTATACGAAACAATGTTTTAGATTTTTTAAAAATAATGATGAAGAATTTAGGAATCTACTAGCTCAAGAGTCAACTTCTGCAGTCAATTTCAGACCTATATATATATATATATATAGTCCTTCGCCAAAATTAATATTCCAAACTGCAGTCATAACAAGTATTGAAAAATGAAAATATGACAGACTAAAAAATTAATATAGAAATAGATTTCAAAACGTAAAATAATAGAAGTTAATTTATTTAAAAGCTTAAATGAAAGATTTAAAGCTGTTCTTTCAATTTTGGTACACGAAACTGCTCTATATAATGCAAACAAGATTTGGCCTAGAAAATGCATTTGTTCCTTAAAATTCGACAAAGGTGGTATTTAATAAATTAAGATTCTTTTTTCTTATAATTTTAGGATAAAATCTTCTATTTTATTGCCAAAAATACCTCAAAGTCATTGCCGTATTTAATTGAGCCTTACGTTTAGCTTAATTCCTTCGTATCAAATTCTTTCGAGAACAATTTATTTTTCTTAAATGTCTCTACAGAGCTATTACATTGTCTATTGTATAGCCGTGCTAAAATGCAGCCATTATCCATATATATATTGTTTTTTTGCTATTTGAAGGTATATCCCAAGGTAAAAATTTATTTTATTGGTAATCCCAGGAAATATTTCCTTAGGGAAACCACAGATGAAAAACTATTTATAAAGTGAAGGTTTTTTTTACTCTTCTCTTGCACAATAAATGTTTATTCGAATGATTTCTTTTGTCACCGTTAAAAATGATACTGTAATTGTTTACTCAAAAATATGTAATATGTTTTTACTCAGACATATTTCAATGATATGTTATTTATTTTTATAGGTTTCTTTGACTCTAAAGTTATATTCCTGCAATTGTAACAGTGTATATTTATTACTTTAAAAAAGAGAAGTGCTTTTGGGCAGAATTATTTTATATGTGGTGGATGTACAAATGGTTCTCTTATATAGATTACTTAGTAAAGTATAGTATTCAAAATGATTGATACTACTTGATAAAAATAAAATGTAATTAAAAAAATAAAGACACTTTTTTTATAGTTAATCGAACTAACAAGTGAAAAAAAACTTAATATAAAATGATTAACGAGAAAATTAATGTCATTGTGGTAACAGCTTGGGGTGCTCGATATCAGTTATAATATTTCCTTACTATTTCTATTCCGAAATGCAGAGTTAGTGTAAAAATGTATTGCAAAGCACTCCACTCTTTACCACAATGAACTTAATTTTCTCTTTAATCACTTTATTCTTATATTTAGAATTATTTTTTACTTTTTAATTCGATTAACTGTAAAAGCGTGTTTTTTTAGTTTTTCTGAACAATAATTTATTTTTAAATTTTAGTTCGAATTTACATTAAAAGTGTGTTTTTTTTAGTATTGAAAATTATAATTTATATATATATATTATTTGGTTTTCAGAAAAAAAGGGCAATTTTTTATATTTTGGTAAAAAATTGCTGATGCTTCCTCTCCTTTTTTACAGAAAGAATTTTTTCCCTTTGTTTTATTTTTGTAAACCATAATCGTTTTCGCTTTAGGGTTGTAACTTAATCTTTTAGAGGTTAAATCTGGGTGGAAAATTTCGAATCATTCTGAGCTTTTAAAGTGAGCAAAAATCGAGTTCAAAGATTCCGTTATATACAGGGTGTTACTAAAAGCGTGTTAAAAAGTATGAACATATTTTTTCTTCGTCTCGTTAAAGGAGCTCAGTAGGAAATTCACATATTTCATTGAATCAACACTGGCATGTTCAGGTTTCTTCTCACTTCAATATAATTAGTAGATATTAATTACGAAACAATAAGTTTTATAAGAAATAATTAAAGTTCGTATTCCTCTTGACATTGATAATGTATAAATTGCTTCTTGATGTAAGCAGATACCTAATAGGGAAATAATTCCTTACACATATATAAAAGAGTTGTGACAATGGATTTTGTAATCAAATTTAAAAATAAATCTTTATAAAGTTTTAATTTGTTTTTAAATTCAACATTATGTACCGTTTATTCAAACTGATCAGCTTTTGCCCACACGGACATTTTGTTCCATTGGATACTCATCTATCGAGACACACAAGGTGTGAAACAAAAAAAAAACAAAACAACAACGGTATAAGTGTGTTGCTTGAAAAAAGAGAGAAGTTGGTAACAACTGTTTTGATGACGTCATCCCATACCCCTCCTCTTTTCATGTGGCCAGTTTCGCCTTAATCAATCACGCCAGTCGGAAATACTGCGTCATTGAGTTAACACGTGCAACAGCATTCCACCGGAAAAATATCGAATCAACATCGTTTCTTGTGAAACTTAAAAAATCAGCCACGAAAACATTTGAAATAATAACCGAGGCTTATGGAGATCAAACTTTGTCTCGTGCACATGTGCTTGAGTGGCGTAAGAGGTTTTTAGGGAGAAGCGACAGTGTTGCAGAGGATGAACGTGGTAGGCACCCAAGGTAAGCGATGACAGACCAAAACATCGCCAAAATTCCTGATATGAGTGGGTTTCCACTCACATCAGTGGACAGACTGTTAATTAACACTACTACATTGATACTAAGAAGATTTCGTGAAAAAATTAGGAAAAAAGGCCAGAATTGGGGAATGATGATGAGCTGTTACATCAAGACAATGCATCCGCTCACATGGTCCTATTTGTTAAGCAGTTTCTGATCAGCAAAAACATTACTATGATGGAATATCCTCTTTATTCGCTCATTTGGCCCAGGAGACTTTTTTTATTTCCTACAGTTAAATCTTGGTTAAAGAGCTCCAGTTGAAAATGTTCAGGCAAAAAAAAAAAAAAAAATACTTCTAATGGGACTTACAAAAATTTTGATCCAGAATTGTTACTAGCAATGGCAGCACCCAGTACAGAAGTGTGTGGTTTTTTAAGAGAACTACTTTGAAGGTCTCGATCGATTCTGTAAGTAGAATGATTTATTGGACCGGTCTCGTTTTTTTTGTCTCA